>QJPP01000441.1:0-404163 GCA_003996215.1 Jaltomata sinuosa
ATATATAGTTTTGGTTTATTTGCACTCCATGTATGTAGTTTGGCTCTGTACTGTGATACCAGGTCTTGGGGTTTGGTTTAGTTCCGCATAGGTATATATTTATATCCATGTTATCTATTTTATTCGTCTTGTTCCCTTATTTGCTAGATAGTAGCCCATTACTAACTGTTCTAGGCTACGGGGGTTGGTTCACCTACCGGGGGTTGTAGGTGCCATCATGACCGAGAAATTGGATCGTGACAGTGACGATCCGTCAGCCCAGACCGTCAAGTTGAGGCAGTACGCGACGCGGATTCCGAACATTTTTGGGTTTATTTCCTGGACTCCTATAAATACCATATGTTAGGTTTATTTTATTTATTCATTAAGAAATACATTACCCAATAGTTTTAGGAGATTTTTAGTCTACTTTTGAGAGAAGGAAACACGCAAGAACACGTTTTCTTCTTCTTGAATCGTGTTCTCGATTGTTCTTGGGATCTTGGTTTTCTTGTTCTTGGATAATTGAAGCTTGTTTTCATTATATTGTAAGAATCTCTTTTCTCTTTATTATGAATATGAATTTCTTTTCTTTCCATCGAAGCATGATTAACTAACTTCCCACAACTAGGGTTGTGGGAGCTATGGCTAAAGTAGCGATATAGATTCCGGGTAGCGTCGGGTTCAATATTTATGATTGTCACGTTGTTAATCATTCATTCTTCACGTTTCTAGTGGTTGCAAACATTAGAACATGCCTAGGTTTAAATTTGCTTGAGTAAAGAAATTAAAACCGGGAAATTTGATTAACTACGAGGATTTGAGACTACCAACTCTCGTCTTATGATTAATGCTGTAACTAGATTAATCTACTTGATGTTTAGGATTGAAATATAAAAGCTCACCTTTTCAAGTTCGAGAGAATTGAAAAGGAAATTCGTCTATTTGGTTGAGAAACGTTTAGATGATACCATTAATTCAATCACATCGTGACACGCCTATAAGAAAGAACCCGGTTAAGCTTGAATCGACATTGTTATAACGCCATGGTGAACACTTCCCTAGTTCTCTCTCATATTGATTAAAACTCGTACGTTATTAGTTGCTTTGTTCAAATATTGATTTCACAAACCCCCCCATTTATCGAAAACTATTGACTACTAGTCATCTAATTCACGAACGACCTAATTTGCACCTTATTCCCTGTGGGATCGACCCCAACCTCTGTTGGGTTCTATATTTGACGACGACCGCTTACGCTTCTTAATTTGAGGTGTAGTTTGGGCGTTATCAAATTTTGGCGCCGTTGCCGGGGAATACGGTTGTTTATTAAGCTGGGTGTGTTTATTTGACTCTTAGTCATATTTCCTGCTTTTATTTTTATTTGTTGTTTTTGTTTGTTACAGGGTACATAGTTGTGCATGCCAAGTACCCGACGCTCGGGTGAATCAATATTACCCTACGACCCCGAGCTTGCAATAACGATAAGGCGAAACATGAATGAGCAACAACAAAAGGCAGCGAGACTCGCTGCAGCTCAGCAAGCCCAACAACGTTTGAATGCTGGTGGTCTTGAGGTTGACATTGAGTTGAATGATGAGGAGGTCGACTTAGATGGAGTTGGGGCCACGGGCACTATTGCGTTTCCTCCGCTAGCACCCGAGGCCAAGTTCAACATTACTAGCACAATGATTCAGCTGTTGAATTTGAGAGAAGTGTTCCGTGGTGTTGCTGGTGACGATCCAAACCGGCACCTGATGAATTTTGTGGGTATCTGCAAGTCGTTCGAATTTCCTGGAGTTAGTCAGACAGCGATCAGGCTCAGGTTGTTTCCGTTGTCTCTGTCTGATGAGGCAGCATTATGGTTGACAGAGCTAACCCCCGACTCTATCACAAACTGGGGAGAGTTGAAAGGAGCTTTCCTAGAAAGGTTCTTTCCTCCCTCTAGGATGATACAGTTGAGGGATGAAATTAGCAACTTCAGACAACAACCTCATGAGGCGTTACATGAGACTTGGTTGCGGTTAAAGAAAAAGCTGACACAATGCCCAAACCATCAGTTGACCGACAATTTCCTGATGCAGACGTTTTACAGGGCACTAAATTCGGCTACCAAGCCGACACTGGATAATGCAGCAGGTGGAGCGTTCATGGGTCTCACTTTTGCCGATGCCACAACTATTTTGGACAGGCTCACCAAAACCAATAGGGCCTGGCATACACGTGATATAGAGGTAGCAGCTAGCACTTATGCAGTTGGTATGTCAGCAGAGCAGCGCAGGAAAAAGGAAGAGCGGGACCAAGATATGGCCCATCTGAAGACGCAAATGGACCTACTGATGAAGCATTTGTTGTTAGGAGGTATCAAAAAGGTGAAAGCTATGGGTTCCCAAGGTAGGGCAACAAAGTTTGAATATGATGAGGAGGCGAATTATTTGGGTGGTTTCCAGGCCAACGGCCAAGGAAACCAAGGTCGGAACTATCAGAAGGACAACTACTATGAAAAAGCTGGCTACAGAGATCGTGATCAGGGGAACTGGAAGAATAACACTGATAGAGGTGGGTTGTATGTACCACCTGGTAATCGGGAAAGAGCTAACACCGAGACAGGGACGTCCAAACTAGAGAACATGATTGCTAAGATGCTGCTGAAGGTGGAATCTACCGACTCCGCGGTAAAGGAGATGAGGACGTAATTATCAACAATGAGTCAGGTAGTGGATTTACATTCCACCTCGATCAAGCAATTGGAACAGCAAGTGGGTCAAATCTCGGCATCTCTAAATCAAAGGAGGACAGGTACCTTGCCGAGTGACACCGTTCAAAATCCGAGGAAGGATGGGAGCTGTATGGCGATCACTACAAGAAGCGGTAAAACATTACCGGAATCACATCCGGTAATTCATACTCAAGGTGATGTTGCGGATGACAATGTGGCGGAGGATGCTACGCAAAGGCTCACGGATAAAAGCAAGGAAGATAAAAAGCCTCCAACTATGATGCCTCGGCCACCACCTCCTTTCCCACAGCGTTTGAAGAAGAAAGCGAACGATAGCAAGTTCCTGAACTTCATGACCATGCTGAAGCAGATATCAGTCAACATCCCTCTGGTAGACGCTCTTGAACAAATGCCCGAATATGCCAAGTTCATGAAGGACTTGATTACCAAGAAGAGGTCAGTAAGCTTTGAACCAGAAGATAACCTCCACCACTGCAGTGCTATTTCTTCAAGATCATTAGTGGAAAAGAAGGAAGATCCAGGTGCTTTTACTGTTCCCTGTACTATTGGGAAAATCAACTTTGAAAAAGCCTTATGTGATCTTGGTGCTAGCATCAACTTGATGCCGCTAGCAGTATACACACAATTGGGTTTGGGAGCGCCCAAACCAACTACCATGAGGGTGCTAATGGCTAACCGTTCAGTAAAGCGACCAGTGGGAATATTGTCTGATGTGCTGGTCAAGGTTGGTAAGTTTATATTCCCGGCCGACTTTGTGATCTTAGACTGCGAAGTGGACTTTGAAGTTCCCATAATCTTGGGACGACCATTGTTAGCTATTGCAAGAGTGTTGGTCGACATGGAAAGAAACGAACTGACGTTCAGATTAAATAATGAATTGGTCAAGTTTGATGCGTGTAAGTTAATGAAGCAACCAAGAGACATGAGAGTGGTCGCGGTTATAGAGGTGGTTGATGAAGCCCCTGCGGAGTTGCATATCAAGGAGAAGGGTCCTGTCAAGACCCTAGCGGTTACAACAATAAGGTTGCGATCGCAAGAAGGGAAATATGTCGAGGAAGGCGGTGAAAACTAATCAAGGAAGAGAAAACACCGCAAGAAAACCAGCAAAGAAAGAGTAAAGAAGCTGCCGCGACTAGCTGCGGAGCCGATAAAAGAGGAAGTTGGAGCTCAACGAGATAGGGTAGCTGGCACCTATTCCATCAATTTCGCCTACTTTCGAGACCCTGGCGGTCTCCAACATCATGCCAGACTCTGAGCCCCATGGACTTTACAGGTATTCCTTTCTCTCACAGCTTTAGTTTTCACATGTATGCATTGGGGACAATGCATGAGTCTAAGTTGAGGGTGTTGGGTTACCTGTGAGTCTTTCACCACCGAGGGTTTTGTTGCCGTGTTTCTTTTCCCTCCGGTGTGCTATCTAGTAGAACCGGCATGTTTAGGTTGTCGTTTAAATTTTAGTTGTTTTCTGGTGTCTATAGCAAAAGCATGGAGTTTTTTTTATGAAAAAAAAATGTACTAAAAGGAGTCCCCTCTGAAAAAGTTGATTTTGTACTGATGTTTGAAACGATTGACTGTCTGGATCCTTGGGTGTCATTGTGTGGTTATGATTGGAATAGGTATGCTTAAGCCGAGTTGTTGTCTTGATAGTTGGTAGTGGTATGGTTTCTTAGTGCCAAGTGTGTGTGAGCGTATTGTTATAAATTCTTACTCTGTGCATGCATCTAGAACTTTCCCGGTCTATTTTGTTAAGTTTGAAGTTGGTTGCTTAGGAAGGGATCACAGGCCCTTTTTGTGTGCAGTCCACTTAGCCTATAAGACCGTCCAAATGCAAATAATCCCTTTTGAACCCTGTTTGAGCCATAATTGACCCTATTCTTTCAATAACCTGTCACCGTTCCTTTTGAACTTTGAATCCATATTTTGGCCCTGGTCCTTCCTTGGACATCGTGCACCTCAACTCAGGCAATCAGCCTAAGTTGAGGAAGGCTACTATAGAGGTAAAGGAGAAGAAAAATAGGATGGATAAGATTGGTTGTGGATAGAATGCAAATTTCGGGTGTGTGCGTAAGAAAAGAAAGAAAAAGAAACGAAAAAAAAGAGATGAAAAAGAACGAAAAAGAAATAAAAAGAGTTGTCAAAATAAAGAGGCCGCACCTGTAGCTAGAAAGAAGGGAATAAAAAAGGTGAATAAGGATGGAGAAAGTAAAGTTATGTGGAAATAAGAGGTCGGTGATTCCAAGGAAGGTTTAGTCACTATTCCCCAAACGTATCCTACCTGCACCCGAAGCCTCATTACAAGCCTAAACAAGTCCTGTAGTGATCCTGAGTGGCTTTCTGAAAAACTAAAATAGAATAGTAAGGGCAAGCTTATGGCATCGCATGTGCATTGTTTGAACTCGTTTGTGAGTGTGAGCGCCTTACCTAGTCCTAAATCTTGTGTGTGGGACTTCTTTGTGGTGAAGGCACCAAGATTTCTGTATTGTCTATTGACTGTCGGGATAGCTGTGCGTGAGTATGCATAATATTCTATCATAGCGGAATGACATGTTTGGATCCTTGCAAGTTAATGTTTCATACATTTGTGTGCTACTAGGGAGCTTGATTTAAAAAATTGAATAAGCGTTGAATGACCATGAGTTGCTAGAGACACGAGTTTGTTTTCTTAGTTGAGTCGTCATATTGTGTTGTTGTTGTGTCATGTTGCTTGAGGACAAGCGAACGTTTTAAGTTGAGGGTGTTGATGTGCCGCCATTCTACGGCACTTTCGACGCCTCTAAACTAAGAACAATCGTAAGTTTTCAAGCAACCGTCATCGTTTTTGATGTTTTATGTTATGTTTTCAGGAAAGAGAGACAAACATAGAAACGGAAGGAAATACGAGCAAAATGAAGTTCTGGATAAGAGTGACGGCCAGAGTGACGGCTATTCACCAAGGTGACGGTCCGTCAGCCTGGCCGTCAACTTGAGGCAGCACCACTGCCTAGTGGTGACGGCCACCGTGACGGTCCGTCAAGCTGGTGACGGTTTGTCAGCCCAGACCGTCAAGTTGAGGCAGTACGCGACGCGGATTCCGAATGTTTTTGGGTTTATTTCCTGGACTCCTATAAATACCCTATGTTAGGTTTACTTTATTTATTCATTAAGAAATACATTACCCAATAGTTTTAGGAGATTTTTAGTCTACTTTTGAGAGAAGGAAACACGCAAGAACACATTTTCTTCTTCTTGATTCGTGTTCTTGATTGTTCTTGGGATCTTGGTTTTCTTGTTCTTGGATAATTGAAGCTTGTTTTCATTATATTGTAAGAATCTCTTTTCTCTTTATTATGAATATGAATTTCTTTTCTTTCCATCGAAGCATGATTAACTAACTTCCCACAACTAGGGTTGTGGGAGCCATGGCTAAAGTAGCGATATAGATTCCGGGTAGCGTCGGGTTCAATATTTATGATTGTCACGTTGTTAATCATTCATTCTTCATGTTTTCTAGTGGTTGCAAACATTAGAACATGCCTAGGTTTAATTTGCTTGAGTAAAGAGATTAAAACCGGGAAACTTGATTAACGACGAGGATTCGAGACTACTAACTCTCGTCTTATTATTAATGCTGTAACTAGATTAATCTACTTGATGTTTAGGATTGAAATCTAAAAGCACACCTTTTCAAGTTCGAGAGAATTGAAAAGTAAATTCGTCTATTTGGTTGAGAAACGTTTAGATGATACCATTAATTCAATCACATCGTGACACGCCTATAAGAAAGAACCCGGTTAAGCTTGAATCGACATTGTTATAACGCCATGGTGAACACTTCCCTAGTTCTCTCTCATATTGATTAAAACTCGTACGTTATTAGTTGCTTTGTTCAATTATTGATTTCACAAACCCCCCCATTTACCGGAAACTATTGACTACTAGTCATCTAATTCACGAACGACCTAATTTGCACCTTATTCCCTGTGGGATCGACCCCAACCTCTGTTGGGTTCTATATTTGATGACGACCGCTTACGCTTCTTAATTTAAGGTGTAGTTTGGGCGTTATCAAATTTTGCTTCCTAGAAATACAATCTAGAATCCAAAAAATAATAGACATTGCATGGCAGTGACTATTGATCCTCCTATTCCTATAGTTGTTGATGAGCTGGATGAGTCTAAAAAAGATGATGCTAAGTTTATTGTTGATTCAGAGGAAAAGGGTGGTAATGAAAGTCCAATTGAGAAGAAGTCCGCAGATGCCAAAAAGAGGAACAAGGAGGTTCCACAGATCTTAAAGCCCATACTACTGCCTCCTCCAGCCTACCTACAGAGATTTATCAAGAAGGTTGAGGAAGGTAAATATTGCAAGTTCATCTCCATGCTAAAATAACTTTCAGTGAATCTTCCTTTGGTTAAAGAATTAGAGCAGATGCCTGAATATGCGATGTTCATGAAGGATCTGGTGACAAAGAAGAGAACTATGAGTTTTGAGCCAGCTGATAATTTGCACCATTGTAGTGCAATAACATCCAATTCTCTGGTGCAAAAAAAGGAAGATCCTGGAGCTTTCACTATTCCTTGCACAATTGGAGCATTCAATTTTGCAAAAACATTGTGTGATGTAGGTGCTAGTAATAATCAGATGCAATTAGTAGTGTTCAAACAGTTAGGCTTGGGAGCTCCCAAACCGATTATAATACGTCTTCTTATGGCAGATCGCACAGTGAAAAGGCCAGTGGGGATTCTCTATGATATACTTGTGAAAGTTGAAACTTTCATATTTTCCACAGACTTTGTGATCCTCGACTGTGAGGCATATTTTAATGTTCCCATCATCTTGGGACGCCCATTCCTTGCCACCGAATGCGCTTTAGTTGACTTGGAGATTGGCAAATGAAATTCAAACTTAATAATGAGGTAGTAACTTTCAATGTCTGTCAGTCTATAAAACATCATGATGACATGTGCATAGTATCAGTTATAGATATGGTTAATGAGGAGCAACTAATAGTGCTTGTTGAAGAGAGACTGGGGGTTGAAGCACTTGCAACTATTATTATGAATTTTGACGAAGAGGATATTGATGAGTATGATGATATGGTAGAAGCACTTGCCGGTATAGGGTCTTATACTTATGCTCCAAAAAAGCTTGATCTGGACCTGAAGAATTGACAGACCCCACTAGCTAGACCGTCTATTGAGGAGGCTCCAGTCTTGGAGCTCAAAGCACTTCCTTCCCACCTCCGATATGTATTCTTAGGAGCTAATTACACTTTGCCAGTTACTATTGCTGCTGACTTAGAGGAAGGGAATGTTGAAGCTCTGGTTTCTATTCTGAGAAAGTTCAAGAGGGCTATTGGTTGGTCTATTGTTGACATTATTGGGATTCTGCCTGAAATTTACATGCATAAAATTTAGCTTGAACCAAATTGCATTTCGATTATTGAGCACCAGCGTAGGTTGAATCAACCTATGTAAGAAGTTGTCAAGAAGGAGATCATCATGTGGCTAGATGTAGGTATGGCTTACTCTATTACAACTAATAAGTGGGTAAGCCCAGTTCAGTGTGTACCTAAAAAGGGTGGAATTACTGTGGTCCCAAATGCTAAGAATGAGTTGATTCCAATGAGGCCAGTCACAGGATGGCGTGTATGCATGGACTACAGGAAGTTGAATGCTTGGACCAAGAAAAATCACTTTCCAATGCCGTTCATGGATCAGATGTTAGACCATCTTACTGGTAGAGGATGGTATTGTTTTCTTGATGGTTATTCAGGATACAATTAGATGTCAATTGCTCCTGAAGACCAACAGAAGACCACTTTCACCTGTCTATATGTGATGTTTGCTTTCAAGAGGATGCCATTTGGGTTATGCAATGCGCCAGTGACATTTCAACAATGTATGATTTTGATTTTCTCATATATGGTGGAAGAAACTATTAAGGTGTTCATGGATGATTTTTCTGTAGTTGCAGACTCTTTTGATGATTCTTTGGCTCATTTGAGTTGTGTGCTGGAGAGATGTGAAGAATGCAATCTAGTGCTGAATTAGGAGAAGTGTCACTTCATGGTCATAGAGGGTATAGTGCTTGGCCATTGGATTTCCAAGCAAGGTATTAAGGTCGACAAGGCAAAGATAGAGGTGATTGAGAAGTTGCTTCCTCCAGTCTCTCTGAAGGGTATCCAAAGCTTCTTGGGGCATGTTGGTTTCTATCGCAGGTTCATAAAGGACTTATCTAAAGTTGCACATCCATTGTGTAAGTTATTGGAGAAGGAGGTGAAGTTTGTTTTTTATGATGCATTCCCGAAGGCATCTGAATTCTTTAAGCAAAAGTTAATCTCTGCGCCCATTATTGTCATGCCTGACTGAACCCAGCCTTTTGAGGTTATGTGCGATGCTAGTGGAGTGGCGCTAGGAGCAGTCCTAGGCTAAAGACATGAGAAGATTCTCCATCCCATCTACTACGCTAGCAAGACACTTAATCCTGTGCAGAAGAATTACAATATGACAGAACAAAAGCTGCTTGTTGTGGTCTTTGCATTCAAAAAGTTCAGATCCTATCTACTTGGCACTAAGGTAATTGTGCAGACTAACCATGCAGCTCTTAAGTACCTCATAGCGAAGAAATATGCGAAGCCGAGGTTCATTAGATGGGTGCTGCTGTTACAAGAATTTGACATTAAGGTCAAGGACCGGAAGGGTACATAAAATCATGTTGCAGATCACTTGTCAATATTAGAGGAAGAGGCGTTGTTGAAGCTAAATGATGAGCTATAGATTGATGATTATTTCCCAAATGAGCAAGTGTTGGTAGCCTCCCAAGATCTGATTCCATGGTTTGAAGACTTTGCCAACTATTTGGCAAGTGATTTGGTGCCTCTCGATATGTCTGTCCACCAGCGAAGAAAGTTTTTGTCTGATGTCAAGATATTCTTATGGGAGGAGCCATTTTTGTTTCGTGTATGTGCTGATACCATGATTTGGATATGTGTGCCTGAAGCTGAGATGATGGAGATATTAGAAGCTTGCCATCCCTCCCCTTTTGGGGGACATCATAGTGGTATCCGAACAACTCATAAGATCTTGCAATATGACTACTATTGGCCTACCCTCCACAAGGACTCTCATGATTTTTACAAGGCTTGCAGTAGGTGCTAGAAAGAAGGTGGTATATCAAAGAGGCATGAGCTTCCTCTCACTCCCATCCTTGTGATTGAACTGTTTGATGTGTGGGTATTGATTTCATGGGTCCTTTTGTGATGTTGAATGGGATGAGGTACATATTGATGGTTGTTGACTACATATCTAATTGGGTAGAGGCACTTGCTCTTCCCTGTAATAAAGGCAAGTATGTCACAACGTTCTTGAAAAAAAAACATCTTTTCCAGATTTGGTACACCATGGGCGATTATTAGTAATGGAGGCTCTCACTTTTGCAATAAGTTGTTTCGTGCCTTACTTGAGAAGTATGGTGTGAAACACAAGGTTGAAACCCCCTATCATCCCAAGACTAGTGGGCAAGTTGAGGTTTCCAACCGCGAGATAAAGTCAATCTTATCAAAGATTGTGAATGCAAATAGAATGGATTGGTCTAGGAAACTGGATGATGCTTTGTGGGCGTACCGGACTGCGTCCAAGACACCAATATGTATGTCACTGTATTAGCTTGTATTTGGAAAGGCATGTCATCTACCGGTTGAGCTTGAGCATAAGGCCATGTGGGCACTGAAGAAGTTGAATTTTGATTAGCCTGCAACATCGTTTCAGCGGCTTGGTCAGTTGAATGAGTTAGATGAGTTTCGCCTCAACGCCTATGAAAGTTCAGCCTTGTACAAAGAAAAGATGAAATTGTATCATGACCGAAAGATTGAGAAGATTTATTTCTAGCCGGGTGATTTAGTGCTACTGTTCAATTCAAGACTTCGCTTATTTCTTGGCAAGTTGAAGCCCAAATCAATTGGACCATTCAAAGTAGTACAAGTATTCCCACATGGTGACATAGAGCTTGAAAATCATGAGGGTAAAAGGTTCAAAGCAACTGGTCACCGTATAAAGGGTTATTTGGGAACAACAGAGGAGTTGAAGGCGGTTGAAGTCTGGACCCTTTGTGAATTCTAATTAACCAAGTGACTTACATCGTTCCACAATGTTAAATCAGGCACTGCATGAGAGGCAACCCATGAGGGAAACTTGATAAAGCGTGAGTAGTCAAGTGACCTGCATCATGCCGTGACATTAAGTCAGGCGCTGCATGAGAGGCAACCCATGAGGAAACTTGATAAAGTCTGAGTAGTCAAGTGACCTGCATCATGACGCGACATTAAATCAAGCGCTGCTTGGGAGGAAACCCAAGCCTAATATTTTCTATGTGTGCAGGGACAAGTAGTAAAAAGGCACTGGATAAGATAAAATCTAAAAAAGAGGTAAGTAAAGCTCCACGAGCAAGGTTCACAGACCGTGGTTCAATCCACGACACGTAGACTCTACTCATGGAAGAAAGGTCAAAATTGGTCAAGGAAAGAACAAAGTCTACGAGCCAGGACTACGAGCCATGGTTAAACCATGAGTCATGATTTTGTCTCATAGAAATCAAACAAAATGTCCATATGCAGAACAAGTTCTACGAACATGCAGCACGAACCGTGAATCAAACCACGGGTCTGGTTTGTGTTTGTGAAAATCAGGCAAAAAATTAGGTGGCAAAACTTGTTCCACAAGACTTTTCCATGATTTCTGGATCAGTCCATGACTCATGAAAAGTGATCGTAGAACTTAGGTAAGTTTCTTTTAAAATCATTGCTCACCCGCGTCGAACCCGACCTGACCCGCGATCTTCTTCGCTTAAAACCTTTTCTAACTTAAATTTTCCCCTAGTTTTACTCAAGAAAAACAAACCCATACACTTTCTTACTCATATTCAAACACCAAAACTCCTCAACTTCATCTCCAAATCGATTAAGGATAGCCCAATTCACCCCCTCCAATTACCCTATACGATCCTACTTATCTTTCTCTCCTTAAAAGTGTCAAATTTGACAGTTCCAAGTGAAGAAAGTTGCGAGTCCAGTGGGTGTTCATTCTAGTGCAAGAAGTTGCTCTTTTATTTCTGAAACATCCTAAGGTAAGCTCCAAACTCTTAAGATGGTTCTATTTTTGAAGAAAGAACCGAACCTAGGGTTAATTTTTGTTAAAAATTGAAGTTAAAACCCTTGGGATAGTGGTTTTCGTGAGCAAATACTTGTAGGTTGTTGATTGTTGTGTATAAATGTTGAAAGTGTTTGAAATTGTGTAAAAAAATTGAGAAAATGTTGGTTACCCGCTGTTACAGTGATTACGAGAGCATTCTATGGGCTGTGGTTTATTCCACGGACCGTGAAATGCCTTTGTAGAAATACAATCAAAGGCCTATTTTCTGGTTTGGTTTTAATGAACATGCAGCACGACTCGTAGATCAAACCACGAGTCATAGATGACACTCGTGAATCTTAGACCTGCAAACAGTGAAAGAGTTCCTGTGTTCCACAAGGGGTTTCCACGAGCCGTGGTTCATTCCACTGGCCGTGGATCCCACTCGTGGATCCCCAAATACAAAAAAACTACAAATTTTTTATTTTTGGTTTGCTTGCTTCTGTTGACTTATATCTTTCCCCGTAGGTACCATACCTCTAAAGAACACCCCGAAGATAGGTAAATCCCACACAATAAAGGAAGTCAAAGAAGGGGCTCGGACATTCAAGTCTAGACTCATAGACGAGCCCGACGAATCTGAATGGAGTTGATCCGAAGAGCTCTATGAGATCCAGCCAGACCCAAATGTTGTGCCTCAGACTACGAGGCGAGAGGCACATGCACATGCGACTAAGAAGGCAACTCTACAGCTAGCCCTCATAGTTGTACCTAAGGTAATGACTACTTCTTCTTATACTGAAGAGGGAGAGGGGTCGTCAGACGAAGGATACAATAATCAAGAGAGTAACACCGAGACCAAGACCAAGACTTGGACCGAAACTGGGGAAGATGATGAGTCTAACGATGCTGAGTCAGCCTGAGGTGATAATAGTTCCACCATTCCAGCCACTCCGGAAGCTGAGACTCCGAGATAAAAAGAGGTAGATGGAGTTTAGACACTCGAGGCTCGGGACAATTAGAGATGGTGTGTTCAGTGTATGCAGAGATGGTACATTCAGGGTGCAACTCTATCTGACAGGGGTATGCCCAAAAGAGGCATATTTGAGGAGTCGCAGATTCGTACTGTGGGTCTAACTTCCATCTCAGCTGTTCATGCCTTATTCACTCAGTACCGATTTGGATTGATGGCTGAGTCCTCAGGAAGCTACTGTATTGAGATAGTGCGGGAGTTCTATGCTTCCTATGAAACCATGGGATCTCAACAACTTCTGCCCAAGCAGTGGAACCAGGATCTGCCTCCACTTGATAGTGTCAAAGTACGACATGCACTAGTTGATTTATCCAAGTGCACTATCCAACGCTTCTTGTTTGGGCCTGAATATGAGCTACCAGTTGATACAACTAAGTTTGACCATCGGATGAGAATGGTCAAAGATAAAACTAAAATAAGAGACCTGACTCAGAAAGGTGATTTGTTTAGATGGGTTGCCGGCTACATAGCGAACACGATGAGAATGCAGAATGGGTGCATAGATGTGACATCAGAAAGGAATCCTTGAGCTTCACCAGTAAGTTTTGGTGGGCTATTGTTCGGTTCCATCTTTGTCCAACACTAGAGGACAACACTCTGACACCTGACTGCGCAGTCCTAGTAGCCAGCATCATGGTTGGTTATGAGATTAGCATCCCTCGCTATATTAGAGAATAAATTCATGAGCAGGCATTTAGAGATAGAACCACTGTACCGTTCCCTTGCTTGATTCACCAACTGTGCATGGATGCAGTAGTCCCTAGGATACCTAATATGGATCATACTATAGAGGTGCCTCGTACACAGGATGTTGGGTTGATTAAAGATGATACAAACCCGGTCGCACACATGTGAGCCTCTTTCTCTATTTTAGCTGGAGAAGTGAGAGTTGAGGGACCCTATGTATTGAGAGATTCATGTGAGATAGGCACAATTGAGTGGACCACAGAGCATGACACTGATATTCCTGACACGAGGGTGAGTTTAGCTGCAGAGGGTGCCACAGCTTCAGTTTCTGCACCTTTGACTTCTAGGCCACCATCTGCTATGCCTACTGAGTCTCCAGCCCCAGCCCTCTCTGGTATGGTCACTATCATTGCTGAGTTTCTATAGAGTCAAGTACAATGCCAGGTCAATATAGAAAAGTAGGTGAATGATTTGTTAGATCAGTTGTGACCTTGGGTACGGGCCACTATTGTAGCCATCAAGACTAGAATTTGAGAGGAGATAACTTGGATAGCTCATGAGGAAACGGTCAAGTTAATGGGTTTGAATGCCGAGTGAATTCTCTGTTACAAAATGTTTAGAGCCTAGATTTAGGAGGTATACGGGAGAATGTGGCATAGCTCCATAAGTAGATTGGTTCGATAGTCACTCACCTTACCCCAATCATACCCTCTATCCCCATTACAATCACAATGGTTCAAAGGCGGGTGGTTAATTTGTTTGCTGAGGAGGAGCTTGAGCTCCCGAGTGCTAAAGAGAAGAGGGTTTGCACTGAGGTCACTTCCGAGGTTGAGTTGGACACAAAGAGAGTGAGGAAGGACACCACTACTGCCATGTGACTATCCCGAGATGACATGCATATTCATGAGAAGGTAGAGCAGCGTCGACTTCAGGGCGAGTCCACCAGTTTGGCTCTAGTTGTTGGAGGAACCACATCTTCTGTTCTTGAGATTCTACAGTCTGCCACTACTGGTAGGGCACCGCCTGTGGCCACTACTCCTACTGATCCTTTGAGCACGATGACCACTGCCGCTGCCACTGATACTGCTCTGGGTGCCATATCACAGGCCTCATCTATATCACAGGATGTCGGCACCTAGGTGCCACAGGTATGTTCTTGTCTTTATACGTAGTTACTTTTCTTCGTGCATTGAGGATAATGCACATTGGTTTTTAGTGGGGTGGGGTTAAAAGCCGTTCGTGTATTTTGATGGGTATCTTAGCAAAATCTGAGTAGCCAAGACACCCGTGTCATGCCGTGACAGTACATCAAGTGCTACTTGAGAGGCAACCTAAAGAGGGTACCACTGAGTATCCAAGTTCATGGGGTTTTATTGTTGTGTTCTTTCCCCATGGACCTTTAATTCTATTGAACCAACATGTTTAGATATGTTGTGTATAGTGAAAGAAGAATGGGAACTCAGTGCAGTCTATGGTCTGATTTTTGAATTTGATTTTGACTGAAAAAAATGGAGACCCCTCTAATTTTTGTTTGACATGATTATCCATTTTTGATAGATTGACTACTATGGATCTGTGCATGAGATTATGATTATCGATGTGATGAATAGCTTAAGTTAGGGCATGAACCTGATAGTTAAAAATTGGTTGTTTGACTCTGTGCCATGTATGGGTGAGCTACATTCGTACTATTCTTGCATTGTGTGCCAATCCAGAACTTCCCAGTTAGTCTTGCCTAGGTTGTAGGATTGTTGGTTAAGAAAGGATCATAGGCCATTTTTGAAATAGTCCACTTACCCTAAATGACAATCCAAATGAATGTAATATCCCTTGATCCCTGATTTTTAGCTGAAATTGACCCTTTTTTGTTGTTTAGCCTATTAACCTTTACTGTTTTCTATGAACCTTCAGTTTGACCCTGGTCCCTCCTTGGACATTATGCACCTCAACTCAGGCAAATCGCCTAAGTTGGAGGTGGCTACTGTGGAGGTAAATAAGAAGTACAGGGTATGAAAGGAAAAGGTTAGTGATAAAAAATGGGAGAAATAGCGGGTGTGGCGTATGTGTTAGAAAAAAATAGAGAAAAGAAAGAAAAGCAAAAAATATGATGAAAAGGAAGTTGATTTTGAAATAAAAGCCGCACCCGACACTTGATGAAAATAATAATAATAGGAAAAGGAGGATATGGGAGGAAAAATGAGTTAGTCTGAAAGTGGAAGAAACATAGCATAGTGTCAAGGAGGGCTTATTCACTATTTCTCAAATATACCATACCCATCCCAGAGCCTACGTTACAAGCCGAGTAAAGTCCTATAATGATCCTAGTCCAACTGTTCAAAAACTGAGGCATAGAAAATAAAGGCAAGCCTATGGTGTTATGCATGCATTACTTGAGCCTCTTTGTGAGTGTGAGTGTTCTAGTTCAGTCCCAAATATTAAATGGTACTGTGTGATTGGGACTTTTTTGTAGTTAGGGCACTAGAGTAATATTGATTGCTGACTGTTAGGGTAAGTGTTATCTGTGAATGTTAGCTTATCTATTGATAGTGTTATGTCATCCATGGATCCTCGTGTGTTGTCTTGATAAATGCTACCTGTGCACTAGTCTTATACTAAGAAGGAGGGGGTATTTGTTGTGAGTTAAACTATTTGAACCATGTGACTGCTATAGTTTCTAGTTTTCTTTTGCTGAAGCATCGTATATGATTGTTTTGTTTTGTTGCTTGTGGACAAGCAACAGTTTTAAGTTGAGGGTGTTGAGATGTCGTGGTTTTGCGGCACTTTCAATGCTTAAAACTTGGAATTGGAGTACATTCTCTAGCAATTTTTAGTAGTTTTGATGTGTTTTTGAGTATTGTGTAGGAAAACAAGGTTTGGAAGCTAAAGTCCAAATTAAGAATGCAAAATTGGCTGAAACTGACTTCCACGACTCAACTCTACGAGTCCTGGAAAGACTACTGCAAAGGTGCCCCGAAGTCCAAGATTTACAAGATGTTTCCATGAGTCGTGGACCTATCCAGGAATCTTACAGCCTAATCGTGGAAATAGATCATAGGATGAGCAAAGGCCTAGGATCTATAAAGGGTTTTTTATGAGTCGTGGATCCATCCACGAGTCGTGCTGTATGTTCATGGAAAACTATCCGAGGATGAGCAAAAGCCCAGGATCCACGAGGCCATTCCACAAGCCGTGAACCAATCCATAAGCCATAGAATGACTTCATGGAAGTGAACCTATAAGATGACATGAAGCCTGATTTCCACGAGAAGACTCCACGAGCCGTAGAAGGATCCACGGACCGTAGAATGTGTCCGTGGAAGTTGCCGAACCCAGATTTCCTAGTTTGTTTAGGATAGGATTTGTGATGTCTATATATACCTTTCCTAGGTTTTTTATGTTTTATGCTCTATACTTTGTAGGAAACATATTCAAAAATAATTGGTATTGATTGGTTCTTGGTTTTGAGAGATTTACATATTCATTGGTATTTGATTCTTGATTCTTCTTTAATTATTCAAGTTTCTGGATTTCTTTACTTTTTCTTGTAAGTCTATGATTATGAATTCTTCAACAACTTCTGATTGTTTGCATATCAACATGAGTATGTAAATCCACAAATAGGATTGTGGGAACCATGCAGGATTAACAAAGTAGGGAAATAAGTTAGCAATTCTAAGACGGTTGATTGCTTTTTAACGCTGGCCAACGTTAAAACTCACCTTATTCTTATTTGTCAGACCAAGGAGGTAATGAATGGGAAAAGGGTTGGTTACAATGGAGATTTGAGGTTATCAACCCTCATCTAATAGCTTGATCTTGTCTGGGAATAGCTAATCTGGGATCAAAGGTAAGGGTTAGTAAATCACACACCCGTAGATGGACCAAATTGCATGGTGAACTCTCTCTATCTAGGGGACGAACCATTTAGGTAAACCTAACTTACCGATCTTGCATGCAAAGCACCAGAATAGATTGCTGGTACAATGCCTACTGCGTCATGAACTCATGGGGAATACAATCCTAGTCCATCTTCTCTCTGAATCACAACAATATTGATACTTGCCGTTACTTGTTACTTGGTAATTTACAAACATTAACTATTACTTAAAACCCCCCCTTTAGGTAAATAAGACGGCTAAAAGGGTTAATACACACAGTTGAACGAGATCCTACCATAATCCCTATGGGATCGACCCTAACCTAGGTTAGATTCTATATTTGACCAACGATCGCTTTATACTTCTTTTGGATGTGTAATTTATGCATATTAGGGAGAGAATACTGATTACAGATAGTAACCTTGTTCAACTGCTGATAGTCTATGCACATACATAGACTACCATCCCTTTTTCTTAACAAACAATACTGGAGCACCCCACGAGGAGGCACTCAGACGAATGAACCCTTTACTCAACAACTCTTGTAATTGAGCTTTAAGCTCTCTCAACTCAGCTGGCGCCATCCTATAAGGAGAATTAGAGATGGGATGCGTATTTGACTCTAAATTGATACAAAAGTCAATATCTCGATAGGGTGGCATGCCAAGAAAATCTATAGAAAATACCTCTTGAAACTCACACAACACAAGAACTAACTTAATAGCTGGGACCTCTAAACTAGTGTCGCAAAGATGAGTTTGGAAAGACAAACAACCCCTTCCATTAGACTCTGAGCACGAAGGAATGATACAAACTTTACTGGAGCAAGACTAATTACCCTCCCATTCTAGTCTATCCAACCCAGGCATATCCATAGTCACTGTCTTAGCATGACAGTCTAGAATAGCCTAGTGCGGAGATAACCACTCATCCCCAAGATAATGTCAAAATCCACCATGTTTAGAATCACTAAATCTGCCAAAGTCTTTTGCCCTACAAATATAACTAGACAAGCACGGAAGACCCTATACACAACCACAAAATCACCCACTGGGCTAGACACATTTACAGGAAAATCAAGTAGTTCACATATCATGTCAAAACCCTCAGCAAATCTAGCAAACAAATATAAAAAAGTAGAAACATGGTCAAACAAAACTGAAGCCATGTGGTCACAAATAAGAATAATACTTATGATTATCGCGTCTGATGCCTCTACCAACCTATGAACCACCCCTATTAGGATGATTACCTCCTCTGCCACTACCTTGGTTGGGCTGAGTGCCACCCCTACCAGACATGTGACCACCCCACCCATACCCCACCCATCCTACAGACAATCTCTTCCATAACCATTACCTCTACCTGCTAGGCCTAGAGCTCTAGGATCCTGCTGCTGAACTGCCTGTCAAAGCCGAGGACAAATCCTCCTTAAGTGACCAACCTCAATGCCCTGATAATATGCACAATCAAAGTTAGGTTGCTGCAATGGAGCAGATAAAGTGAGGTAGCCACCCAAATCTGATGAAGGCTGATTGGTCCATGGCAGATCCCTAGTAGAAACCTGCATTGCAGACTGAATGAGGTTCACAGGTTATCCCTGCGGACCCTTAACCTTTAAAAACTATCCACTAACATTGTTCCCAGACTGGGGCTTTTTCAAAACCATTCGCTCTTGACTCTCTTAACTTACACCCTCAATATTCTTCACAAGTTCAACTACCTCCTAAAAGGACCTGCCAGAAGATGCTACCTGTAAAGCTTAAATTTATAGCACTGTGTTCAAACCCTTTACAAAATAGTGGATCCATTCTTCTTCCATACTAATCAATTACAACGAGTAATAGGCCAAATCATGAAAGCTTGCCTCACAAGCAGCCACAAATGAAGTTCCCTGCTCAATATTGGCAAACTCATCTCTCTTTCTGTCCCTCAAAGTGCATGAAACATATTTCTTAAGAAACAGTTGGTAGAACTGGCTCCAAGTTATAGGAAGTGCCTCAGTAGGCCTGCATTCCACATATGCCCTCCACCACATCTTAGCATCCCCTTACATGTGAAAAGAAACAAACTTCGCACAATACCTTTCAAAAACACCCATCCTGTGTAGCCACTCATGATAGTTAATAATGAACTCATAAGCATCCTAATACTCTAACCCATTAAATATCGGAGGTTTTATCTTCAAAAACTTGCAGAAAATATCATGCTCACCACCAATTTATCGAGCCTGTCACTGGTCATGGGGACATACCTTTCTCAAAAGCAGCATCTTTCCGTAGAGCCACAACTGCAGCATATTGGGTTACAAGATGGTGTATCACGGGTACTGATGGAGTAGTCCCATTCCCTGCTAGTCCACTAAAAAAGCTCAAAACCTACTGGATCATATTAGATGACATTGAGACCTGTACTACACCTCCCTGAATGGGTGCCTCCCCTGTCCCCTGGACTGGTACTGCCTTATTATTCTCAACCTGAACCTCTTTTTCTATCACAACCTTAGGAAGCTACTCATGCTGGGGAGGAGATGCTGATATTTCTCAAACCAAAATTGTGGCTCGCACTCCCCCTGGAAAGTGAGCCTCTCCTTCCCCTAACTCTAACTCTACCTCTCACTCTGCCTCTGCCGCAAATTTCAGCCTCAATAACTAGTTCAAGCGCTACTACTCTAGCCTCTGACATATTCTCACCATCTGCGAGAATAAGAGTGAAAGAGTTAGATACCAATTTGGATCATCAAATACCAATTAGAATAAAGTAATATCATGAAGGATGAAAGAAGTTGAGATTTCCTAAAGTCATGTAGCCTCCAAAAGAAAAGTACAGACATCTCCATACCATTTCGTAAGACTCTACTGGACATATTCTTGTATTAAAAGATCAATGAACTCGAGGCTTTGATACCAAATTTTTCATGACCCAATTGGCAGTAAGTGGCACCCACACTAACCCACCTATGGGAGAACCAACCAACCCCAAGCTTAACCTTATCCTTAGCTAATTTTAACAAAGATAAATAAACCAACTTTAAATAAGTCATAAGAAGTCAACGAATCTAAATAATAATGTAAAAAAATTCACTAACTAAAACATCTCCAAAAACTAAAAGTCATCGTACAAGAACTTTAGTCCAAACAATGTCTAAGATATCTGAAATGACTAAAAACAATAAAAATAACAATAGTTCCATTGTACAGAAGAAGGATAACAACTCGCAGAGGATCCACGGTAGCCTGAGAAGTAGTGCTCAACCTTGGATCTTTGGTCATCTGTCTAGTCTAGACGAGGTCGCATCTCAATCTCTGGAACATGATTTGCACTCAACAAAAGAAGAGTACAAGGTAGTATCAGTACAAAACACTATGTACTTATAGGTATCGTAGGCTGACTTAGGTTAGAACAAGTATATAGCCAAATCAAATAACAATTAAAAGGTACTTCAATACTTAGAACATAATTCAATCAACAAATAGTCATCTCAAGTCAAATCAACAACAATAATAGCAAGTTCATAACAATTACTGAATAGAACCACAAGAATGTAAGGAGTTCAATTTTAATTTATCATTCGTGGAATCTCTATTCACCTAACTCTCATCCACACATCTAATATCTCTAGTCTTATTTCGGTTCACAATCTATCTCACTATAAATGACCATAAAATAATGCAATGCTAAATAAAAGAGTGTACACACATGCTAAGGGTCTTATTTTTTCCCATTTGCCAGGACCTATCGGGGACCCTAGGCGTCCATGTATCATACCAGCATGATATTCTCTCAACAATAATCATATCAGTATCCATATCAATGCAACGAGGTTCTCAGACCTATCCCTCATGGTATACAAAGTGTCTCAAAACACACTTACACTTATTCATCCCAACTCACTCATCACTTCATGTACATCTAGCTTATTTATTCAAGCATAACAGAAAAACATATGCAAATCAAACATGTTCAAAGACCAATCACACGTTATGTAATTCAACCACATATCATATAATAAAATGAGTCTCAACTCTAGTTAAAATCATAACCTACCTCGAGTGAAGAATTACCACTCGCAAGTTATTACGCAATTGCCTTTCCCTTCCTTAACTCCGGAATGCTCAAGGTCTATAAATAATAATTATATAGAGTAATTAATCATTTACTCTTTATTTTAGACCTTAGGAATTTAACCCATCAATTCTACCCTTAAATGAGGCTTTTAGCATTTCCTAAGGGTTAATAAATTAATAACTAGTCTTCTAGCATTCATAAAATCAGTACCCAAAGGGTTTCTAATCAAGTTCATCCCTTTTAACTATTTTTATGCCTAAAGGTTTCACCTTTATGAAACCCAAGGTTCCTCACTAGCCTTAATCAAGTTAAGAACTAATAAATTCATGTTAAGAATCATCAAAATATAACTTAAATTCAATTCTAGGTGAAATTACACCTACTCATAGGGTTCTTCCTCAAATTCATACTTTTAGGGCTCAATTTCAAGAATTCTACCATTAATCCTCAACCTAAGGTCTTACTAAGATTAATGATCAATATACGAAGTGGTTTTATAGAGCACTTACCTCAAACGAAGGAGAATTCCATAGTTTCTTAAGCGAACCGCTTCTTAGAGCTTTAGAATAAAGTAGGAGTTATGGGAAAATAACCTACAAAACTGAAAAACATAAAGGTATACTGCCTTCTTCTCATTGCAATGAGCCCAATTCTTATTGCAATAAGTCATCACAATGAAGATGACCTACCACAATGAGAGTGTCCTTTATTGTGATGGATGTCAATTTCTAAAATGTCACATTCTCGCCCCAAACCCGTTATTTCACAATATACTTTATTTTCTAAACATCACAGAATCATTTTGACATGACAACACCCATAATCGGAGTTTTATGAACCTGATTTCCATCTCGAAACTTTCTATGGGATCCTATGATAGTAAACTATCCAAATATGGATGCTATACTACCATTCCATAGACCACAAAAGCCCAACCGTATCAAAGTCAAAAAATACTATACTTATATCAAAGCTCACCCTAGCCTAAAATTTTATCAACTCTCACCTTAGGGACTTTTCTAGTTGGGTACTTATACCCTTACTTTACTATAATAATGAAACAGGTCATTACAATATTACAACACTAACTGAGAAAATAAAGAAGATAGAGATATGTAGTAAAGGAAGTCGGGACAGTCTCAGAACACAGGAGCTCACCACTACTTGAAAGATACCAAAAAGCATGAACTCTAGTCACGGGGTCCACTTGTACCTGTATATGCATCAGAAGAATACAAGAAAGTCATCATAGGCCGATTGAGATTAAGAATTTACTCAATCGAATAAAGAATACTAAAATAACCCTAAACACAGAAAAGTCCCAGCGGTTCAATATCAAAGATAGCATGATATATCTCAATCACAACAACAAAGATAATGCAATGCATTGATATGGATGAAATGCAATAGCCAATGCCTATCGTATACAGATTTCGAGCATATATTGCTCCAGGATAGGACCTATTGGGGGCTCACAAGGTCCATATAATCCACCTAAAATTCTTCCTTGGACATAATCAATATATCAATACTTTACCTAGAATGTCACATCAGATCAGGTTTATAAAAGTGAATCTCTACCTAAAATATCATATCAGATCGGGTTTATAAAAGTAAATCTCCATCAGAAATGTTACATCAAATAGATTTATATTTCATCTAGAATGTCACATTAGATCGAGTTTATATACAAGTGAGTGTCCATCTGAAATTTTGCATCGAGTTAGGTTTATACAAAAATATTTCATCCTCTTTCAAAATCAGTGTTTCCAATAGTACAAATGAATGATCTATGAGATGAATTAATATGCATGATCAATAAGACAAGGTGATACAATCGCAACACAAGAATTCAAAATCTCAAGCCACTAATCAACTCTTGAGCACAGGCTACAAACCTTAATGACAAGCCAGAAATCTGATTCACAATTCACTATTATGGTACAAGCCCCAATTCGGGCATCACACAATAATTTCTCGCATTTAATACTTAAATCCAGATATTTCACCCAACTTATAGCATGCTTTACATGATAAGTCCCCACCCAAGCAAAGTCTAAAAGAAGTTAAGCGATAACCTACCTCGAACCTGAACAAATGCGCCACAAACCATCACCAAGATGACTTCTCCTCAAAAATAGTTTCAATTCACCTCAAATCTATCAAGAATAAGTTCTATATGTAAATACGAGTCTATGATACCCATATTGCTATATTTCTATTTTGGGTTTAAAAGTTCAATCCAAAAGTCAACCCCAAGCCTAAAAGGGAAAAACTTAATTTAAAAAAAAAATCACATTACCCATAACTTAAGGAGTCCAAATATGAAATTTCATTAAAAATGGAGTTAAAATTGAGCTTGAAATCATCAAAATACCATTCTTTAACATTACTGGGAAAACCCCACATTTCCATGTTCAAATGTGGTCTAAAATGACAAAATTCGATAAATTTATTCCAAAATAAGTTTATCCAAACTACAAGGACCTTAATTCCCAAAAATCAATGAAAACTCATCACAAATTGATTCTAAGATGAAAAAACTTTTGATTTCATAATTTTGGGGTTTCAAATCTCAACTTGTGAATCAAAATCATGAAAAATGTAAAAGATAATCTTGGAAAATGAATAAAAGGATGGGAGGAACACATACCCAATGATTATATGAGAAAAATGAATCAAAAATTGCCTCAATCAAAGTTTCTTACCTCCCAAAATGTCAAAAATACAAAATCTCGAAATATGTCCCTTTTATACTCAGTTATCTCTATATTTGCAGACAAATTAATCACATTTGTAATGACCCTTCTGGTCATTGTTGTGTTTTCACCTTCTTTGCACTATTAGAGCTTACCTGTAGTAACTCCAAGTCATTTATGGCTTGTTGAGATTGGTAGGTCGGTGCCCGGGACATTTATTTGGTCTTTATGGTCGCTTTCTTGTTTTAGAGTCTTAACTTTGGAAATTGTTGACTTTGGTCAACATTCTTGGTATTCATCCTAGGAATCAAATTTTGACATTTCCATTAGATCTAGAGCATAGACTTTGGTGTAGTTAGACCTTTGGCTGGGATCTGGGAGCTTTTCATCTTGGAATTCTCTCTCGTTTTGTGTTTTTTAGACCAGTTAGGCTTATTTGGTTGGCTTTGGTTAACATTCAGAGAATTCCAAATGATGACCTTAGATGGAAATTCCACCATCATTTTTAGCTCTGGAACGTCGAGTTTAGGCTAGAGGGACCATTAGTTTGGGTCTCGAGGATTCCAGACTTAATTTTGGCCCTTGGGTTCCATTTTGGAATAGTTGGCGTAAAGGTTAATTTTGGGTGCGGGATCCACTTTTCATTAAATTGACCTCCATTGGGATTTTCATTGAT
Organism: Jaltomata sinuosa; assembly: GCA_003996215.1. Classification (NCBI taxonomy): domain Eukaryota; kingdom Viridiplantae; phylum Streptophyta; class Magnoliopsida; order Solanales; family Solanaceae; genus Jaltomata; species Jaltomata sinuosa. The sequence continues at coordinate 24,869 of QJPP01000441.1, forward strand.
TCTGTTTGATCCAAAATGTTGTTTCTAGTTGAATAGCTTAGCTTGTTTGTGTTCACAGGACCCCGGATGTGTTCCCGAGGGTCCGTCATAGTAATATTCCATGTTGACATTACTGTTGGCAGCTGGTTGCTATCATGGAACAGCCAGACCATTTCCCACACATGGGCATGGCTGTATCCGCACAGTAGTGTGCCAGCCGTCCCCTCCACCTGGTCTTCCCCTATGCATCGCTTAGGCCATATGCGCATGGGTCATCTAAGCAGCGCCCGACCGCATGCGTGCTGGGCAGCGCCTGGCCTATGCATGCACTTGCGCCATCTGCATACGCATGGGCCGCGTGCGCAGTGCCTGGCCACGTACGCATGGCATCGGCTTGCAGGCTTTAAGTTGGCCAAATTCTACTCTTTCATTTAATTTACCCCAAACTTCATTTCCACCATTAAAACCAGCTCCAACCTCCATTTTCTTCACCCCTGATCATTCAAGCTCTTAGAGGGGGATTATCATCACTTTGTGATTGTTTTCCTGACCTTAACCCAGTAAGTTTTCTTGCGAATTTTCGATAAAATCCCTTGATTTTCCCTCTTTGATTTCTCTTAATTGGTGGTCTATTTTAGCCCCAATTTCTAGTCCAAAACCTTTAATTCTTTGAGCATGCACTCATGGGATCATTGTGATCATCGTGTGCCCTTTCATTTTTGGCTTCGGGTTGTGGGGCCTACGAGCCCTCTTGTGATCCAGTTATGCTTCTGGCATTATGGGTATCATTGGCTTCATATTGATGCATCGAACATTGTCTTGATAGTGTGTTTATGATTTGGGGCTTCTCAGAGTAGTTCGAGCTTGGACAATGTCGTTCCAGCAGCTATTTATTGGACGATACGTAGGTTATGGTTTTTCCTACCTAGACTCTTCATATATAGGTTATAACTGCATTAATTAGCATTCTTGGGTTGGTTTCCTAGGTTGATACCCCAGACCTTGTCCGCCTCTTCTATCTGTTTATTTCATGCATTGTTTGTAGTATTCGTTGTAGTGTTGTAATATTACACTTGTGGCCCTATATGGATTTTGTTTATGCCTCTGGTCCATAGAAGGTGGGATATTTTGGAATGTACGTGAGTCCCAGACATTGTGATATTACTTTTGGTTGGATATCTGTGTTGTAGACCTGATTATGCCTGCGTAGGGCCAATAGGAATATTTGGGAGCCGTTGGGCTAATCTATTGTTTGCGAGCATATCATTCATGCAAAGGATTTTTCTACATGTTTTACTACTAATTTGGCTTGGGTCCTACTATAAATGGTTTTCTAAACTTTGCATGGCCCCGAGGGCCCATTTTTGGTAAAATAATTATGAAAGGGTATTGGAACTAATTTTTATGAAACCTCTTGGAGTAAAGAGGATATTATGATAATTGTACCACCATTTTTCACATTGATACTAGACTCGGTTGTGGTGAAGTGCTAGACAATTTTACTATGTATTTAGACCTAGATACACTGTGGGCACCCTTTATAAGGGTTATTTAGACCAGATTACTAATTTAGACTCGGATACGCTTCAGGCACCCTTTATAGGGGTTTTGAGATTTCCACTACTTTTTTAAACCCGGTTTAATTTTAGGTACGTACTACAAGATTCCAATTATTGATCTAGACCCGGATACACTCCGGTGGTGCTACATTGAGATTTTGCAGTTTTAGTATGTGTTCTACGAGTAAACCTCTTTGGACCTTGCCGATCTAGGCCAGGGGCTACGTGCCGTGAGTGTCGTAGAGGGGGTGTATGGTCGAACTGAGGTACTCGATGGAATACCTTCCATGGATCCTTCCTCTATAAGGCCTTTTAGGTACCGAAAGGGGTAGCATACGACACTACTATCACATCTGGTTCTATTATATCACATCATCAAGTATATTGTATTCGGATTCCACCCTTGTTTGCTATTTGCTTAGTGTACACTTTGGTAGTATGGGATGCCAGAGGGTTTGTCTTCACTTAATTGTGTTCCTCGGTTGTATGGGCGGCTGTTGGGATTGTAGATAGATTATATTCTCCTGTCGTATTATAGAACTTGTTATGGCATTCTATTTTTAGTGGTTTAGTAGATTCTAGCCCATTGAGGCTCTGATTATTAGACTTTTGTTTACTGATGGACTAGTGGTTCCTAGATTGTTGAGGCACTATTTATGTGGCCTTCTGAGTATTTATGGGATAGCAGATCTTGCCCTTCCTTCTTGGCGCTGATTAGTGGTTTCGTTTTTTTGTGGCTTAGTTTATTCTATCCTAGGGTTGTAGTTGTGAGATTGCTATCTGATTTCTCTGATCTTGAATTGTGTTTTAAGCACGGTTCCGTTACTTATATTGCTCTAGCTTGATTATGTTTTACTTTCTTTCGTTCTTTCCCTTTCTACTTAAGGTTACTGGTATACCACTATTTTCTCAACTCTCTTTATATATATTAGTGTTGCAAGGACTGCAGGTGCGTTCTTCTTTCCTTCACTTGTGTTCTGTGTTATATATATCTTCTGTGGCTAGCATAGCTTGTTTGTAATTCTTGTTGACTTCTATCCGTGATAGTTTCCATGAGCTTTCTCTATTGTTTTGTGACTGCTTCTTCACTATCTGCTTCTTACTATTTTTATATCTTATATGCTCTTAGTCGGCTGATGATGCCTACTGGGTACCCGTTTCTTAGCAATTGGTGCTGACACTGCACTTATGTATCTTTTTGGTGTAGATATTAGTGTGAGCTTTTGCTGTTGATCGTGTGGAGAATCGTGCAACTTTTGGATATTCAAGACTAGGGTGAGCGCCTGACGACCGGGGCTTGACCACATCTCATCTTTTGGCACTGTTACTCTTTATTTATTTGGAGACAGTTTTATATTCTACTTTTTTACTTCTAGCACTTGTATTTTATTAGAAGCTCCTGTACTATCGATACCAAGTCTTGGGGGTTGGTGTGGTTTCCTTGTATATACTCCCGCTGCTTGAATTTGTTTGGCCTATTTTGACTTGACACGGAGTTTATGATAGTAAAGAAGACTTTTGAAACTTGTGGTGTTAATTTAAAAATATATTAAATATATTAAAATATCCTTTAATCTTGTTGTCTTGAATATGCCATGTGGAAAGTTGGAATTAAAGAGTTTCAAAAAAAAGAAAGAGGCATTCTTTTTGAAACTGACTAAAAAGGAAAGTAGTCCAAACAAATTGAAACGGAGGGAATATATATTTTGGGTTGTTGCTTTCGCGTTGTCTTTACTTTATATCTGTTTTTGCTTATTTCTACTTATATTATGCGTATTGGTTAGGTGGTAGCCCATTAGTAACCATTCCACTACAACATTTTAGGTTTTTAACCACCCTTGTAAAGTGTGGCTTAAACTAGCAAAAAGTGTGGCCTTTGATCAAAGGCCACACTTTTTGACTTTGGGCAATGCTTTTCTGGGGCCTAAGGAGGCGTAACATTTGACTTTAGGCCACACTTTTTAAGTGTTGCTATAGTAGCCACGCTTAAAAAGCGTGGCCCATGAGGTACAAAGGCCACACTTGGTAGTGCCTCATTAGCCACACTTTTATTTAATAAAACTACACTTTTTAATGTGGCCTTTGCTTCGTTATTAGGCACACTTCTAAAGTGTAGCCTTTTTATACCTCCTCTATGATAACATTTGTTAAGTGTAACCTTTTCTAACATATATTCCATAATTTATAATTAATAAACCACACAATTGACGTTCGTATAGCCACACTTTTGAAGTGTGACAATATTGTCTAGGCTAATAAAATTTTTATCGCCACAATTTCTAACTGAAAAATAACAATTTTGATTTTCATATATTCACTAATTATATTATACACCAAATTAGTTAATAAATAATTCAAATGTATAGATTAACAATAAACTTCAAAAAGCATGTCTTTGTACTACACACAATATTTCAATGATCTGTGCTAACAATGAATTCCACAAAAACCAACTGTATTAAAACAACATAGTAGTCCAATAACTCTTCATAGATCAGTTCAATAGATCAAGTTGACTTGGAACCACCATTCAAATTTGATCACCCGCATTTCCCTACACGTTCAAAATAAAATTAAAAATTAGAAAAAGATCATGCTCCACAAACATTTGATTGTGAACTCAATTATTGTATTGACATTATTATACAAAAAATTATTGATTCCAGTAACAAGATGAAAGAAGTGTGAAGGCCAGTAGATGAATAAAAGTCAAGTAAACCTCAAGCACCATCAATAGATTCTGATCACAAGCTGAAATAAGTGCGAAGACATACGCCACATAAGATAATCATAACCAAAGGAGTTCGTACTATTGCAGGAGAATTGCAATGGAGTATCCGGCTATCCATATATGATCCAGAATTAGTACCAAAGAGTTCAACCAAAATTTTTGATTAAAAAAATAAGAGAAGAGATTAAGAGAGAGAAGACGATAACCCATTTAAGCTCAACATATTGTTTATTGCCAAAAATAAATAATTAGTTCAAATAACCACAAACAAATCAATACGTTTAAATGACTACTAAAATGCAAAGTATTACAAGGTAAATTTCGTTGATTTCCTCATTCGAGGATGGGAATGTAATGTGCAAAAGCATAACATTATGAATCATTTCAAATCAATCTACATGGACATATTTATTTTTTTCTTAGTAGTTGTCGTACAATTCCAACAAAACACATTGGCCACAAGGCATTCAGTTCTCATCCCCTTTATTTATTATATCATGAATCATGTCTATTGATTTCATACTTGGTGATTTTCAAATCATTGAAGTTGCTAACTTATTTTTCACTGCTCTTCTGGAATAGAGATCCAAATTTGATATGATACAGACATTTGCTTTCACATTTTGGTTCTTATTTACTCTTTGCTCCCTGTTAATTTGACGTTTTTGGAATGACTCGCTAAAAACAATTTCTTATTTTAATAATGAGAAGTAATTTGAGCACATCTCAACTAATTCAGTACGTACTACTACATACCACTTTTCACCACACAGATACCAAGTATGTTCACCATGTGCAAGACAAATGACATTCTAAGAAACCATCTCATCATAGAAGTTCACTCACATCCTTTTTCCTTTTTATTTGATCAAACTTCTCGTACAAGATAGGAAGGTTACGTGTTCACACAATCGCTCTGACATAGAAAATGAACTAATAGGCAAAGATCATGCTCACATAATCAATAAAAAAGCAACTATTTCATCCACTAAAACCTTAGTTCAATAGGCACTAGCATCAATGTGCTACTTTTACACATAAACTTACTCTCAAGATCTCAAATTACATTTCTCATACAACAAAATTTTCCATACAGACACTTATTTTTTATAAAACTTTTTTCGCATTTCTACTTACTTTTTAATCTAAGCTCCAAGAGCTAGTCCACAGTTTTTTGTGCCCTTAAGATCAAAACTAGAGCCCAAATCTTTTTCTACATCAACAAAACAACGATTTAGTGTACCAAACTGTTTGAAACAGGAGTATCTAGGATTATACATGGCCTTTGCTATTTTTTTCTCTTTTATATGGAAATGTAGGGGGAGGGCCGAGTTGTGATATACTTCACTCAAGTCTCTTATAGGCAAGTTAGTAATCCCTACTTTCACATTTAAAAGTTCAACATTTAAGTTTCTTGTGAATGTGAAATATAAAATACCTTTTCATGAACCGAAGCATGAGTTGAGCCCGAAGAATGTGGAAGACTCTGGCCTTTTACAACTCGTGCACTACTTGCATCAACAGGTGAAGGAAGATTAGATCCCGCACACCCTGGTATATATTGAACATTTAATCCAGGGTTGTTTTGCCCCAATTGACTAAAAAAATATCGCATTTCTTCTCATTTCACTCATTTCTTCCTTCAGGAAAGTGACTTCATTGGCATGCTTTTGTTTAAGCTTGTTGGTTTCCTCATCTTTTTTCAGACAGCTTGCTATCACTGATATACCATAGCATCTAAGTCGAGCAGGCTGTTTCTTTCCAAACACTGCCCTAAATGCACCATTCGTTGTATACCCCAAATTTTGACGATTTTGAAATTCAAACTGTTAATTTTTTTTTTCATAAGCATCATATCCAAACCCTAAAGAAATAAGGGCCGGGTCACTGTGCTAAGCATATTTTGAATATTGGATAGATCATAAAAGGAAATCATTCTATATATACATTCAAAAAGTAGCATGGATCTACATATTATATCAATATGTAACAATGTCACAGCCAATCTCTCGAAAAAAATCTCATATAACCTATTCGGATCTACGAGTTTGTCTTTGTGAATAAGATGATTTACATATTTACGAACAAGCTTGTATACACGACCCAAACTATCTCCAAACCAGAAACTAAAATTACAAAACCAAAAAAATTTAAAGAGCACCAAATCTGTCACAACCCAGAAAATCCCACGAGAAGAAAAGATGTCCAAAGAAGGGCTGAGTAACAATCTGTCTAACAAGTTCTTAGGGCAGAGAAAGAAATGGCACTTTAAGAACATATCTAAGAAATCAAAGTCGGGTCATGATAAGAAAAAATGGTAGCGATGCCGAATCACAAATACCAACACTATGTGTAACCTATAGTAAAAGGCAATTAGAACTCAGAAGCCCACATACATACCCTTATTGTACACCAACAACAGATCCTGCAAAAATCAGAAGCAGAACCATGAAATTCAAGAATTTGATAAAATCTTAAACTTTTATGACTCGATCTGCAAAGATGATAAAGCTTATATTCAGGAACAAATAGTGCAAATAAAAAGCTCTTTCAATTACATAATGCTCTTTCATCAGAACTATGAAATTGAACAAATACCAATTTACACATATATAGAATAGCGAGACAAAACCTAGGAGTGAGTTGAATTCTAAGTAAAAAAACCTTCTATCTTACGGGCCAGGTCTTCAAAGTCACTCTCGAATAAGTTATGAGGGGTATCACCTAAATGAACCTGCAAGTGTAACAAACCAATCTTAATAATTGTAGTCTCATAAGTTGACTTGCAGAATACTTCTCCTTGAACTTCACTTTCCAAAAAAAATCACAAAATAGGATTTACTTTGAACATGTGTTGTTGTGCCTTCATATCTGGGAGCGGAATGTAGATACGCTTATCAAATCATTGCCGTATTGCCTGTAGAGGACAATTACAGTCAGAAAAAATATTTGAGATTCACAACTTTATACTACAGATCATTCTTCACCTGATCTAGAGCATAGGGTGTATTTGTTGCCGCAAGTACAAAACCTTTATCATCATTGAGACAAACACCCTGAAAAACAAATTAAATAAGAAAAAGATATCTTGAGCTTGGGATTTCTCTTCCTCTTTTCTCTCTGACAGGTAGGAGTTGGTTACTTGCATTTGAAGAGAGTGAGATGTGTCTAACAAACTGGAGAAATACAAGATGATCTGATCGATTGGTTAAAATCAGTATAGCAACTGAGACACAAAACTGTAAAATCCAAAAAAAAAATTTGGCTCATCGATCACCCATATGCTAGACTATAGCCTTCACATCCTGAATACTTCCTAAAATGCACATGACAAAGCCATTGATATTATGACTAAGGCTGTATGTGTTCCTCTATGGAATGAGTGCTCTATAGAACTGGTACCAAAATAAAACATTCAATACCCTAGGATACCGCAACATGTTTATATCAACCAATTCCGATATCACATTCTATCCTAGATGTATATATCTACAAGTGACACACCACCCGGGGGACAATCCAGATATTACATCTCTAAAGGAAAAAAATCTCACGGAAAGTAGATATCTAAAGAACCATAAAGTCTTAACAAAAATAAAGCTAATATAATACTGTAATTTATGAGCACACAATCACCTCTCACAACAAATAAGGAGCAATACCCATGAAACTATAAGGCCCTTAACTCATGGATCATGACCAAAATGGTAAATTAATAGGAGTTAACTAAGATTCATTCAAAACATAAACATTCTGAATGTATTGAGCATGCAAAGAGGCTTACATCAGCCAACTCCGCGCAAAAGGCACAAGCAAAAGGTTAAATGAAATTGTATTGTATTCTTGTATTTTTGGTGTAAAAAGAAATGTATAGAGGAAGTAGAACATATAATTAATCATTTAGGTTCTTTGTAATTACTTTTGCTCCTTTGCGTCTCTTTTTTGGAGGTCTCCAGCATTAAGAAGGAATACAACATTACTAGTTTCTCTTAAAAAGGGATCTCTTAATGCATTCAGCTATAGTAAAGACCAGAATATTAAAGGTGGACGATAGAATTTTTATATATTAGGAAATCTACCCGTGCTGGTAACAATCTAGATATTGAAAACATCTTAGGCCACCAAAAGATGGAGGAAACCATTGTCTGTTCGATTTTACTAAAACTATTATTTCTAAGATTCTACCTAAGCATTAAACTATTTCTTCACTAGTATGGTAGTGAAAAAACACATACTTATTTCACATGGCATTACATGTTTATGAGACGACGAAATTAGCATGTTTGATATAAGCCTGCTTTGAGGAATCATTTTGGTTTCAACGATGGTAGAGCATTCAAAAGTTTGAGATTTTGCTGGGGGTAGGGGCTACTCAAGTGTTCAATGTCAAATGCAATTTACCTCTAAATCAAACCTCTCAAATCTCTTATGAACAAAATCAAGAATGGATCACATGCAACACACTTTCACATCCAGGCTCTATGCAATGAATTCCATTACAAAGACTATCACAAAATCAAAAATAAGAAAGGCCTAAAGAAACCTATGTATTTACATAGTTGATTATAAAAACAACAATTGAAATCAATAGAAAAATCCACTTTATATTTATTTTGATAAACAGGTAAATGCACATAGATGACTTTAATAGCTACGATTAATTAGAGTAAGACTAATTACACAGCGCAAGACCCCACCATCGAGCTTGTTTTTCTAGTAGACCCTCTTATGCCATTCCAACTTGAAACTCAACTATGTGAGGGCATGTGGCGTATGAAAACTAGTGAGTTCTTAGACCACATCACATAACGAGCAAATAATCATTATCCCCATATTTAAATTCCTTAAACTAGTGGCTCTTGTGATTCATATGGCATTACATGTTTATGAGATGACAAAATTACAAAATAGGACCACAAAATCATAACCGATTATTCCATTAACTCTACAGACTCAATAACCCTAGAGGAGAGGACCAAGGCAAACAAGAAACAAGTTTTGAAGCAACAGCAATGTTAAATTGTAAGATGAAGCCAAAAACCTACTTTAGAAGGTGTAATTCAATGTCGATTTCGTCGGAGGTACTCTTCAGATGCGCTATGGAGTTTGCTGGAGAGATGAAAGGTAATCTTCAAATTCATCGACAAACCTGAGAGAACAGAAATAAAAACCATTGAGACTAAAAATGAGGGCTAATTTCATTGGAGGTATTCTAAAAATTCAACGAGAAACCAAGAGAAATCCTTCAGAATAAAAAAAGAAAATTTTCGGTGAAATTTAGGGTGACTTGTTTTTCAGAATTTGGGGGTGGGTGGGGAAATAGATATATTTTCCCACAAAACTTTCAGAAGCAATACCATTAAACTGTCAGAAGGAATTTCTGAGAGACGAGAAATTTTAGAGCAATACCACACAACTCTTCTGATTTCAGTATGTGATTTGTTGTGTGACGGCTACAAAAACCCTTGTTATCTTTGTATATCTTTGGCCAAAGAGATTTGGGCAATTTCTGAAAGACGAGAAATTTCTCATCTTTGTATTTTTTATGATTTGCGTAAAAGAGTTATCTGATTTGTTTTTACTAAAATATTAATGTATTTTTTATGAGTTTTTTTGACCAATTATAAATTGGAGGGAGAGCTAAATATGTAGGAGGGAATAAAATATTTTAGTGAAAATTTTAGAAAAACTATAAGGCCACACTTGTAAAGTATTTTATTTAGAATTATAAAAATAGCACACTTTCAAAGTGTAGTCATATATGTAAATAGGCGTTGGTAATTATATCATGAAGTGGCAACGCTTATAATGTGTAGCCTATACTACTAAAGAGAACACTTTATAAGCGTTGCCAATAATAATGTGGCCAAAAGCTGAAAACTAAGGCTACACTTTAAAAGCGTACCCAAAAATATTTTAGGCAACACTTTACAAGCGTTGTCTATATTTAGTGTGGCTTTAGGCCTAAAATATTGTAGTGTTCCAGGCTACGAAAATTAGTTAGCATACTGGGGGGTTGTAGGTGTCATTGACCTGAGAAATCGGGTCATGACAACTTTGTATTAAATCTCTAGGTTCGTCAGTGTCAGTGGTACAAGAGAAAGTGTCTAAGTAGAGTCTCGCAAATCAGTACAATGATGTTCATATCCTATCTGCGGGAGACTACAGGGAATTATTAGGAAAAGTTCCATATTCTTGGCTCCTTATCATGCGTTCGTGGCTCTATTGACTCTTGAATTTCATTTGTTTCATTCCCTCTCAGATACTTAGGACGAGTACGATAATGGGTGATTTCAAGGCTTCTGTACCTGCTGCTTCAGTGCTTCTGCCAACACCCATATTTTAGAGTGGGAGCTTACTACATCAGATAGGGGGTGTGGGGTCTGCCCAACCTCCAATAGGATTTTATGCTACCCCAGTTCTTTAGGACACCGTGGCTAGGACTCTAAGTTCTCTGGTGGGTGTTTCAATACCTCAGGTAGGGCTAGTACCCGATTCTTTGAGTGGCACTTCAACTGGATTTGGGATCCCAGTTCTTCAGCAAAGTTGTATGTAAGTATTAGAGTATGAAGCGAGGTAATACAAGGTGATTAGGCGCACTGCTAGGATGATGCCTATAGAGTATGAGAGAGTTTAGAGTTTTGTTGGGGGTTTGATTTCACTGCTCTGCTTGGTGACAGAGCACTTGGTTACCGTTGGGACTACCTTCCTTCAGGTAGTTGATCATGCTTTGGCCATATAGGAGTCATTATCAGGGAAGTTTTTGAGGTTCTCAGACTCGAGGTAGGGGATTCTCTGCTAGAGATCAGTTCCATTGCTTTCTATCTAACAGGTCAGTTTTAGTGGCTCCACAGGTTCTAGTGGGTGGTTGTACAAAGCATGTTGAGCAGAATAGACATAGAACATGTCAGGTTATTTGAGGTACGAATTCAGGGTGTGTAGGCCATGGAGGTTCAACGATATCTTTCTGACCGACTTCATTTGGTAAGGCTTCTTTTAAGTATAGTGAGCATGGGCACTTTTCTAGGGATTTACCCACGATCATGCCTTATAGTTAGTAAGGTCAACAGGTGTTATCTCCCGGAGTTCCAGTTCCACCGACTAAAGGCGTTGTACAAAGTAGTAGGGGTGGTCCCTAGATGGTTAGAAGTGGCTTTCAATCAGGTGGTCCAGCTATCCATCCAGAGTCGACAGGCACCGTGTGCCAGAGCAGGGCTTTTTTGGGTTGTTGTTGTTGTAGGGTAATTGGTCATTATTTTAGAGAATGTCCCCGGTGAGGAATGGTTGAGCCTTCAACATCGACTACTCAGTCTAGTGATAGACACCATCAGTCCGATGCCTCTCTTGGTAGGCCTGAGGTAGAGGTTCTCGATATCATTGCTACATGTATGGCTTTTGTCACCATTAGCTAGTGCTGGCATTGGTCGCATTGTAATTATAACACTTTTTGTGTATTTGCTTATATGCCTACCTATTTTCCTTGTTTAGTTGTTTTACTACTTGAGTTATAGTGTTTATACATGTAATTTCTTGGTAGATTGATTCTTTTTAGTATTTGATAGGGTGAGTTATCCTTGAGAGGTGATTACCCAGAGTTGTGACTCATGGTAGGTCTTGTTAGCCCCATTTCCAGTTTCGTTATGGTCCTAGACTTGGATTGAGTCTTCCTTTTCTAGCGTTCCTAGATGGTTGTTGCCTAGGCCTTTATCTAGCATTTGCTAGAGGTCCTTTTGTTGGTTTTGTGTGATACTAGTGGTTATATGCCAGAGATTGAGGTTCTATCTTAACTCGAGTGGTGTTGGATATGCTAGTGAGCATTGGTTAATTTTGTTTTTCTCGGGTGATTGAGTCAACCCTCTTTGTTTGGTTAGTTTAGGAGGTTAGCAGGTATGGGTTACTTTCCTTGTTTTCTTCTGCTTCAAGCCTGGTATGAGATGTTCTCATTTGTTTTCCTCAGTCCCAGTTGGGATGAGTTTTGATTATAGGATTGTGGTCAAGCTTTTAATTATAGCGTGGTGGTTAAGGTTTGACTATGGCTTTATGGATAAGTGTTGACTGTAGCATTGTGGTTGTATTGTAATCATAACATTTTGGGTAAGTTGGGCATTCAGCCCATTCTTCTCCTGCTTTGTTGAGTATTGACAATATTGATGTGGGAGCTAAGGGAATAGCTCCAGGTTTATCTGAAAGGGGTCTGCCAGGTTGGTTGTATCTTTAGAAGAGATTGTAAGGTTCAGCATATGCTAATGAAGGGTTCTATTTAGTTGAAAAAGGGGGGAGATGGCTCCTTGTTTGTATGTGTGTTCTAGTAGCTGACTGAGGTGACGACTGAGGGTTTGCTTTGGCTTGTGTGTGGGTGACTTTAATTGACCGAATACAGATTACAGTGGCATTTACTTTGATAGGTTTGAGGTTAGTTTTCCTGTAATAAAGGTTTGAGGTAGTGGTCATTTCTAGTACTACCTTTGGGAGCTTGTTGCATCGACTGTGGTTTCCTCGTTATACTCTTTGGAGGGACCCAAGTTTTAGTAGCATCTATGGATTGGACAACTTGTATATTCAGAGCCTAGTTGGCTTTGGTTCCTAAGTGTTCATCAATAGCATATAGGTTTACTTATGGGTTCGACAGAGGCATTGATTGGCAATTAGAATTGGGTTTCAGAATCATGGGCTAGCAGACTACTTTGGGTGGTTCATGGATGGTTCTTTTTGATTACAACTTCTTTGGGTTGGAAGGCAGTGAGTTCGGACAACTTAGCTTCCCTATTTCAGTTTTGGAGTGGTAGTTGGCCTTGTACATCCAGTCCTTGGCTAACTATCTGATTAGGCTGGGCCTCTCAATCTCTCAACAGTGTTCTTATCAGTACGAGGTTTATTCTACTTTGGTTAGAAAAAATCAGTGGTGGTGTATTGTATGTGATCAAGTTATGTGGGTTGAAGATAGCAGGTCTATTTTAGGTCTCGATGGTACTATGAGATTGTTGGTGACCTTTGTATTCTAAGAGTTTAAAAACTTGATTAGTTGAATCCCTGAGGGTTGTCTATTGTGTGGGATTGCAACATTGATCTGACTCAACCAGTGTGGGCCGAGAGTTATGGTTTGTGGCAATGATTTTAGAGTTGGTGGTTTGTGTACTAGTGTAGTAGAGTGGATGTTTTCAGCTTGGGGATGAGTTGAAAGATTATGGAGTTTCAATAGCTTGGTGGCAACTGTGGACTTCAGGCATCCTTTCCCTTGCCTCTGATGTGCTTTGACTTGATATTCACAATATGGTGCACTCCTTCTTGAAGTGAGACTAGTGAAGCGATGCTAAATCTAACTGGTATTCTAGTATGTGGAGCAGGAGTGGTACTTCTAGAGCTTGGAGCTTAGTTGTTGGCTACGGGCTTCGTGGTAGGCTTATTACACTCCTAGCAGAGATTTGGTTTTGGTTCGATTCTTTTGGCCAGGTTTCTTTAGTTTATTCACTTCCAGCCATTTCAGACTTGGCACAGTTCAGTGAGGTTGGTTCAGTTTGACAGGTGGGAGTTTCTCCTTTGACACAGGGTGTTCATACATGCCTTTTCCAACCCTGGTGTGTGAGTTTTAGTGGATCTCTGACGGTCGGTTTAGTTAGGTTCAGGTATCGGGATTGATCCTAGAAAAAGAATTCATTCATTGGTTGATGGTCAACTGGGACAGGCTACTACAGTTTTTGAGGATGTGCTTTGGGTTAGTATTTTGGATGTCAAAGGATAGTAAGCTATACCTTAGCTTGGATAGAGTTTGAGTATAAAGATGACTTTATTTAAAGTGGTGTACGAGTGAGAACTATGGATCTTCAATGGGTTAGTTGATGTTTTGAGGTGACTCGAGCGTTTGACTTATGTGAAAACTACATGATTATGGTGCAAAAGTATTCAGGTCAGAATAAAGGGTTTTTGCTGATCAATGGGTTCATGAGCTAGAGGTTTTGGTTGGTGGCTTTCTGGGTGAACTTGGTTGTGGTATCGAGTATTCAAGTTAAGTGTATTGATTGCCTTGGTTCTCTGGTTTTAGTGTTGTGTCAGTGCTTTCTAGTTGAGATTCTTGAGGTTCAAGTTTTGTTGGTAGACCTTTGGAGTTTTGGAGTTAAAGGTTGAAATCTAGCTTGGCTAGTAAGGAATTTGGGCTTGGTTACTTTTCTTTGGCTTTGTTCTGTTGGGTGTCGTCCGATCGAGAAGGCTACTCTGCTTCTTGAGAGAGTGGTGTGGGCTTTGTATCCGCAGTTCTTAAGTCTCTGGTGTTTCCTTCTTTCTTGACTTTTGAGGATGAAAGTCATTTTTAGTAGTGGATGATGTAATGACCCTTCTGGTTATTCTCTTATTTTTGCCTTCTTTGCACTATTAGAGCTTGCCTATAGCGGCCCCAAGTCATTTATGGCTTGCTGAGACCGGTAATTTGGTGCTCGAACCATTTGTTTGTTCTTTATGGCCGCTTTCTTGTTTTAGAGCCTTAACTTTGAAAATCATTTACTTCAGTCAATATTTTTGGTATTTGTGCTCGGAATCAAATTTTGACAGTTCTGTTAGCTCCGGAGCATGGACTTTGGTCTAGTTGGACTTTTGGTTGAGATTCAGAATATTTTCATCTTGGAATTCTGTCATTTTGTGTTTTCAGGCCAGTTGGGATTGTTTGGTTGACTTTGGTCAATATTCGGAGAAGACGGCCTCAGATGGAAATTCCGCCAGCGCTGCTAGCTCTGGAATATCGAGTATAGGCTAGAGAGACTATTGGTTCGAGTCCCGAGGCTTCCAAACTTGATTTTGGCCCTTGAGTTCCATTTTGGAATAGTTGGCCTAAAGGTGATTTTGGGCGCGAGGCCCACGTTTTGTTAAATCGACCTTCGATGGGATTTTAGTTGATTTTGTTGAATCCAGAATATCGTTTCTAGTTGAATAGCTCAGCTTGTTTGTGTTCGCGGGCCCCCGGATGTGTTCCCGAGGGTCTATGAGAGTAATATTCCATGTTGGCATTGCTGTTGGTAGCTGGTTGCTGTCATGGCATCAGCAGGCCATCACCCACACATGGGTATGGCTGCGTGCCCACAGCAGTGTGCCAACTGCCCCCTCTTCTTGGCCTTGGCCTATGCATTGCCTGGGCTGTATGCGCATGGGCCTCCTACACATTGCCTAGCCGCATGCACACTGGGCAGCGTCTGGCCTGGCCAGTGCCTGACCTACGTGTGCGCCTGAGCCGGCCGCATACGCATGTGCTATGTGCATAGTGACTGGCCGCGTGCGCATGGCATCGGCTGGCAGGCTTTAAGTTGGCCAACTTCTTCTCATCCATTTCATTTACCCCAAACTTCATTTCCACCATTAAAACCAGCTCCAACCTCCATTTTCTTCACCCCTGATCATTCAAGCTCTTGGAGGGGGATTATCATCGCTTCATGGTTGTTTTACCGACTTAACCCGGTAAGCTTTCTTATGAATTTTCGGTAAAATCCCTTGATTTTCCCTCTTTGATTTCTCTTAATTGGTGGGATGTTTTAGCCCCAATTTCTAGTTCAAAACCTTTAATTCTTTGAGAATTCACTCTTGGGATCATTGTGATCATCGTGCGCTCTTTCATTTTGCCTTTAGATTGCAGGGCCCACAGGCTCGCTTGTGACCCAGATTTCAACCCAGTTATGCTTCTAGCATTATGGGTATCGTTGGCTTCATATTGACGTATAGAACATTGTCTTGACAGTGTGTTCGCGATTTGGGGCTTCTCAGAGAAGTTTGAGCTTGGATGATGTTGTTCTAGTAGATAGTCATCAGACGACAGGTAGGTTACAATTTTCCCTACCTAGACTCTGCGTATATAGGTTATAAATGCATTAATTACCATCTTTGGGTTTGTTTCGTAGGTTGATACCCCAGACCTTGTCCGCCTATTCTATCTATTTATTTCATGCATTGTTTGTAGTATTTGTTATAGTGTTGTAATATTACCCTTGTGGCCCCGTGTGGCTTTTGTTTATGCCTATGGACCATAGACAGTGGGATATTTGGGAATGTCTGTGAGTCCCGGACATCGTGATATTACTTTAGGCTGGATATATGTGTTGTAGACCTGATTGTGCCTGCGCAGGGCCAATATGAATGTTCGTGAGTCGTTGGGCCAATCTATTGTTTGCAAGCATATCATTCATGCAAAGGATTTTTCTGCATGTTTTACTACTGATTTGGTTTCGGGCCTACTATAAACGGTTTTCTAAACTTTGCATGGTCCTGAGGGCTCATTTTTGGTAAAATAATTATGAAAGGGTTTTGGAATTGATTTTTATGAAACCTCTTGGAGTAAAGATGATATTATGATGATTTTACCACCAATTTTCACAGTGATACTAGACTCGGCTGTGTCGGAGTGCTAGATATGATTTACTATGTATTTAGCCTAGATATGCTCCGGGCACCCTTTATAAGGTTATTGAGACCGAATTACTGATTTAGATTTGGATACGCTTCGGGCACCTTTTATAGGGGTTTTGAGATTTCCACTATTGTTTTAGACTCGGTTCGATTCCGGGCACATACTATGAGATTCTGATTATTGATCTAGACCTGGATACACTCTGGCCGTGCTACTTTGAGATTTCACGATTTTAGTATGTGGTCTACGAGCATACCTCCATGGACCTTGCCAATTTGGGCTTGGGGCTACGTGTCGTGAGTGCTGGAAGGGGGTGTACGGTGGAGTTGAGGCACTCGGGGGAATCCCTTCCATGGATCCTACCTTTATTGGGCCTTTTAGGTACCAGAAGGGGTAACATACGACACTACTATAACACCTGGTTCCGTCATATCACATCATCATGCATATTGTATTCGGATTCCACCCTTGTTTGTTGTTTTTTCAGTGTACGTTCTAGTAGTATGGGATGCCAGAGGGTTTGTTTTTACTTGATTGTCTTCCTGGGTTGTATGGGCGGCTGCTGGGACTGTAGGTAGATGTTTTTCTCCTGCCGTATTATAAAGCTTGTTATGGCATTCGATTCTCTGTGGTTTAGTGGATTCTAGCCCAGTGAGGCTCCGATTATTGGACTTTTGTTTACTAATGGACTAGTGGTTCCTAGATTATTGAGGCACTATTTATGTGGCCTTCTGAGTATTTATGGATTAGAGGATCTTGCCCTTCCTTCTTGGTGCTGATGAGTGGTTTCGGTTTCTTTGTGGTTTAGTTTATTCCATCCTAGGGTTGTAGTTGTGAGATTGCTATTTGATTTCTCAGATCTTGAATGGTGTTTTAAGCATGGTTCTGTTAGTTATATTGCTCTAGCTTGATTATGTTTACTTGCTTTACTTCTTTCCCTTTCTACTTAAGGTTACCAGTATACCTCCATTTTCTCAACTATCTCTTTATATATATTATTGTTGCAAGGACTCCAGGTGCGTTCTTCTTTCCTTCACCTGTGTTCTGTGTTATATGTATATTCTATGGCCAACATAACTTGTTTGTAATTCTTGTTGACTTCTATTCGTGCTAGTTTTCATGTGCTTTCTCTATTATTTCTGTGACTACTTCTTTGCTATCTGCTTCTTACTGTTTTTATATCTTATATGTTCTCAGTCGGCCGATGATGCCTACTGGGTACCCATTGCTTAGCAATTGGTGTTCATACTACACCACTGCATCTTTTTGGTGTAGATATTAGTGTGAGCTTTCATCATTGATCGTGTGGAGACTTGTCCAGATTTTGGATATTCAAGACTAGGGTGAGCGGCTGACGGCCGGGGCTTGACTATATCTCATCTTTTGACACTGTTACTCTTTATTTATTCGAAGACAGTTGTATATTCTATTTTGTTACTTCTAGCACTTGTATTCTATTAGAAGCTCTTGTAGTATTGATACCAAGTCTTGGGGGTTGGTGTAGTTTCCTTGTATATATATATTTTGGGTTGTTGCTTTTGCGTTGTCTTTACTTTATATCCTCTTCCGCTTGTTTCTGCTTATATTGTTCATATTGGTTAGGTGTTAGCCCATTACTAACCGTTCTGGGCTACAAGAATTGGTTCGCCTACTGAGGGATTGTAGGTGCCATCATGAACTGAGAAATTGGGTCGTGACAGCATTTGCGGCCCTTTTCTGCCTTTTCAATCCTTTAGCGCAATGCGACACCTGCAATTGTGGCTCAGGTACGCAGTTGTGGTTGCATCAGGACAACAACAACACAAATGGTAAAAAGGTCATAACTTCCTTATACGGACACGAAATGTGATGATTTTTTGGTGTTCGTTCTGAAATTTTGATACAGATCTAATAGTACCATTGAAATAACAAATAGATCTAATTTAATTCAGGTGACACTACTAAAACTCAATGACGATAAACTCCTAAATCTGAACAAGTACCCAAAACTCATCTGAGACCTCCCGGACACAAATCAATAGTGCAAACCAATTGTAAAATACATTCCGGACCCGATGGAATCATCAAAATACTTAAAAAAGATCATCTTTGCCAAATGTTGACCAAGGTCAACTCATAACTTGAAAATCTCCAAATTTTTAAACAATAATTTAAAACTCATTCTGAAGCCTCAAGAATCGAACCAAACCTTCAACTAGACCAAAAGTAACCCTATGGACCTAGTGGAATCATTAAAACTCAAAAATAACCTTTTTAACCTCGAATAGTGACTTTGGTCAACTCTCTTATATTTTCAACTTTTAAAATTCAAAAACTCATCCAAAACTCGTCTAAATGTCTCAGGACCTGAACCAATAGTTCTACTAATCCAAAAATCATGTTCCCGTGCTGACAATACTGACATAATTTTGGTAAGAGATTAACTTCTATAGATATTGACTAAAGTCAACCATATCAACTTTCCAACCTTTTAAAATGAGAAACTTACATAATTCTCAACCAATCACCTCGAGGACCGTGCCATCCACTCTTGCATACTAAAAATACCATAATACAACTATAAGGAAGGTTAAAATGGTCAAAGCACACCAAAAGTAAAATATCACTATGAGGATTATAATATTCTCCACCACCAAAGCACACATTCATATTCAAACGTAAGAGTAAGGAAAGTACCACGACTATCGAGTAACTGCAAATACCCATATTAGACCTCATACAAGCACTCTCAAGCAAAGAATATATCTATAGTACCACTTGTTCACCCTAGCTGCCTTAATCCTCCTTTGTTTTAACTCTTAAGACTACATCTCTAGTATCCAAAACTAAAACTTCTCCAATTATCTGATTTTCATACTTTTGAGCTGCCTTCGCATGCAATAACTGAGTTGATCATAACCATAGTTCTGAACATGCCTAATTCACCAAAACTCAACATAGTCACCATAATCTGATAATTGTAAATCTAGTGCCAAATCTATACCAATACAATATTATGTCCTTACAAATCCTCTATCCACAATAACTAAACCGTCATTATGTCACGATCTAAAATCGGGCCATGATGGCGTCTACATAACCCCCTACTAGACAAGCTAAAACCTAACGATGCAGAAGACAATAATAATAATTAAACTAAAGAAAAGCGGAAGATAAAAATTAAAAGACAAGGCCAATAGCATATATACATACTAATGTACAAAATATACAAAAGATGGCCCTAAAGTGACCGAATAGACAAAACAACATGAGAACCAACCCGGACCTAGTGTCACTAGTACAAGAGCGACTAAGCAAGGAGTAGCTACACTCTGTCTATCCAAAATACAAAAATATAGACAGAATATACAATATGGAAAGCATGTAAAGTCTCCAAAAGCGTTGGGAGCTCTCCGCGATTCGAACTGCAATAGGCCTCGAACGACAGGAGGGTCAATGAGGGTGGCTCGTACTAGGTGCTGCATCAAAAAAAGATGCAGAGTGTAGTATGAGTACCAAAACAATGGGTACCCAGAAGGCATCATAGGCCACCGAGCACAGAAAGATAATATATAAAATAAGTTATAGGAAAGTAAACATAATACAGGGATCCACCAAAATCTAGTTATAAAACTAAAAACACAATTATCCTAACCAACAAGATGGCAATAATAATAAAATCAAAGAAAGGAACCAACAATCCAAGTACACCCAAGTTGATGCAATGCTATGAGATACGATGTGATGTATGAATGCATAATAGTATAAATTCGAAATACCGCATCGGGCGCCAAAAATACCACATCGGACTGTGCATATATATGTATGTATGCATATAGAAATAAAAAACTCGAAATAATGCATTGGGGGTCCGGAATACCGCATCAGACTATAAGCATATATGTATGAATGAAAATAAGACCCAGAATAATACATCGAGTGTCCGGAATACCACATCGGACTATAAGTATATATATTTGAAAAATAGCGGAGAAAAAGTCTGGGTATATTCTTTGGATCGGCATAAAAGTAGTACTTTTCCTTTCGTTTCCAAAATCAGTAGTAAACTCAGTATAATTCTTCAAACGTCCAAGAACCACATTATCCACAGTAAATCTCCAGTTTTAAATCCAATAAAACCACGAAAACCTTCCTTTTCTGTATCGACAATATGTAATGTAGTATGGGCATGAAGTATCCGTAATCAGTGGAAGTAGCACCCCACAAGGCAAAACACCCTCCAAAACAAGAGAACTGACCTGGAAAATCCGTCTAAATTCAAGCTATGGCCTCGAGCCCACAGTTACACACAACCAACAATTAAAACAAAAATAGCACGAAATAATATGGAGACCACTACGAGAATCTACTCTACCTCTAAAATCTCCTAGAAGCATACTAAGGATTCTACGCTAGGCATAATAATACTACGGGCTCCTAGACTAAGGATAGCATGAGTAAATTTTAATCTATGATCTGAAAAGGTTGAAAAAATATAAATCACAAGATTTAAGCCTAATACCACCTAAAGTCCAACCTAATGTTCTAGTAACATATGATATATATATTCTTACTAAACTCAGTCTAGAAAGTAAACCGTAACCTACCTCAGGGCCAAACTGCAAACACGATCCGTCATTCGTGTGCATTCCCATTTTGAATAGCCTCAGAATTCTACCTCGCTATCAAGAACATAAACCATGTGTCAAGACGAGAAGAACGACACCAATATTGATATACGAAAAATTAGGCCAGAAATCGAGTCAGAAAATGATCCTTGGGGCACGCATAATTAAACAAAAATTAAAATTTACAATTATGCTCGCGCTGGGTTAAGGAACCCATGCTCAAAGTTTGAGCACGAACGAAGTTCATTTCGGGGCTCAAAACAGCCCCAAAGTGCTACTAATTAAAGGGGAAACCAATGGAATTTAACGGGAATAACAACAGAAAAGAGGAGAGTGAAAGAGGGGGACTTACCAGATGAAGTATGCTGAGATAAGGAGTTGGAACCGGAGTTTGAAAGCTTAACAATGGAGAAATTTTGAAATGTTGGAGGAGAAAATGAATTGGACAGCTTAAATAGCTGCCTGGGGTCCTTCATCACGATCGCAACAGGACCCCCGCGTTCGTGAAGAAGAGTGAGCCAGACCATCGCTGTCGCGACAGGCCAGCTATGCAATCGCATAGAGCAGGACCCTGCCTGCTTCATCACGATTGCGAAGAGCAACCTTTGCAATCGCAATGGTCAAGAAACTGGACCATCGCAAACGTGATGAACACTTTGCGAAGACCAAAATGGTCTGCAAATTTATTGCAGCAACCATAAATTTACCAAGGCCAAAAGTTCATTCGACATACCCTCCGGATTCATTCGGAACCCCGGGAACACAAACCAACCATGCTACCCTACCAGACATAGTATTCCAGACTCAATGGAATTGACGAAACTCCCAACGAAGATCATTTTAATGAAAAGTAGGCCACATGCCCAAAACTGACTCAAAACTCAAGACCTCAAAACATGTTCGGAAGCCTCGGGACCTAAACCCAAGGTCCCTCTAGCCCAAAGTCGACATTCCGGAGCTAACAGCGCTGGCAGAATTTCCATTCAAGGTTGTCTTCTTTGAATGTTGACCAAGGTAAACCCTACTAGCCAAACCATCTTGAAAACATAGAAAGCAACACAAAACCAAATCGGAAGCACTCAGACCCAAACCAATGGTCCTACTAGACCAAAATTCTCGTTTTGGAGCCAATGGAACTGTCAGAATTCTATTATGAGCATGTTTACCAAGAAAGTTTGCCGAAGTCAAGGATTTTCTATGTTCAAGTTCTAAAATAGGGAAATGGTCGTAACGACCTAACAAACAGCCCGGGCATTGAGCCGTCAGTCCCGGCAAGTCATAAATGACTTGTAGCTGCTGAGGGAAAGCTTGAAATGCAAAAAAAGCATGAAAAATAGAAAATGACCTAGAGGGTCATTACAATATCCACTACTAAAAGAATTTTTGTCTGTGAAAGTTAGAAAAAGTATAGTACCTAAAGACTCAAAAAGAAGAGGATAATGGGTCTGCATGTCAGTCTCGATCTCCTAAGTAGCCTCTTCGATGGGATGATGCCACCAGTGAACCTTAACTGACGGAATCTCCTTGGACCTCAACTTCCTAACCTGCATTTCCAAAATAGCAACTGGCTCCTCCTCAAAGGCTAAGGACTCATCCAACTGAACCAACTCTAACTGAAGCACATGAGACTCATCCAGAATATACCGCTACAGCATAGAGACATGAAACACCGAATGCACACTAGAAAGGGAAGGAGGTAAGGCTTACTCATAAATAACCTCTCTAATACGATGAAGGATCTCAAATGGCCTAATGAACCTAGGAATGAGCTTACCCTTCCTCCCGAACCTCATCTCGCCCTTGATAGGCGATACCTAAAGGAACACACTATCACCCACCGTGAACTCTAGATCTCGAATTCCCCAGTCAGCATAACTATTTTGCCTACTCTGGGTAGTGCGAAGTCTCTCCTAAATAACCCAAACTCTATCCATAGAATCACGAAAAAAGTCAGTACCCTACGGCTTAACCTCAAAAGCATCAAACCAACCCACCAGAGAGCTGCACCGCCTGCCATACATAGCCTCGAACGGAGCCATCTGAATGCTGGAATGGTAACTATTATTATATGCAAACTCTGCCAAAGCTAAACACTTGTCCCACTGAGCCTCAAAATCAATAACACAGGCTCGTAACATATCCTCCAGAACCTGAATAGTATGATCTAACTGACCGTCTGTCTGCAGATGAAAAGCAGTGTTAAGATCAACCCTAGCACCCAACTCTCTCTGAATAGACCTCTAGAAGTGCGAAGTGAACTAAGTACCTCGATCGGAGATGATAGAAACTGACACACCATGCAACCAGACAATCTCCCGAATTTAGATCTGAGCCAACCTCTCAGAACTGTAGGAAGTATGAACTGGCAGAAAGTGAGCAAAATTAATCAACCTGTCCATGATAACCCAAATAACATCAAATCTCTGCAAGGTACATGGTAAACCAACTACGAAGTCCATAGCAATCCGCTCCCATTTACATTCCAAAATGGGTAGCCTCTGAGACAAACCACCTGGTCTCTGGTGCTCAAACTTCACCTGCTAAAAGTTTAAGCACCTAAATACGAAAGCTGAAATATCCCTCTTCATCCCACACCACTAGTAGTGCTGCCTCAAGTCACGATACATCTTAGCTTCCCCAGGATGAATGGAATACCTAGAATAATAAGCCTCCTCTAATATCAATCTGACAAAGTCACCAACTCTAGGAACGCAGATACGACCCTCGATCCTCAAGATACCTTCAGAATCTAAAGTCGCCTTCCTAGCCTCACCACTGAACACCTTGTCACGAATGATCCTCAACCTTGCATCGTCAAACTGTAGTGCCCAAATCTACTCCAACAAGAAAGATCTAGCCTCAATACAAGCAATAATATGACCCAGCTCAGAAATATCAAGTCTAACCAAACTGTTAGCCAAGGACTGGATGTCCCAAGATAAAGGTCGCTCCTCTGTAGCTAAGAAAGCCAAGCTAACCATACTCACCGCCTTTCGGCTCAAGGCATTTGCCACCATATTTGCCTTGCCCCGATGATAGAGTATAGAGAGGTCATAGTATTTAAGTAACTCCAACCACCTACGCTGCCTCAAAGTTAGATCCTTTTGGCTGAAAATGTACTGAAGACTACAATGGTCAGTGAAGATCTCACATTGCATGCCATAAAGATAATGCCTCCACATCTTCAATGTGAAGACTACCGCTGCTAACTCTAAGTCATGTGTGGGGTAGTTTCTCTCGTGAACCTTCAACTGTCTGGAAGCATATGCAATAACCTGGCCCTGCTGTATCAACAGACAACCCAAACCAATACCTGAAGCATCATAATATACAGTGAAACCCTGACCCTCGATCGAAAGAGTAAGAATCAGAGCTGAAGTCAACAAGGCCTTGAGCTTCATGAAGCTCGCCTCACACTCATCTAATCACTGGAAGGGAACATTCTTCTGAGTCAATCTAGTCAATGAAGTTTCTATTAAAGAAAATCCCTCCAAAAACAATCTGTAATAACCTGCCAACCCGATGAAACTACGAACCTTAGTAGGAGAAATAGGCCTAGACCAATCACGAATTGTTGCAACCTTTGCCGGATCTACCATAATCCCATCCTTGGATACCACGTGCCCCAAGAATGCCACAGACTCAAGCCAAAATTCACACTTAGTGTATTTGGCATACAACTGGTAGTCTCGCAAGCTCTGAAGTACAAACCTAAGATGCTGCTCATGTGCCTCTCTGCTCCTCTAATAAATCAGAATGTCGTCGATGAACACAATCACAAATGAGTCCAAGTTGGCACTGAACACACGGTTCATCAACTCCATAAATACTGCTGGGGCATTAGTCAACCCAAAAGACATGACTAGGAACTTAATATGGCTGTATCGAGTCCTAAATACAGTATTTGGGATGTCCTCAGCCCTAATCCTCAACTGGTGATAACCATACCTTAAATCTATCTTAGAGAACACTGCCGCACCCCATAGCTGGTCAAACAAATCATCAATATGTGGCATCGGATATCTGTTCTTAACTGTCACCTTATTCAACTGCCTGTAGTCAATACACAGACGTGTAGACTCATCTTTCTTTTTTTCAAACAGAATCAGAGCACCCCACGGAAACATACTAGGCCTGATAAACCCTCTACTCAACAGATCCTGGAGCTGATCCTTAAGCTCCCTCAACTCAGCAGGTGCCATCCGATATGGCAAAATAAAAATGGGCTTAGAGCCCAGCTCAACATCGATACCAAAATCAATGTCACAATCAGGAGGAAGACCCAGAAGATCAGAAGGAAATGCATCTGAATTCTTGCAAACCATAGTTATTGACTCGAGAGGAGGTCTGGTGGCACTAGTATCACATACGTAGGCAAGATAAGCTAAGTACCCCTTCCCAACAAACTGCTGGGCACTCAAGAAAGATATAACTCCCCTCGGCATGTGGCTATTGACTCCCTTCCATATGATAAGAGGGATAACAGGCATCCAAAAAGTAACAGTATTAGCAAAGAAATCCAAGACCGCATGATAAGAAGACAACCAATCCGTAGCTAAGATCATATCAAAGTCAACCATATCAAGCACTACCAAGTCTAACCACGTGTCGTACCCTAAGATAGTCACCACATAAGCCTGATACACCTGATCTACTACTAAAGAATCACCTACTGGGGTAGACACATACAAGCGCACATGCAAGGAATCACAAGCAGACTCCAGACGAGTATCATACTAAGCAGATACACATAAGAATGTAGACCCCGAATCAAATAAAGCAGAAGCAGAGTGATGGAAAATGGAGATCATACCTGTGATCACAACATCTGAAGCTTCGGCCTCTATCCGACCTCGTACTGTATACATGTGGCCCTTACCGCCATGACCACCTGACCTACCAAACTGAGGACCACCTCTAGTACCCTGGGGACCACCCTTACTACCCCGTGAACCACCTCTAACTGGTGGTGCTGGAGCCTTGGGGGCCTGAACCAACTGATCATGATGCCTAGGGTGCTGTACCGACGGGCACTCTCTAGCAAAGTGGCCTATCTCGGCACACTCATAACAACCCTGACCAAATGTACTCCGATGTGAAGACCCGACTGAATAAGAATGACCACCATGACCTGTGGACCCTGAATGACCACCTCACGGAGCAGGAACAATACTATGGCTACTCTGACCCTCAGCAGTCTGAAATGTCACCTAAACAGGATGGCTCAGCTGGAAATGCTGCTGGTGCTGACATCTACCATAGTAGCATCTACTACGACACTGTGAACCTCTGAAACTACCCTAATGGCGGGGCCTCTTATCGCTGCCCCCTTGGGCCTCACGAAGTACGCCCTCAATAGAACGGGAATGGTCAAATACCTCAAGAAAAGACTGACCCGATGCTACCATACCCTCTGTGGCCAAGCAAAGATTCAAAGTCAAACCTCAAACAAATCGGCGTACCCTCTCATGCTCGGTGGGCAAAATCATAGTGGCATGCCTAGAAAACTGATGGAATCAAACCTCATACTCAAACACAGTCATAGAGCCCTGCTCCAACCCAACAAACTGATCCATCATATGCTCCCTCATGCTATGTGGTACATACTTCTCCAAAAAAGCTGCGGAGAACTGATCCCAAGTAAGCGGAGGTGACCCAGTTGGTCTGCATGCAACATATGACCTCCACCACAATTTCGCTGGACCATCCAGCTGAAATGTGGTGTAATCAGCTCCATGTGACTCAACTAACTCTAAATTATGTAACCTCTCCTAGCAGCTAGTCAGAAACTCATGCGCATCCTTTATAGAAGTACCTGAAAACATTGGAGGATCCAATCTCAAGAACCTACCAAGCATCTTCTGCTCCTGAGATGACATAACTAGCACTGCGGGAATAGGTGGAGCAACTGCAGGGACCGGTAATACCCCCAATTTGGGAGTCATAGCAGTAGGCTACACCTCTAAACCTTGTGCTGCTGCCTGAGATGAAGTCTGAGCCTCACCTCAAACCTGAGAACCAATCAGAGTGCTCAGCGAAGCAGCTGGTGGAGTCATACCCTCAAGGAACCCCAATAATCTAACCAAGGTGTCCTGCAACACTATAGTAGCCAAAAAACCTGCCGAATACTGGGCGGGCCCCACATGCTCTGACTCATACTGAACCTCATCTACTCTAACCTCAGGCTCTGGTGACAGTAGTCTATCCCGGGCCCAAGCTGGCGCCCTAACCCATGCCCTACCTCGACCTTTGGGTAAACCTCTACCCAATCCCCTAGCTGAGGCTGTAACTACAGGCGCAGGGGCCTCATCCTAACCCACTGCAGATCTTGTCCGAACCATCTGAGAAAAAGTGATATAAAGATATTCAGAAGTTCATCAAGTCAAGAACGCACGATAAGGAATCAAATAATATGACATACTTCCTAGGAATGTCTAATAGCCTCTCACAGATTGGATATGGACATCATCATACCGATTCACGAGACTCTACTAGAAACTTTGCTCTTGTACTGGTGAGACCGGTGAACCTAGAGCTCTGATACCACTCTGTTATGACCCAAAACCGAGCCATGATGGCATCTACATAATTCCCCAGTAGACAAGCCAAAATCCAATGATGCGGAAGACAATAATAATAATTAAACTAAGGAAAAGTGGAAGATATAAATGAAAAGACAGGTCCAATAGCATATATACATACCAAGGTACAAAATATACAAAAGATGGCCCTAAAGTGACCGAAAAGACAAAACCACACGAGAACCAACCCAGACCTGGTGTCACTAGTACAAGAGCGACTAAGCAAGGAGTAGCTATACAATAGACTTTTTCTATCTAAAATACAAAAATATAGACATAATATACAAGATGGAAAGCATGTAAAGTCTCCAAAAGCGTCGAGAGCTCACCGCGGTCTGAACTGCAACAGGCCTTGAATGACAGGAGGGTCAATAAGGGTGGCTCGTACTAGGTGTTGCATCAGAAGAAGATGTCGAGTGTAGTATGAGTACCAAGACAACGGGTACCCAGTAGGAATCATAGGCCGACCGAGCATAGAAAGATAATATATAAAATAAGTTATAGGAAAGTAAACAGAATACAGGGATCTGCCTAAATCTAGTTATAAAACTGTAAATAGAATTATCTTAACCAACAAGAGGGCAATAATAATAAAATCAAAGCAAGCAACCGACAGTCCAAGTACACCCAAGTTGATGCAATGCTATGAGATATGATGTGATGTATGAATGCATAATAATATAAACTTGGAATACCACATCGGGCTCCCATAAAACCGCATCAAACTATACATATATATGTATGTGTGCATATAGGAAGTAAAAACCCAAAATAATACATCGGGGGTCCAGAATATCGCATCAGACTATAAGCATATATGTATGAATGAAAATAAGGCCCGAAATAACATATTGGGTGTCCGAAATACCACATCGGACTATAAGTATTTATATTTGAAAAATAGTAAAGAAAAGGTCTAGGTATATATCCCTTGGACCGGCATAAAAGTAGTACTTTTCCTTTCCTTTCCAAAATCAGTAGTAAACTCAATATAACTCTTCAAACGTCCAAGAACCACAGTATCCACTGTAAATCTCCAGTTTTAAATCCAATAAATCCTTGAAAACCTTCCTCTTCTATATCGACAATATGCAATATAGTATGGGCATGACGTATCCGTAATCAGAGGAAGTAGCGCCCCACAAGGCAAAACAGGGCAAAACACCCTCCAAAACAAGAGAACTGACCTGGAAACTCCGTCCAAATCCAAGCTATGGACTCGGGCCCACAGTTATACACAACCAACAATTAAAGCAAAAATAGCAGGAAATAATACGGAGACCACTACGAGCATCTACTCTACCTCTAAAATCTCCTATAAGCATACTAAGGATTCTATGCTAGACATAACAATACTACGGGATCCTAGACTAAGGATAGCATGAGTAAATTTTAATCTATGATCCAAAAAGGTCGTAATAATATAAATCACAAGATTTAAGCCTAATACCACCTAAAGTCCAACCTAACATTCTAGTAACATATGATATATATAACCTAACTAAACTTAGTCTAGAAAGTAAACTGTAACCTACCTCGGGACCGAACTGCAAATATGATCTATCACTCGTGTGCCTTCCCCTTTTGAACAACCTCAGATAGATTCCACGCTATCAAGAACATAAACTAGGTGTCAAGGTAATAAAAATGACACTCATATTGATATACAAAAAATCAGCCAGAAATTAGGTTGGAAAATGACCCTCGGGGTCCGCATAATGAAACAAAAATTAAAATTTACAATTATTCTCGCGGTGGGTTAAGGAACCCATGCTCAAAGTTTGAGCATGAATGGAGTTAGTTTCAGGGATCAAAACAGCCTCAAAGTGCTACTAATTAATGGGGAAACCAACGGAATTTAACGGGAATAACAATAGAAAAGAGGATAGGGACAGAGGGGGACTTACCAGATGAAGTATGTTGAGATAAGGAGATGGAACCGGAGCTTGAATGCTTAACAATTGAGAAATTTCGAAATGTAGAAGGAAAAATCAAAGTGGACAACCTAAATAGCTGTCTGGGGTCCTTCATAGCGATCGCGACAGGACCCCCACACTCGCGAAGAAGAGCAAGCCCGACCATCACGATCGCGACAGGCCAGCCACACGATTGCGTAGAGCAGGCCTCTGCCTGCTTCATCTCGAATGTGAAGAGCAACCTTCTCAATCGTGATGGTTAAGATACTAGACCATCGCGAATGCGATGGACACCTCACAATTGCGAGGACCAAAATGGTCTACAACTTTATTGCAGCCACCAACAATTCACCAAGGCCAAAATTTCATTCGACGGACCCTCAGGATTCATTCAGAACCCCATGAACACAAACCAACCTTACTATCCTACCAAAAATAACATTCTGGGCTCAATGGATTCAAACAAACTCCCAAAAAAGATCATTTTAACAAAAAATTGGCCCCATGCCTAAAACTGACTATGAACTCAATACCTCAAAACACGTTCGGAAGCCCCGAGACCCAAACCCAAGGTCTCTTTGGCCTAAAGTCAACATTCTGGAGCAAACAGCACTGATAGAATTCCTCTTCGAGGCCGTCTTCTCTGAATGTTGACCAAGGTCTACCCTACTATCCAAATTGGCTTAAAAACACAGAAAGCAACACAAAACCAAACAGGAAGCACTCAGACCTAGACCAATGGTCCCACTAGACCAAAATCCCCATTACGAAGCCAACAAAACTGTTGAAATTTGATTCTGAGTATGTTTACTAAGAAAGTTGGCCGAAGTCAAGGATTTTCTAAGTTCAACTTCTAAAATAGGGAAATAGTCATAATGAACTAACGAATGGCCCGAGCACCGAGCCATTAGTCCCAGCAAGTCATAAATGACCTGTAGCTGTTAAGAGAATGATCAAAATGCAGAAAAAGCATGGAAAATAAAAAATGACCTGGAGGGTCATTACACATTCATACCAAACACCCTTAGAATACACATTACCATTCTCTGAAACTCTGAGTTATGACTTTCCATTTCCTGAAAAAGGGATTTCTACTCTTTTGAGCCTGTTCTTCAGCATTTCCTATCAACAACTGTGCTTATCCAAGGCTGATAGCGCTAATTCCAAGTCTGATAGTTTTCTCGAGTTGAAGCTGCTGAGTCAAAATCTAATATCACTTCCATATAAATCTTCAAATGTCATGCTTCAACCACTTTTCCAACAATCATATTCTCATGCTAAAACTTAAAGAAAACTATCGATTACCCTAAAAGCTTCTTAAACCATGAACATATACCCTTTATACATTACCAAATGCTTATGAAACTCACCATAATAGTTCATGTAGTTTCCATCGACTAGGTATGTAACACCCTAGGATCTAAACCAGCTACTTAACTGTACTCAGTAGAAGAATTTTAGAAAAAATTCAAGTTTCCAGAAACCACGGTCAAGATCATGGACCGTAGTTTGGAACCACGATCCGTCGTCTCAATCGTAGTTCCATTTTCCAGAGAACCCCCATTTCATATTCCAGGAACCACGAGTAAGACCACAGGCTGTAGTACAAGACCATGAACCATCCTATGGAGTCATGGTTTCCTCAGATCAAAGAAGTACCAAGTTCCTTCCTTAAAACCACGGATGGGATCATGGACCGTAGTTTAGAACCACGATCCATCTTATCACTCATGGTTCCCTATAATCAGAGGCCTCTTAGTCCTTGTATCAGAAACCATGAGTCAGACTATGGACCATATTTTAGAACCACGACCCATACTTTGACTCATGGAATCCTCAGACCAAAGGACCCTCAGCTAAATTCCCAGGAACCACGAGTCATACGATGAACCGTCGTTCAGAACCATAGTACATCCTATGGAGTCATGGTTTTCTCAGACCAGAGAACCCCCAAGACTCATGGACAAGACCATGATTCAATTGATGGTCCATCATCTAGGACTACAGTCCATCAACCGAGTCATGGTACATGAGTTGCAATTTTCAGCAGCTCTTTTTAAAAATTCCCAGGAGTATTCCAAACCTTTCCTTTCTCTTTTAAGGCCTAAGCTACATTATTTTGATTAGCCTAAGCCTAATTAATTAGTCAAAAGCTAACTAAATAACTCATTCTCCTAAAATCATCAGACCGTTAGAAATAAAAGGA
The DNA here is from genome assembly GCA_003996215.1 of Jaltomata sinuosa. NCBI lineage: Eukaryota > Viridiplantae > Streptophyta > Magnoliopsida > Solanales > Solanaceae > Jaltomata > Jaltomata sinuosa. Next base: position 56,830 of record QJPP01000441.1, read on the forward strand.
GAAAAGAGGCGATAGTTTCTGTCAAGAACAAGCAAGAGGTTCCTTCAATATCACCCCTAAAATCAAAGGATTTTCCTTCATAGATTCTCTTCGAGGTATGTGGAATTTCACTAGTGGGTTCCTTTAATCCATTGGGTCCCTAGATTCAGATAAGTTTTTCAGTTCTCCATTAGTTCTTCAGAATTTGGGTTTCTAAGCCTTAGGAAATCATTGCAACTCAGATTCTATTTCTTGTATGATAATCATTACATGTTTCTTGGAGAATGAGCATAGTTAGTTGTACAAAGTTTAGTAACCCTAGCTTGTGTTAATTTAAGTTCTCACAACTTATACTTACTAGTCAGATTATTAAAACAATTATGCTTTAGAATTAGAATGCTATCAGCTTCAATATCATTATGTTTGCATTCTCAATTGATTACTAGTATTTGAGCTATCCAGTACTTCAATTTTCATTTTACTACTTATACATTCAGTTTGGAGTAGGATTAGTATCGAGCTGACAAAGGGATGAAGGCTCTGCTATCAGCTTTAGGCTGAGACCTTTAGTAGCAATCCCTAAGACCCAGAACTATGGTGCCACCGTAGGTATAAAGGGGGTCTACTGTCAGCTTTAGGCTGGTTACCCTTGTCCCTTGGGGACATCAATTTAATGGATTCACGTCAGACTCATTTGTACTCTTGGCAAGGTATGAACACCCTTATATCCAGGATTACAGGTTGGCCCCATAGTTAGCTCAGCTTCGGGTATGTCGGTTAATAGTAGCTCCCACAGTTAGATTTATCTTTGCATTGACCTTGTATTCAGTTAATCAGCTCATCTCACCATGATACATTATTTATGTTATTTACTTGGTCATTGCATTTCGTTTATCTCTCAGCTTATGTTTCAGTATATATCTCTATTTTAGTCTTTATGTTGTTCCGTTAGCATATATCCTGCATGCTCAGTACATTCGAAGTACTAATGCATACTTTTATGCTACATAATTTTATGATGTAGGTTCAAGCACTCAATATCCAGGCCGCGTTTAGCTCGATTTCCAGTCCTTACTCAGCAGCTTCAGCGATGAGTCCTCATAATATGAGGACACTAGATATGCCTTCATCTTTCAGTGTTTACATTTCAATTTCAGATTGTTAGGGTTAGCTGGGGGAATGTCCCAGAAACTCATATCTGTTAGAGGCTTTCAGACATAGACTAGATTTAACTATTGAGTTTTTAGTATTGTTTTTCAGGCTTATTACACTCTTATTTGTATTATACATTCAGATATTTTAAAGTTTTCAGCTTCCGCATAGTTCATGTTTTATACAAAAATTATTTAGATATGCCTGACCATGGGTTAGCTTGAGGTCACTTATGACACTGATCACGATGTTACATCTAGGGGGTAGCCTCGGGGTGTGACAATCTTAGTATTAGAGCATCAGGTTCAAGAGTCCTAGGATGTCTGAAAGCCGCATCGAGTAGAGTCTTCTTCATAAGTGTGAAGCGCGCCATACTTATGGGGGAGAGCTATGAGATATCATTAGGAAAAAATTCCCTTCTTATTTCTAGCTCGTTCTATAGAGTCTGAACTCTGTTTAATCTCCTTCTAACTCATGCTCTTCACATTTCAAAAAATGCCTTCTAGAAGAGCCAACACAACGAACCAGCCAGTACCAACAGCTCCTGCAGACCCTCTGAATGAGCAAGTAACTCATGCTGAATTTAGGGCTACTTTTCAGGTTCTTGCTCAAGCCATGACCGCTCAGGTCAATCAACAGGCTGTGGAAATAGCTCCAACTCAGAAAAATTCTGCTGCAGCTAGAATCCAAGACTTCACTTGGATGAACCCTTCGGAATTTCATGGGTACAAGTTAGAAGAGGATCCACATGAGTTTTTTGATGATATCCAGAAGGTGACAGATATTATGGGTGTCACTCCGGTTGAGAGTGCAGATTTAGCCACGTATTAGTTGAGGGGAGTGGCGTATACTTGGTATCAGTAGTGGAAGGAGTCCCGTTGTGCTAATGCAGGTCCAGTGGATTGGAACCACTTCATGACTACATTTTTGGACAGGTTCTTCCAACTTGAGCTCAGGGAAGCCAAGGTCCAAGAGTTCATCAACTTAAAGCAGAATGATATGAGTGTAAAGGAGTATGATGTCAAGTTCACCCAGTTGTATAAGTATGCTCCAGAAGTGGTAGCTAACTCCAGGGCCCGTATGAGTAAGTTCGTATCTGGTGTGTCCAATGACATGGTCAAGGAGCGCAAAACTGCAATGCTGATTAAGGAGATGGATATTTCAAGGTTGGTTACTTATGTTTAGCATATCGAGAATCATAATGGCATGCCTGGACAACTGATGGAACTGAAACTTGTACTCAGACACAATCATGGAGCCCTACTCCAACCCAGCAAACTGATCTATCAGACGCTCCCTCATGCTATCCGGTACATACTTCTCCAGAAAAGCTGCGGAGAACTGATCCCAAGTAAGCGGAGGTGACTCAGCTGGTCTGCAAGTAACATACGACCTCCACCACTATTTTGCTGGACCATCCAGATGTGGTGTAATTTGCTCCATATGACTCAACTTACCCCAAATTGTGTAACCTCTCCTAGTAGCTAGTAAGAAACTCGTGCGCATCCTCTCTAGAAGAACCTGAAAACCTCGAAGGACCCAATATCAAGAACCTACCAAGCATCATCTGCTCCTCAGAAGACATAACTGGCACTATAGTAATAGGTGGAGCAACTACAGAGATCGGTAATACCTCCAATATGGGAGTTACAGCAGTAGGCTGTGCCCTTAAACCCTGTGCTGCCGCCTGAGCTGAAGTCTGAGCCTCACCTCGAACCTGAGAACCAATCGGAGTGCTCAACAAAGCTGGTGGTGGAGTCATATCCTCAAGGAACCACAAAAATTAAACCAAGGTGTCCTGCAACACTAGAGTAGCCAGAAAACCTACCGGATATAGGGCTGGCCCCACATGCTGTGGCTCATACTGAACCTCATCCACTATAACCTCACGCTCTGGTGACGGTAGTCTAGCCCATGCCCAAGCTGTCATCACAGCCCATGCCCTACCTTGAGCTCTGGGTCGACCTCTACTCCATCCCCTAGCTGAGGCTCTAACTGTAGGCGCAGAGGCCTTGTCCTCACCCATTGCAGATCTCGTCTGAACCATATGAGAAAGAGTGGAACAAAGATATTCATAAGTTGATCAAGTCAAGAACGCATGACAAGGAATCAAATAATATGATATACTTCTTAGGAATGTCCTATAGCCTCTCGCAGATTAGATACGGACATCATCATACCGATCCACAAGACTCTACTAGACACTTTGCTATTGTACTGGAGAGACTGGTGAACCTAGAGCTCTGATACCACTCTGTTATGACCCAAAACTAGGCTATGATAGCATCTACATAACCCTCCAGTAGACAAGCCAAAACCCAATAATGCAAAAAATAATAATAATTAAACTAAGGAAAAGTGGAAGATATAAATTAAAAGACAAGGCCAATAGCATATATACATACCAACATACAAAATATACAAAAGATGGCCCTAAAGTGACCGAATAGACAAAACAATATGAGAACCAACTCGGACCTGGTGTCACTAGTACAAGAGTGACTATGCAAGGAGTAGCTATACAACTGACTCTGTCTATCTAAAATATAAAAATATAGACAAAATATACTAGATGGAAAGCATGTAAAGTCTCCAAAAGCACCGGGAGCTCACCGCGATCCACTACAACAGGCCTTGAACGACAGGAGGGTCAATGAGGGTGGCTCATACTAGGTGCTGCATCAGAAAAAGATGCAGAGTGTAGTATGAGTAGCAAGACAATGGGTACCCAGTAGGCATCATAGGCCGACCGAGCATAGAAAGATAATATATAAAATAAGTTATAGGAAGGTAAACAGAATACTTGGATCCACCTAAATCTAGTTATAAAACTGAAAACACAATTATCCTAACCAATAAGAGGGCAATAATAATAAAATCAAAGCAAGAAACCGATAGTCCAAGTACACCCAAGTCAATGCAATGCTATGAGATATGATATGATGTATTAATGCATAATAGTATAAACTCAAAATACTGCATCGGGTGCTCGGAATACCGCATCGAATTGTGCATATATATATGTATGTGTGAATATAGGAAGTAAAAACCCGAAATAAATGGGGGTCCGGAATACTGCATTAGACTCTAAGAATATATGTATGAATGAAAATAAGGTTTGAAATAACACGTTGGGTGTCCGGAATACCACATTGGACTATAAATATATATATTTGAAAATTAACAAAGAAAAGGTCTAGGTATATCCCTTGGACCGGCATAAAAGTAGTAATTTTCCTTTCCTTTCCAAAATCAGTAGTAAGTTCAGTATAACTCTTCAAACGTCCAAGAACCACAATATCCACAGTAAATCTCCAGTTTTAAATCCAATAAAACCTTAAAAACCTTCTTTTTATATATCGACAATATGCAATGTAGTATGGGCATGAAGTATCCGTAATCAGAGAAAGTAGCACCCCACAAGGCAAAACAGGGCAAAACACCCTCCAAAATAAGAGAACTGACCTGGAAACTCCATCCAAATCCAAGCTATGGCCTCGGTCCCACAGTTACACACAACCAACAATTAACGTGAAAATAGCAGGAAATAATACGGAGACACTACAAACATCTACTCTACCTCTAAAATTTCCTAGAAGCATACTAAGGATTCTACGCTAGGCATAACAATACTACGGGCTCCTAGACTAAGGATAACATAAGTAAATTCTAATCTATGATCTGAAAAGGCCGTAATAATATAAATCACAAGATTTAAGCCTAATACCACCTAAAGTCCAACCTAACGTTCCAGTAACTATGATATATATAATCTAACTAAACTCAGTCTAGAAAGTAAATCATAACCTACCTCGAAGCCAAAATGCAAACACGATCCGTCACTCATGCGCCTTCCCCTTCCAAAAAACCTCAGACAACTGCCACTCTATCAAGAACATAAACTAGGTGTCAAGATGAGAAAACTGACACATATATTGATATATGGAAAATCGAGTTGGAAATCGGGTCAAAAAATGACCCTCAGGGCCCGCATAATGAAATAGAATTTAAAATTTACAATTATGCTCGTGGTGGGTTAAGGAATCCATGCTCAAAGTTTGAGCGCGAACGGAGTTCGTTTCGGGGCTCAAAACAGCCCCGAAGTGCTACTTATTAAAGGGGAAACCAAAGGAATTTAATGGGTTTTAATGGGAATAACAACGGAAAAGAGGAGAGGGACTGATGGGGACTTACCAGATGATGTATTCTGAGATAAGGAGCTGAAACTGAGCTTAAATGCTTAACAATGGAGAAATTTCAAAATGTTGAAGGAGAAAATGAAGTGGACAACTTAAATTGCTGTCTGTGGTCCATTATCGTGATCACGACAGGACCCCCACTATCACGAAGAAGAGCGAGCCAGGCTATCATGGTCGCGACAGGCCAACCACGCGATTGCATAGAGCATCCCCTTCCTGCTTCATCACGAATGCGAAGAGAAACCTTCGCGATCGCGATGGTCAAGAAACTGGACCATCGCGAACGCAATGGACACCTCACGATCGCAAAGACCAAAATGGTCTACAACTTTATTGCAGCAACCAGCAATTCACCAAGGCCAAAAGTTCATCCGATGGACCCTCGAGATTTATTCAGAACCCTGTGAACACAAATCAACCATGCTATCCTACCAGAAATAACATTCCGAACTCAATGGAATCAATGAAACTCTCAACGGAGATGATTTTAACAAAAAGTAGGCCCCATGCCCAAAACTGACTCGAAACTCAATACCTCAAAACACGTCTAGAAGCCTTGGGACCCAAAACCAAGGTCTCTCAAGAACAAGCAAAAGGTTCCTTCAAGCTCAGCCCAAAAATCCAAGGATTTTCCTCTGTAGATTCTCTTCCAGGTATGTGGGATTTCACTAGTGGGTTCCTTTCACCCATTGGGTCGCTAGATTCACATCAGTCCTTCAGTTCTCCATTAGTTCTCTAGACCTAGGGTTTCTAAGCCTTAGGAAATCTTTGCAACTCAAATTCTATTGCTTGTATGATAATCATTACATGTTTCTTGGAGAATTAACATAGTCAGTTGTACAGAGTTAAATAACCCTAGCTTGTGTTAATTTTAGTTCTCATAACTTATACTTGCTAAGATATTTCAGACAATTATTCTTCAGAATTAGAATACTATCAGCTTCAATATCATTATATTTGCATTCTTAGTTGATTACTAGTATTTGAGCTATCCAGTACTTCAATCTTCATTTTATTCCTTATACATTATGTTGGGAGTAGGATTAGTACCGATCGGATGAAGGGATATAGGCTCTGCTATTACCTTTAGGCTGAGACCTTTAGTAGTAGTCCCTAAGTCCCAGAACTACGACACCACCATAGGTATAACGAGGGTCAGTTGTCAGCTTTAGGCTGGTCACCCTTGTCCCTTAGGGCCATAAGTTTAGTTGATCCATGTCAGACTCATTTGTACCCTTGGCAAGGTATGAACACCCTTCCATAAAGGGTTATAGGTTGTCCCCATAGTTAGCTCAGATTGGGATATGTCAGTTAATAGTAGCTCCCAAAGTCAAATACGTCTTTGCATTGACCTTGTATTCAGTTATTCAGCTCATCTCAGCATGTTACAGTATTCAAGTTATTTACTAGGTCATTGTATTCAGTTTATCTCTCAGTTCATGTTTCAATATATATCTCTATTTTAGTCTTTATGTTGTTCCGTTAGCACATATCCTGCATTCTCAGTACATTCGAAGAACTAATGCATACTTTTATACTACATCATTTTATGATGTAGGTTCAAGCACTCAGTATCCAAGCCGTATTTAGCTCGATTTCCAGTCCTTACTCAGCAGCTTCAGCGGTGAGTCCTCGTATTACTCTAGATATGCCTTCATCTTTCAGTCTTTACATTTCAATTTCAGATTGTTAGCGTTAGCTGGGGACATGTCCCAACAACTCATATCAGTTAGAGGCTTTCAGACATAGACTAGATTCAGCTATTGAGTTGTTAGTATTGTTTTTCAAGCTCATTACACTATTATTTATATTATACATTCAAATATTTTAAAGTTTTCAGCTTTCGCATAGTTCATGTTTTATAGAGAAATTGTTTAGATATGCCAAACCATGGGTTAGCTTGGGGTCACTTATGACACTGAGCACCATGGTACATCTAGGGGATAGCCTTGGGGCATGACAATACTGGTATCAGAGCATCAGGTTCAATTGTCCTAGGATGTATGAAAGTCGCATCGAGTAGAGTCTTCTTCATGGGTGTGAAGCGCGCTACACTTATGGGGGAGAAGCTATGAGATTTCTTTAGGAAAACTTCCCTTCTTCTTTCTAGCTTGTGCTAAAGAGTATGAACTCTATTTAATATCCTTCTAACTCATGCTCTTCACGTTTCAAAAAATGCCTTCTAAAAGAACCAACGCAAGGAACCATCCAACACCAGCAGCTCCCACAGACCCTCTGAATGAGCAAGTCACTCATACTTAATTCAGGGCTACTTTTCCGGTGCTTGCTCATGCCATGACTGCTCAGGTCAATCAGCAGGCTATGGCACTAGCTCCACCTCAGACAAATTCTACCGCAGCTAGAATCCAAGACTTCACTCGGATGAACCCTCCTGAATTTCATGGGTCTAAGTCAGAAGAGGATCCACATGAGTTTCTTGATGATATCTAGAAGGTGATAGATATTATGGGTGTCACTCTGGCCGAGAGTGCAGATTTAGCCACCTATTAGTTGAAGGGAGTGGCGTATACTTGGTATTAGTAGTGAAATGAGTCCAATTGTGCTAATGCAGATCCAGTTGATTGGAAACCCTTCAAGACTGCATTTACGGATAGGTTCTTCCCACTTGAGCTCAGGGAAGACAAGGTCCAAGAGTTCATCAACTTGAAGCAGAATGATATGAGTGTGAAGGAGTACGCTCTCAAGTTCACCTTGTTATCTAAGTATGCTCCGGCAATGGTAGCTGACTCCAGGGACCTTATGAGTAAGTTCGTATCTAGTGTGTCCGATGACATAGTCAAGAAATGCAAGACTGCTATACTGATTAAGGAGATGGATATTTCCAGGTTGGTCACTTATGCTCAGCAGATCGAGAAGGAGAAAATCAAAGAGAGGGGAATAAATAGTAAGAGAGCTAGGACAAGAGACTTCAACTACTCTCAGCAGAGATCAGAGGGTGGTAAACGCTCTTAATTCCATAAAAAATCTTTGGATCCATCTCCATCTTCTTCTAGTGCTCCAGTGCCTAAGTCCAGACAGGACCGATAGGATAGGGTGCCAGGATCTAAGTCCCAAGGTAGTGTCATCGGGGGATGCACTCATCCAGTTTAGAAACCACCTAGGGGAGTGTATGGCAGGCAACGATAATTGTTTTGAGTATGGCAAGCCAGGCCAGAGAATGAGGGATTGTCCAGCAACGTCTCATAAGGGTAAGGATGTTTTCCCACAAAATCAGGCTAGTTCTACAGTAGCTCCAGGAGGTTGCCCCACTCAGCAGGGTGCCTCATCTAGTACAGGTAGTGGTCAGCACCAGAACATGCTCTATGCTCTTCAGACTCAAAAGGACTAGGAGGATTCACGCGATGTGGTCATGGGTACATTACAAGTCTTTCATTTAGATTTTTATGCATTGTTAGACCAAGGGGCTACACTTTCCTTTGTAACTCCTTATATAGCAATGAATTTTTGTGCCAGTCCAGAAATCCTCCCATAACCCTTATCAGTCTCTATTCCAATTGGTAACCCAGTTATATCTAAACGGGTATACATAAATTGTCCTGTCATAGTTTCCCAGAAGTCACCTCAGCCGATCTCGTAGATTTAGAAATGACCGACTTCGATATTATTGTAGGTATATATTTGTTACATTCCTATTATGACACAGTTGATTGTAGAACTAGGATCATTCAGTTCCAGTTTCTAAACGAGTAAGTCTTAGAAAGGAGGAGTAGTACCTCAGTACCTGTAGGTCAATTCATCTCTTACCTTAAGGCCAGAAAAATAATTTCCAAAGGGTATATCTATTATCTTGTGTGGGTTAAGGTATCAAACTCCAAAACCCCAACTCTTGAGTCAGTACTAGTGGTGAATGAATTCCCAGGAGTGTTTCCAGAGGATCTGCCTAGAGTTCCTCCCGAAAGAGAAATCGACTTTGGAATAGATCTCCTTCCAGATACCCAACCTATTTAAATTCCTCCTTATAGAATGACTCCAGCTGAGCTTAAGGAATTGAAATAACAGTTGAAAGACCTTCTAGATAAGGTCTTTATCAGACCCAATATCTCTCTATGGGGTGATCTAGTTCTTTTCATGCGTAAGAAAGACGGTTCTCTCAAGATGTGCATCGATTATCGTCAGTTGAACAAAGTCACAATCAAGAATGAGTATCCCATCCCCATGATTGACAATTTGTTTGACCAGCTTCAGGGTGCTAGTTACTTCTCTAAGATAGACCTCAAGTACGACTATCATCAGCTCAGAGTCAAAAATAGTGACATCCCGAAGACAACCTTCAGGACTCGATATGGTCACTATGAATTTGTAGTTATGTCTTTTGGACTAACGAATGCTCCTGCAACTTTCATGGACTTGATGAACACGGTGTTCAAATAGTATTTGGACTTGTTCATCATTGTCTTCATTGATGATATCCTTATATATTCTCGGAGTGAGGAGGATCATGCGAACCATCTAAGAGTTATTCTGGAAACTCTCAAGGATTGCCAGTTATTTGCTAAGTTTAGCAAGTGTGAATTCTGGTTGAAGTCAGTTGCACTCCATGATCATGTAGTATCTAGTGAGGGAATCCGAGTTGATTCTCAAAAGATTTTGGCAGTGATGAACTGGCCCAGACCTACCTCTCTAACAAATATCAGGAGTTTCTTGGGTTTGACCGATTACTACAAGAGGTTTGTTGAAGGATTTTCATCCATAGCTGCCCCATTGACCAAGATGACTCAGAAAAAAGTAAAATTTTAGTGGTCAAATGAGTGCGAGAAAAGTTTCCTAGAATTAAAGACCAAGTTGACTACAACTCCCGTTTTGACTCTACCAGAGGGTTCAAATGGCTTCGTGGTTTATTGTGATGCATCCAGGTCGGCCTGGGTTGTGTTTTAATGCAGCAGGGTAAGGTCATAGCCTATGCCTCCAGATTCTACAGAGGACTATGCCAGACTCTACATCAATGAGATAGTCAGGTTGCATGGGGTTTCCTTGTCTATCATCTAAGATAGGGGTCCTCAGCTTACATTTCATTTCTGGAGATCATTTCAGAAAGATCTTCATACTCAGGTGAATCTCAGTACAACATTTCATCCACAAATGGATGGTCAGGCAGAGTGTACCATTCAGAATTTAGAGGACATGTTGAGAGCTTGCGTGATCGATTTCAAGTGTAGTTAGGATGATCACCTGCCTCTCATAGAGTTCTCCTACAATAACAGTTTCCATTCCAGTATTCAGATTACCCTATATGAGGCACTTTATGGGCGTAGATGTAGGTCACTAGTTGGTTGGTTCGAAGTAGGTGAAGTAGCCTTGATTAGGCCAGATTCGGTGCATGAGGCTATGGAGAAAGTTTAACTCATCAGAGAAAGACTAAAGATAGATCAGAGTCATCAGAAGTCCTATGCAGATGTGAGGAGAAGGGACTTAGAGTTTGAGATCGATGATTGGGTCTTCCTAAAAGTGTCACCCATGAAGGGGGTGATGAGATTTGGCAAGAAAGGAAAGCTCAGTCCTAGATATGTAGGTCCTTACAGAATCTTGAAAGGGATTGGTAATATGCCTTATAAGATAGAGTTGCCGGCAGAGCTAGTAGCAATTCACCCAGCTTTTCTCATTTCTTTGTTAAAGAAGTGTGTGGGCTATCCAGCATCGATAATCCCTTTAGAGAGTATGGCTCTAAAGGATAGCCTCACCTATAAGGAAGTTCCAGTTGAAATTCTTGACCATCAGGTTCGTAGGTTGAGAAACAAGGAAATCACTTTGGTAAAAGATTTGTGAAGGAATTAGTCAATCGAAAGAGCTACTTGGGAAGCAGAAGCAGCCTTGATGGCCAAGTACCCTCACCTCTTTCCTTCTCATCCAGTTTCAGTTTGAGGTAATAGTTCTTCTCCAGAATATCAGTTTCCTTATATGCATGTCAGTCTCAATATCATGTTTTCCAAGCTTTTCTAGTATTTTCAGCATGTTTCCATGAACTCAGGACTAGACTCAGTCAGTTATCAGCTTCTAGTATTCAGTTGGTAGGGATTGCAGCTCTTTCCCTCCAAACTCAAATTAGTTAGTCTTTTTTTGAGTATGAATGATCCCAAAGGGGAGATATTGTAATACGCCAGGATCTGAACCAGCTACTTGACTGTACTCAGCAGAAAAATTTCAGAAAAAAATTCAAGTTTCCAGAAACCACGATTTAGATCATGGACCGTAGTTTGGAACCACGGTCCATTAACTCAACCATAGTTCTATTTTCTAGAGAACCACCAATTCATGTTCTAGGAACCACGAGTCAGACCATGGGTCATAATCTAGGACCACAGATAGTCCTGTGGATTCGTGGTTTCCTCAGATAAGAGAAGTACCAAGTTCCTCTCTCAGAACCACTGATAGGATCACAAACCGTAGTTTAGAATCACAGTCCATCTTATCAATTGTGGTTCCCCATAATTAGAGGCCCCTCAGTCCTCGTCTTTGAAACCACGAGTTAGACTATAGACCATACTTTAGAACCACATCCCATCCTTTGACCCATGGAATCCTCGGACCAGAGGACCCTCATCTAAAGTCACAGGAATCACGAGTCACACAATGAACCATCATTCAGAACCACAGTCCATCCTATGGAGTCATGGTTTTGTCAGATTAGAGACCCCCTAAGACTCATGGACAGGACCATGATTCAGTTGATGGTCCGTCGTTCAGGGCTATGGTTCGTCAACCGAGTTGTGGTACCTGAGTCGCGATTTTTAGCATCTCTCTTTTAAAATTCCCAAGGGTATTTCATACCTTTCCTTTCTCTTTTAAGGCCTAAGCTACGTCATTTTGCATAGCCTAAGCCTATTTAATTAGTCAAAATCTACATAAATCACTCATTCTCCTAAAATCATCAGACCCTTAGAAATAAAAAGGGAAAAGAGGTGATAGTTTCTCTCAAGAAGAAGGAGGAGGTTCCTTCAAGCTCAGCCCTAAAATCCAAGGATTTTCCTCCATAGAGTTTTTTCTAGGTAAGTGGGATTTCACTAGTGGGTTCCTTTCACCCATTGGGTTCCTAGATTAAGTTCAGTCCTTCAGTTCTCCATTAGTTCTTCAAACCTAGGGTTTCTAAACCTTAGGAATCATTGCAACTTTGATTCTATTTCTTGTATGATAATCATTACATGCTTCTTGGAGAATTAGCATAGTAAGTTGTACAGAGTTCAGTAACCCTAGCTTGTGTTAATTTTAGTTCTCATAACTTATACTTCCTAGTAAGATAATTCAGACAAATATGCTTTAGAATTAGAATGCTATCAGCTTCAGTATGATTATATTTGCATTCTTTGTTGATTACCAGTATTTGAGCTATTCAGTCTGCATTTTATTACATATAACTTAAGTTGGGAGTAGGCTTAGTACCGAGAGGACAAAGGGATGAAGACTCTGCTGTCAGCTTTAGGCTGAGACCTTTAGTAGCAGTCCCTAAGTCCTACAACTAAGGTGCCACCGTAGCTATAAAGAAGGTCAGCTGTCAGCTTTAGGCTAGTCAGCCTTGTCCCTTGGAGACATCATTTTAGTGGATCCACGTCAGAATCGTTTGTACCCTTTGCAAGGTATGAACACCCTTCTATCCAGGGTTACTAGTTGGCCCCATAGTTAGCTCAGCTTGGGGTATGTCAGTTAATAGTAGCTCCCACAGTCAGATTCATCTTTGCATTGACGTTGTATTCAGTTATTCAGCTCAGCTCAACATGTTATAGTATTCATGTTATTTACTTGGTCATTGCATTCAGTTTATCTCTCAGTTCATGTTTCAGTATATATCTCTATTTTAGTCTTTATGTTTTTCAGGTTAGCACATATCCCGCATGCTCAGTACATTCGGAGTACTGATGCATTTTTTTTCTACATCATTTTATGATGTAGGTTCAGGTGCTCAGTATCAAGGCCGCGTTTAGCTCGATTTCCAGTTCTTACTCAGCAGCTTCAACGGTGAGTCCTCATAATACGAGGATGCTAGATATGCCTTCATCTTTTAGTCTTTACAATTCAGTTTCAGATTGTTAGAGTTAGCTGGGGGCATGTCCCAACAACTCTTATCAGTTATAGGCTTTCAAACATAGACTAGATTCAACTATTGAATCGTTAGTATTGTTTTTCAGACTCATTACACTCTTATTTATATTATACATTCAGATATTTTAAAATTTTCAGCTTCTGCATAGTTCACGTTTTATATAGAAATCGTTTAGATATGCCAGACCATGGGTTAGCTTAGGGTCATTTATGACACCGAGCACCATGTTACTTCTAGGGGCTAGCCTCGGAGCATGACAAGGTAGTATCAATCCCAACCAAAATACTCAATAAACCCTCAGAACTACAAGTCTTTCCAATAATACACATGTAAGCCACCTGACATAATGCGAACAATTTAACCCTGCATAAAAGTGCAAAATTACCCACATATCACTGATTGTCAACCAAAACCAAAACAAAATATACCGAAGAGCCACTACTAAGTCCTTCATAAGTCTGTGCAGAACTATGTCGCCTTGCACTAACGAATTTTCCACCTGGTTTTGTCATTTTTGAACTCAAAGTCTTAAATCCACACAAACCATCATCATTGCACAAAGGACCCATATGTGATGTCTCACATTTATCAACTTGTACCGATCACACAATGCTGCTAAGACTTCAATCTCTCAACCCGTACCCATAAAACAATTCTGAATACTTCAAACTCTCCAATATACAAACCTCTTTTCCCTTCCCTTAACTTGTTCACCATTCTATATTCTTCAACTAAGGGACTAAAGCCTATCACCTCATATTATAAATCAAATTCTCTGAATATAATACTTTATTATACCCTTTAACATTCCAAAGTAATAAATCTTGTAACCTATGGGCTTTTTTGTGCACAAGTTCTCTATAATTGACATTATCAATCTTTCTTATCTTACCAATCCATACCCTAACATAATCCACTACCATAAATGTAGCCTTACCATAGAGAGCCAGCATCCTGATCCAAACCATGTAGATGACTTCCTTTACTGACCGATATCAACCCATTCGCTTATGAATGCTATAAAATCACCCACCTTAGTACACCACCAACTATTTTCCTATCGATCTAATCACATCCCCATTTGAAATTTGAACTTTACTAGTTACCAAACTCAAAAGCACCATAGAACTTAGCACATCACTGGAACCCAATGTCTGTAGACTTCTTTCTCTAAGCATACTCAGTAGTTTATAACTCAACTGAAAAACACGTGATAGTGTCACCATAACTTGATCAAGACCCAAGTAACCATATCATTCTAAACCCAAGTTTCACTTCCTAAAGATGAATCCTTAGCCTTTCAAATCAAAATAGATACCCTCATCTTATTTTCCAAATGTCATATTCCATTTCCAATCACTGTTACCGTTGTAAGTTTAAATTCCTTCAAGTCTACTCGAGGATTGTTTCAAACACCATAGCCAATCCATATAAACCAAGCCAATCACCAAAGTATTAATTAACCACAAATCCTAGACAACTAAAAGTCTTCCCTACTTTACTAGAATCATTTAAGCAAAAACCCTTTTAAATTAGTCACGTCACACGTACAACCCATCACAAAGTCTTCTCACAAAATTTTAACCGGTAGCCCTTTTCATCCCATAAGGTTGATCTTGTCGTTGATATGATACCTCAAACCACCTATGAACTGGTCCAATCTTGTAAAATAATCAATCATTGCACACACATTCCACTAACATTTTCAAATGATTCTAAATAAGTGTACCCACTTAAAACTCTTTTTATCCACAAGCTCATCATCTTAATTTCGATTCAGTTTCCTTGGTGTGAATTGATATCACTAGCCCTCAATTAAATCTCTGAAATACACCTCAAAACTTGAACATGTTAATACCTACCATTGATCCACCATTTTAATTTTCCTTATAGAGCGATGCTTCACTCAAGTGTCCATAGTAAAAACTAGTTGGTCCTTCGAATCTGAATGTAGTGTCGAACTCTATTATCCCCCTTAAGTAATTTACCTTTTGACACTTGTTAACTGATATATATGTTTCTATTCATCACTTGTTCTACCATAGTAACACCACATTATGAAAGCCCACAAGGTAACACGTACCCTTGTCTTCATCTCACACAAACAAGCAAATATGTCCCTCGCTAAAGAAATATAACTACATAGTCCCAAAAAATCCAATCACGAAAGCTACTTTCCAATTATTGGCCTGAATCTGTCAACCATCCCCCTTTAAGATTCTTAACTCATGGTCTTCATTCATCATTCATGTCACCTCACACATAGTCAATTTACCCTTTCATAAATCCTAGGTGATCACAAAAATTAGTACACCTCATTACCCTAGCCAAGTAACACAAGTTCTACTATGGAAGTCACATCCTAAAACTCATCTTTGTTGTACAGTCACTCCACAAGATATAAAGCATACTTTTCAAAAGAACCTCGAAACTAGTCATACACCTCAAACCTCATTATATAAAATCATTTCTAATGCTTAGAAACATGTCCTCTTAACCAATCTATTAATCCTTTACCACTTTAACCTTTCCATTAAATATTAATATATACACCTATCCCACTACTGAAATGATGAATTCCCGTTGATACTCTCATACCATAAGACCATAGTAGAAATTCTGATATCTCTTGAAGCATCTTCATTCTCATCATACACTGAGAAACCTATTCTTGTCCTAATAAATTTCTTTAATTATAGTCTTTAAAGTCACCATTCTTATTACAAGGTTATTATTTAATTCATGCCATTCCCAATTGTCAACACTATTTCAAATACTGTCTATGCAACATACATACTCTTTCAACTGCTGAGCAACTAGTCATAGAAGATAAGGAACTTATGAAGTTCTTCAAACCATTGTTCACACTTCCATGCGAATATCACCAAAATGCATAATCTAAACCACAATCTTACTCAATAAGTCTTTGAATCATAGATACCTTTTAGATTTGTCTATGCACACCCTTCACACTAGTCTACTGCTTTCTCCTTAGTACCCAATCTTGCACCATACCGCATGATGCCACCCCAATGTTTCCTCACTATAAGTGAGAGAATAGAATGAGTAGATTTTAAGAGTTAGATTGGACCAAGAACGCACGATAAGGAATCAAGAAAATGGAATTTCCTAAGGTCATATAGCCTTGCAAAGATAGAAAATGGACATCTCCACACTAATTTATGAGACTCTACTAGACATTTTCTCTTGTACTCATGAGATTGGTGAACCTAGCACTCTGATATCAAATTGTCACGATCCGAAATTCACAAGGGTTGTGATGGAACCTACCACAACTCAACCATGGTAGGTAAGCCTAACTCAACAAATGCAAGTAACTTGAAATAAGTCAAATAGCAGAATAACACAATGAATATCTAATAATAACCCAATCAGTGATAATCAAAAGGAAACCAGATAGTAGATTCCCCAACTATTATGAACACAAGAGCGACTCTAAGTACATGTAACACCCCAGAATTTGATCCAGCTTTTAAACTCATAAACTAGCATAAATTTTGAAACTTCCAGGGAACACGATTCAAGTTTATGACCTGTGGAAGGAACCACAAGTCAGGCTCATGATCCATGGATATTTCAACGACTAGTGGAACTAATTCATGGAACTCAGGATGAGGATTGCCAATCTCTCCAGGAACCACGAAGGAGTTCCACAACTCGTAGAAGTTTCTATGGGTCATTTGGTTAAATCATGAAAAGTCTTCCACAACTTGAATTTTGGGCTTAGGAACCATGAGTCCAATCCACGACTCGTGGTTACTTCTATGGCTCGTGAAAGGGAGTCGTGGAACCTGAAGGTGAGTTTTTAAAATAGCTTTTCTTCATTAAATTCCAGGAGTATTTTTATCATTACCCACCCTTTTAACTCCTAAGTGAGGTCGTTTTGGCTATTCTTAGCATGGTTTCTAAACCTATTAGCCTAAGTCCCTTCTCATTCCCTCATTCATCTACCGAAAGAGGAAAGTAACTCTCGCAAGCTCCAAGTCTCAAGCTCCAAGTTCAAGCCTCCTTTTATTTTCAATTTCAGTTGGATTAGCATCAATCAAGGTATGTGGGTATTCAATAAGAGAATGACTTCACCTTTATGCCCGAAACCCCAATCTTCTAAATTGAATTTATGGATTTCTAAATTAGGGTTCTTATCCAAATTGGGGTAAGGTTATGGGTTTTGATTTAAAGCTTCAATTAATGATTTCACATTTATTACACATGTTTAATTTATGATTCTTTGCATATTTTCTAAAGCCCATATGTTAAGTATGAATTCTAGCATGGTCCCTTTAAATTGCATGATTCCAAGTATAAATTTGGCATGTTTAGATAACATGGTCTCTTGATTATGAAAGTGCATGCGTAAATCTTCAGGTTATGATTTTAGAAAAGAAGGGATATCTTGAAACATGAACATGCATAGCTTTAAAACTAATAATATGCATTAGCATGACACTAGATATGTCTCTACGCTTTATGAACAACTTTGACATTAGATATGTCATTAGTTAGGATCAGATATGCATCTAGATATGCATCAGTATTGTATGAGTTATACATATTATTTTGGGAGTAGTATTTAACACCAAATTGCATGGGGTAAGAGTATCCTTTGTCCCAGAACTACGTGCCCCTATAGGTTCTAAGTCCCCTCAGTTGGGCATCAGATTTAGTGATCACACCATAGTTATGCCTTTATACCCTGGCAACGTATATTGGGTCCTTTCGATAGGGCGTATACATCGGATTCTATATAGCTCACATGGTTTATATCGGTTAGAGAATATCCTACAGAAATAATATCAGGTTTTTAAATGCATTGACTTTTTGCCTTCACACTTCTTGGCTATTATGATTACTATGATATTTTTTATATCTTGTTTTGGCATCACATTGAGTATCTTGCATTTAAGTTTTACACTTATAGCATGCTTTTATCTTTGCAAGTTTATTTAGCATGCTTATCTCAGATTTATATTTATCTCATATATTCGGTACATCCTATAGTACTGAAACATTTTATGTTGCATCCTTTTATGATGTAGATTCAGGTACCTTCCCACAGACTCGTGGCTAGACTACGCCCTACATCCAGCGGATTATTGGTGAGTCCTTATTATTTGAGGACTAGAGTTAGAGCATCCATCTTTATGCTTTCATTTCAGATTTTGAGTTAGCTGGGGTCTTATCCCAGCAACTCTTTATGACTGTTAGAGGCTTTTCAGACCTAGATAGTATTTGAGTTTTCTTTTGGTTTTGTAATCCTATTAGACTTGATTAGCAATACATTAGTTTGTCACACCCTGAGGCTACCCTTTTGACGTAACACAGGACCTGGGACCACAAGTGCCCCAAGCTAACCCTTGGTCATAACGTAACTTAGATAAATGAATAGGTAAGCGGAAGCATAATAGGAAAATCCAAAGTCTAATGTATAGCTAATCAAGTCAAATAGAATTACAAAACCAAAAAGAGATTTGAATACTGTCTACGTCTGAAAAGCCTTTAACCGTCATAAAAAGATGTTGGGAAAAGACCCCAGCTAACTCGAAATCTGAAAGGAAAGCATAAAGACGGATGATCTTACTCTAGTCCTCAAATAATGAGGACTCACCAATAGCTAGATGTTGGGCGTATTCTAGCCACGAGTCTGAGGGTAGGTGCCTGAATGTACATCGTAAACGGATGCAACACAAAATGCGTTAGTATTATAGGATGTATTGAATATATGAGATAAACAAAAATCTGAGATAAGCATGCTAAATAAACTTGCAAAGCTAAAATCATGCTATAAGTGTACAACTGATATGCAAGACACTCAATGAGATGCCAAAGCAAGATATACAAAATATCATACAAATAATAATAGCCCCGAAGTCTGAAGGAAAAGAGTCAATGCATTTAAAAACCTGATACTATTTCTTTGGGAGGTTCTCTAACTGACATAAACCATGTGAGCTACATGAAATTTGATGTATACGCCCCATCGAAAGGACCCAATATACCTTGACAGGGCATAAAGGCATGACTATGACGTGATCACTTAATCTGATGCCCAACTTAGCGGACTTAGAACCTATGAGGGAAGGTAGTTCTGGGGCAAAGGGTTCTCTTATCCAGTCCAACTCGGTGCTAAATACTACTCCCAAAATAATACTTATAGCTCAAATAATAAGGATGCATATCTGGATGCAGAACTGATCATAAATAATGACATATCTAATGTCAAATCTATTCATAAAGCATAGACACATATATGGTGTCATGAAAATTCATATCATGAGTTTTAAAGCTATGCATGTTCATGATTCAAGATATCCATTCTTTTCTAAAATCATAACCTGAAGATTTATGCATGCACTTTCATAATGAAGAGACCATGTTATCTAAACATGCCAAATTTATACTTGAAATCATGCAATTTAAAGGGACCATGCTAGAATTCATACTTAATATATGGGATTTTGAAAATATGCAAAGAATCATAAATTAAACATGGGTAATGAATGTGAAATCATGAATTGAAGCTTTAAATCAAAACCCATAACCTTTCCCCAATTTGGGTAAGAACCCTAATTTAGAAATCCATAAATTCAATTTAGAAGATTGGGATTTTGGGCATAAGGGTGAAGGGATTCCTTTATTGAATACTTATACCTTGATTGATGCTAACCCAACATAAATTAAAAAGAAAGGAGGCTTGAACTTGGAGCTTGAGGAGTTACTTTTCACTTTTGGTAGATGTATGAGGGAATGAGAAGGGACTTAGGCTAATAGGTTTAGAAATCATGCTATGAATAGACAAAACGACCTCACTTAGGAGTTAAAAAGGTGGGTAATGATAAAAATACCCCTGGAATTTAATTAAGAAAAGTTATTTTAAAAACTCGACTTCAGGTTCCACGGGTCCCTTCCATGAGCCGTAAAAGTAACCACGAGTCATGGATTGGACTCGTGGTTCCTGAGCCTAAAATTCATGCTGTGGAAGACTTTTCATAATATAACAAGATAACCCGTAGAAACTTCTATGAGTCGTGGAACCAGTCGTGGTTCCTCGGGAGACTGGCAATCCTCAGTCTGAGTTCCACGAATTGGTTCCATTACTCATGGAACCATCCACGGATCATGAGCCTGACTTGTGGTTATCAGACCTGAGGATGATCTGCAGGACTGGTTTAACATGTCACTTCCATGACTCGTGGTTCTTTCCACGGGTCATGAACTTGACTCGTGATCCCTGGAAGTTTAAAAATTTCTGGTAGTTTCTGAGTTTAAAAGCTGGATCAAATTCTGGGTTGTTACAATATCTCCCCCTTGGGATTATTATTCCTCAAATGAAGACTAAGCAAGGAAAACCAGAGAGAAAATAGCCCAACTAAACAACAAAACATGAAAACTCAAGGATAAACATGAAAACTGAGCTTTTCAACTTAAAACATGACTGAATAAACTTTGAAAAACATGCATGCATACTTAGATTATGAGGGGAGCTGATGGAATAGAGTAGGATAGAAATATTAATGAGGAAACTACTACCTCAAGCGGAAACTAGTTCGGAATGAAAGAGATGAGGGTACTTGGCTTTCATGGCTTTTTCTGCTTCCCAAGTAGCTCCCTCAATTAGCTGATTCCTCCAAAGGACCTTTACCAAAGCAAATTCGTTGTTTCTCAACCTCCGAACCCGATGATAAAGAATCTCTATGGGAACTTCATCATAAGTAAGGTTATCCTTCACATTCACAACTTCTAAAGGAACAATCAAGGTCGGATCACCAATACACTTCTTCAACATAGAAACAAGGAAAATCGGATGAATCACTTCTAAATCCGTTGGCAACTCCAACTCATAAGTAACACTACCAACTCTCCTCAGAATCTGAGAAGGACCTAAAAAATAGGGACTAAGCTTCCCTTTCTGGCCAAATCTCATCACCCCTTCATGGGTGACACCTTTAGAAAAACCCAATCATCAAGTTCAAATTCCAACTCCCTTCTCCTCACATCCATATATGATTTTTGTCGACTCTGAGCGGTCTTCAACCTTTCTCTAATAAGCTAAACCTTATCCATAGTCTCATGAACTAAATTTGGACCAATCAAAGTTGCCTCACCTACCTCAAACCAACCTATAGGAGACCTACACCTCCGCCCATAAAGTTCCTCATAAGGGGCCATTTGGATGATAGAATAAAAGTTGTTGTTGTAGGAAAACTCAATAAGAGGTAAGTGATCATCCCAACTACCCTTGAAATCAATTACACAAGCTCTCAGCATATCCTCCAAAGTCTGAATAGTACGCTCTACCTGGCCATCCATTTGTGGGTGAAAAGTTGTTCTAAGTTTCACCTGAGTACCAAGACCTCTCTGAAATGATCTATAAAACTAGGATGCAAAATAAGTACCCCTATCTAAAATTCTTGATAATGGAACACCATGCAATTGGAATATCTCAAGGATGTAGAGTCTTGCATAATCCTCAGCTGAATCAGTAGTCTTGACAGCCAAGAAGTGGGCTGATTTGGTCATCTTGTCGATAATCACCCAAATAGAATCGTGTTGCCTTTGAGTATGGGGAAAACCTGCAATGAAGTCCATATTGATCACTTCCCACTTCCAAGTAGAAAAGTCAATATCCTGAGTTATGCCACTCGGTCGCTGATGCTCAACCTTCACTTGCTGACAGTTGGGACACTTAGTCACAAAACTAGCTATGTCCCTCTTCATACCATTCCACCAATAGACTTCCCATATATCACGGTATATCTTGGTGGCACCAGGGTGAATAAAATATCTGAAACTATGAGCCTCAGTCAAAATCTGTTGTCTCAACCCATCTACATCTGGCATACACAATCGACCCTGATAACGAAGCATGCCATCTCCCACTTAGGAGAAAACCTCAACCCCTTGCTGAAGGATTGCACCTTTTAGCTGAAGAAAGATAGGATCACTGTCTTTCTTTGCCTTCACTTCAGCTACCAAAGATGATTCAGAATCATTCTAAAAAATAACACCACCTTCTGATGAGTCCATAAAGCAAACTCCCAACCGAGCAAGCCTATGAACCACCTTAACCAATTACTTCTTTCTATCTTCAACTGAAGCCACACTACCCATGGACAATCAACTAAGTGCATCCGCCATAACATTGGCCTTACCAAGATGGTAAAGCACACTCATATCATAATCCTTAAGAAGCTCAAGCCATATACTTTTAAGCAGATTCAGTTCCTTATGAGAGAACACATACTGAAGACTCTTATGATCGGTGAATACATCCACATGCACACCATACAAGTAATGCCTCCAAATTTTCAAGACAAATACCATGGATTCTAACTCAAGATCATGAGTAGAGTAGTTCTTCTCATGAATCTTAAGTTGCCTCGAAGCATAATCAATCACCTTTCCATGCTGCATTTAAACACAACCCAAGCCAATTTTAGAAGCATTACAATACACAATAAAGTCATCCGAACCCTCGGGTAGGGTCAACACTGGTGCCATGGTCAACCTAGTCTTCAATTCCTGAAAGTTCTTCTTACAAAGTTCAGACCACTGAAACTTCACCTTTTTCTGAGTCAATCGAGTCAAAGGGGCAGCAATAGAAGAAAACCCCTCCACAAATCTCTTGTAGTAACCAGCCAAACCTAAAAAGCTACTAATATCAGATGAGGAAGTGGGTCTAGTCCAGTTCTTTATTGCCTCAATCTTTTGAGAATCAACTCGTATACCATCTCTACTCACAATATGACCGAGAAAAGCAAAAGACTGCATCCAGAACTCACACTTGCAAAACTTAGCAAACAACTGCCGATCCTTGAGATTTTGTAACACAACTCTCAAATGGTCCGCATGCTCCTACTCACTCCGAGAGTAGATAAGAATATCATCAATAAAAATAATAACAAACATATCTAGATACTGTTTGAACACACGGTTCATCAAATCCATAAAGGCTGCAGGAGACTTTGTTAGACTAAAAGACATAACCACTAATTCATAATGACCATACCGAGTTCTGAAGGCTATCTTTGGAATATCATACTCTCTAACACAAATATGATGATAACCAGATCTAAGGTCGATCTTGGAGAATAAACTAGCACCCTGAAGCTGATCGAACAAGTCATCAATCCTAGGAATGGGATACTTATTCTTAATTGTGACTTTGTTCAACTGACGGTAGTCAATACACATACTAAGAGAACTATTCTTCTTTTGCATAAACAAAACTGGGGCACCCCATAGAGAAATGCTGGGCCTGATGAAACCTTTATCAAGAAGATCCTTGAACTGATCCTTTAACTCCTTAATTCTATGGGAGCCATTCTATATGGACAAATATAGATAGGATTCATATTTGGAAGGAAATTTATCCCAAAGTCGATCTCCCACTCGGGAAGGACTCTGAGAAAATCTTTGGGAAATACTTCTGGGAACTTATTAACAACAGGAACAGACTGAAGGGATGGGGTTTCGGACTCCGTGTCTATAACCCAAACTATATGATAAATATAACCCTTAGAAATCATTTTCCTAGCCTTAAGATAAGATATGAAATGACCCTTTTGAGGATGGAGAACTACCCTGCCACTCTTAGGCAGGTTCATTTGGAAAATTGAAACTGACAACTCGAGTACAACAATCAACCGACACATAACAAGCATACAACCAATCCATACCAAGAATAACATCAAAATCAGTCATCTCCAACTCTACTAGATCCGCTAAAGTGACTTTATGAAGGACTGAGTAGGGAAATTTTGGTAGATTATTTTCGCTAGGACTGACTCACTAAAAGGAGTAGAAACACAAAAGGGTTCTAAAAGCAATTCAGGATAACTTTTGAATTTGCATGCTACATATGGGGTTATAAAAGATAAGGAGGCACCGAGGTCCAACAAAGCATACACATCTAGAGAGAAGACTTTCAACATACTAGTAATGACCTCCGGTGAAATATCCTGGTCCTGTCAAGATAACATGGCATAAAGACAGTTCTGGCGCTGACTGCCAGAATTAGAAGTAGTGCCCTGCTGGGCTGCTCGACCTTCTGATGCTGCTAGGGAAGGCTGAGTCCTACTACCACCCTATCCCTTCTTAGCTGAAGGGCAATCTTGAATCCTATGACCAACCTGACCACATCCATAACATCTCTCTCTACCGGCTAGACACTTATCGGGATGATTCTTTCAACACTTGGAACAAACGGGGTAGGAAGGACCCTTTTCACCACTCTCTTGAGAATAAGATCCCTCACCTCTACCAAACTGATCATGACGAGGCCTGGAGGCCTAAGAAAGAGAACTAGTGGTAGAATGCACAGGTCTTGATGAACTCTTCTGAAAGGAAAATCGATGTCCACCTCGGGACTTCTGATGGCTAAATCCCAAACCCTCATATCTGACTCTTTTGTTCTCCTTAGCCATCTCCCTAAGTTTGTCTCCCTTGATCTGGTGAGCATGAGTCATAAGTCTAGAGATACTCATATCACTTAATAGCATAGAAGATCTACACTCCTCTTTACCAAATCTGAGACCCTATAGATATACTTTCTCATCTGACCTTGTGGGTCAGCCACCATAGTAGGAGCATACCTGGAAAGCTGAGTGAACCTCAACCCATACTCCTGCACAGTCATGGATCCCTGTCTCAAGTTCACAAACTCCTCGGCCTTCACTTACCTTAATTCCCTCGAGAAAAACTGGTCAAGAAAAGCCCTCTCGAAACACTCCCAAGTCATAGGGACCACATCCCTAGCCCTAACTTTCTTCTATTGCGTGGACCAGATATGAGCTACATTCTTAAATTGATAGGAGGCCAACTCAACGCTATCAACACCAGCCACTTGCATCACATCAAATATTTTCTTCTCTTTATTAATAAAATTTAGTGGATCCTCACCCACTTTCAAACCCTAGAACTCAAGTGGGTTCATATGGATAAAGTCACAAACTCGAGCCGCTACCCCACTTTGAGGGTGGGCGGGGATAGGAGCCGGCTGGTTTTCCCTGAGCGACCATGGTCTAGGCTAGCATATGGATGGCATTCCTGAACTCCTTATTTTTAACTTCAAGGGATGGAACTGGAGGAGTAGCATTCTTAGCGTCTCAGTACGGCATATCACATCAAGGCATAATTCAAAATGTACAAGGAAAGGATTATAGGGATAATAAAGTTAAACTCTATCGCACGATATGATCATGAAAGAAGTGATTTTTTCTAAGACATTTCATAGATTCCCTCTCATAAGTGTGGCGTTCTTCACACACATGAAAGAGACTCTACTCGATGTGGCTTTCAGACATCCTAGGACTCTTAAACCTGAAGCTCTGATACCAAGTTTGTCACCCCCGAGACTACCCCCTTGATTTAACATGGGACCTAGGACCACAAGTACCCCAAGATAACCCTTGGTCATAGCGTAACTCAAATAAATCAATAGTTAAGTTGAAGCTTAATAGGAAAATCTGAAGTCTAATGTATAGCTAATCAAGTCAAATAGGATTACAAAACCAAAAGGAGACTCGAATACTGTCTACGTCTGAAAAGCCTCTAACTGTCAAAAAGAGTTGCTGGGACAAGACCCCAGCAAATTCAAAATCTGAAATGAAAGCATAAAGACGGACGCTCTAACTCTAGTCCTTGAATAATGAGGACTCACCAATAATCAGTTGGATGTCGGGCGTAGTCTAGCCATTAGTCTGAGGGCAGGTGCTTGATTTTGCAACATAAAAGGATGCAACACAAAATGCATCAGTACTATAAGATGTACCAAATATATGAGATAAACAGAAATCTGAGATAAGCATGATAAATAAACTTGCAAAGCTGAAATCATGCTATAAGTGTAAAATTAAAATGCAAGATACTCAATGCGATACCAAAGCAAGATATATAAAATATCATAATAATCATAATAGCCCCGAAGTCTGAAGGCAAAGAGTTAATGCATTTAAAAAACTTATACTATTTCTATGGGAGCTTCTCTAACCGACATAGATCATGTGAGCTAGATGGAATCCGATGTATACGCACCATCGCAAGGACCCAATATACCTTTCTAGGGCATAAAGGCATGACTGTGGCATGATTACTAAATCTGAAGCCCAACTGAGGAGACTTAGAACCTACAGGGGCACGTAGTTTTGGGACTAAGGGTACTCTCGCCCCATCCAACTCGGTGCTAAATACTACTCCCAAAATAATATGTATAGCTCATATAATACTGATGCATATCTGGATGCAGAACTGATCATAACTAATGACATATCTAATGTCAAATCTGTTCATAAAGCGTAGAGACATATCTGGTGTCATGCAAATTCATATCATGAGTTTTAAAGCTATACATGTTCATGATTAAAGATATCCCTTCTTTTATAAAATCATAACTTAAAGATTTATGCATGGACTTTCATAATCAAGAGACCATATTATATAAACATGCCAAATTTATACTTGGAATCATGCAATTTAAAGGGACCATGCTAGAATTCATACTTAACATATGTGCTTTTGAAAATATGCAAAGAATCATAAATTAAATATGGGTAATGAATGTGAAATCATGAATTGAAGCTTTAAATCAAAATCCATAACCTTTCCCCAATTTGGGTAAGAACCCTAATTTAGAAATCCATAAATTCAATTTAGAAGATTGGGGTTTTGGGCATAAGGTTGAAGGGATTCCCTTATTGAATACCCACATACCTTGATTAATGCTAACCCAACTGAAATTGAGAAGAAAAGGAGGCTTGAACTTGGATCTTGATACTTGGAGCTTGAGAGAGTTACTTTCCTCTTTTGGTAGATGAATAAGGGAATGAGAAGGTACTTAGTCTAATAGGTTTAGAAATCATGCTAAGAATATCCAAAACGACCTCACTTAGGAGTTAAAAGGGTGGGTAATGATAAAAGTACCCCTGGGTTTTAATTAAGAAAAGCTATTTTAAAAACTCGACTTCAGGCTCCACGGGTCCCTTCCACGAGCCGTAGAAGTAACCATGAGTCATGGATTAGACTCGTGGTTCCTGAGCCCAAAATTCAAGCTACGGAAGAATATTCATGATTTAACAGAACCACTCGTAGAAACTTCTACGAGTCATGGAACCCACTCATGGTTCTGGGGAGACTGGAAATCCTCAGTCTGAGTTCCATAAATTGGTTCCATGACTCATGGAACCATCCACGGATCGTGAGCCTAACTCGTGGTTCTCAGACCTGAGGATGATCTGCAACACTGGTTTCACGGGTCACTTCCACGGCTCGTGGTTCCTTCCACAGGTTGTGAACTTGACTCATGATCCTTGGAAGTTTCAAATATTTTGCTAGTTTCTGAGTTTAAAAGCTGGATCAAATTCTGGGGTGTTACAGTACAAAATGTCCTAATTGAATACTATAAAACTGACTAATCATCTAAAGAAGAAAGAGATAAGTAGTAGAGGAAGTTGGGACAGTCTCCAAATACAGGAGTTCACTACTGCTTCAAAGATACCAAAAATCATGGATCTCATGGGGTTCACTTGTACCTGGATCTACATCAGAAGGATACAAGCATGTGGCGGTGAGAAAGGTCTACTTATACTCAGTATGCATTATAGGTCAACTGAGCTTAAGAAGTTACTATGTCAAATAAAGAATATTAAAATAACCCTGCATGAAAAAAAGTCCCAGAAGTTCAATATCAAAGATAGCACGATATATCTCAATCACAACAACAATCTAAATGATAATGCAATATAATGATATGGGTGAAATACAATAGCCAATGCCTACCATATACACCTTCTGAGCATATATCGATCCAGAATATGAACCATAGGGCACTTGTAAGGTACATATACTCCTCTTGGAATTTCACCTCTGACACAATCAATATAAGTACTCCGCCCAGAATGTCACATTGGATCGAGTTTATAAAAGTGAATCTTCATCCAAAATGTCGCATCAAATAATGTTTATAAAACTTAATCTCTTTTTGAAACGTCGCATCAGATTGAGTTTATATAAAAGTGAATCTCCATCCAGAATGTCGCATTGGATCAGGTTTATATACAAGTGAATCTCCACCTGAAATATCGCATCAGATTGGATTTATACATAAATGTTTCATCCTCTTTCAAAATCAGTGTTTCCAATAGTACAAACCAATGATATATAAGATGAATAAATATGCATGATCAATAAGACAAGCTGATAAGATTGTAACACAAGAATTCAACATCTCAAGGTACCAATCAACTCATGAGCATAGTATACAAGCCAATAATCCGATTCACAATTCACTATCACAGTACAAGCCCCAATTTAGGCATCACACAATAATTTCTCGCATTTAGTACTTGAATTTGTAATTTCACCCAACCCATAACATGATTTACATGATAAGTCCCCACCCAAGCAAAGTCTAAATAAAGTTCAACCATAACCTACCTCGATGCCAAACAAACACATCACGAACCACAACTAAAATGACTTCTCCCATAAAATAGTTTCAATACACCTAAAATCTATCAAGAATAAGTTTTACACATAAATACCAGTCTGTATTTATATTTTGGATCCATGTAGATATGTTTACAAATCACAAGATTATACAATATTTATTCAAAATAGAAGGAATTAAATTTGAGGCAAAGAAGGTGGCTAGAGATACTAAAGGATTATGAAGTAGATATTTTGTACGATCCAAGTAAGGCCAATATAGTGGATGATGCACTTAGCCGCAAATCCATGGGATGTTTGAGCCACGTGAAAACTATAAATATTTAGATAAAAAGAGAACTGCATTAGTTAACTAATTTTTAGGTTCGACTACTAGACCTAGGTAACAAGGGAATTGATATTCAGAATGCACCAGAATGCTCACTTATAACAGAGGTAAAGGAACAAAAATACGATGATCCAAAGTTAGTAATATTAAGGGAAGAAATTTTGCAGTAGAAGCATCCATTATTAGAGCTTAAGGAAGATAGGGTTCAAAGATATCCAGGTCATCTATGTGTACCTAACATTGAGCTTTGGGAGCAGATTTTGGTAGAAGTCCACTATTCCAAATATTTAATCCATCTAGGTGCGACGAATATGTATCATGATATTCGATAAATTTATTGGTGTAAAAATATGAAGAAATATATTGATGAGTTTGTAGCCCGTTGCCCGAATTGTCAATAGGTAAAAATTGAGCACCAGAGGCCCGGAGGGCTAACTCAGGGTATAGTGATACCAACCTGGAAGTGGGAGGTGATCAACATGGATTTTATTATAGGCTTACCGACAAAGTCATCTCACTTCTTGCTAGTAAGGATGACTTATATTGCTGAAGATTATGCCAAGTTGTATATTAAGGAAATAGTTTGACTTCATGGTGTCCTAATTTCCATCTTTTCGGACAGTGGTGCTCAGTTTATAGCAAATTGCTGGAGGTCTTTCTAGAAAGTCTTAGGTACTCAAGTGAGTCTTAATATAACTTTTTATCCATAGACAGGTAGATAAGATGAGCGCACTATTCAGACACTCGAGGATATACTACGAGCTTGTGTACTAGATTTTAAAAGGGGTTGGGATGACCATTTAAAAATAAATTTAAAAAATATTAAAAAAAGGGATGACCATTTGTCACTAATTGAGTTTTCTTATAATAATAGATTCCATGCAAGCATTCAGATGGCTCCTTATTGTAACACCTCAGAATTTGAACCAGCTTGAGAATATAGCCAAATTCCCACAGTTTATATCTGAATTCTCAACTACACACTTCAACTTCACCGGGGTCCTATCACTCTCCTAAACTGTTCAAAATTAAAATTATTATCTCCCTACATGATTACGTGGCAAAGTAAGTGTATTTCACTTTCTTTGAGAGAGTGAGCACCAAAAATAAATACTATTAACATTTTAATTTTAATATTCTTTCATAAATATATATATTTTTAATTATTCTTTTTTCTTTATTTGTTTTCTTTCTTCTCCACAACAACATACACCATATCTCTCCACCACTCATCATTCTTAAACTATCGCTGCCATCGCCATCTCCACCGGATTCACCATTGTTGATTCCAAAAAGGTTTTCAAACTCTCATTTTTCTCCAACCACAGTACACACACATTCACTCAGGGAAGATACTATTTTTGGGAGAGCAAAATCACTCACAGAGAGAGAACTTGAGGGAGGAAATGACAGTAGAATTTCTTGGACAAAAAATTTGGGATAGAAATAGAGATAAGATGAGAATTAAGCACAAAAAAGTACAATCTCTCGATCAGAAATTCCTTCATCTCCAATACTTACCCATCAACCTCCACTGACAAATCAGTCTGATCTCATTTTCGGGTCTATATATGGACTATTCTCCACCAAATTTCATCAATAAAATGGAGGATCAACTTTGGTCGAGCCCCTGCTAAGTCAATAAAACATCTTTAATTAAAACATTTATCCGAGCATTATCCGATGATTGAACTTGGATTTGCAGTGATGGTGAAAATGGTGAAAGTACTTCTTGTGTTTGCAGGTATGGTGAGAAAATAGGAGAAAAGGGTAAAAAATAATAAAAAATTAAAAAAAGAATTTAATAAAATTTCCACGTGTCCAACGCGTGAGTTTTATCGACCAATATAGATGTGGTTGTGGCCTTTTAAGGGTATAATAATTTCAATTTTAAGTAGTTCAAGGGGTGATAGGACCATCATAAAATTAAAGTGTGTAGTTGAGAATTCGAATACAGGTTTGAGGGACATTTGACTATTTTCTCAACCAGCTTTTAAACTTAGAAATTCAGAATTTTTTGAAGTTCCAAGGTCTACGGGCCAAAACCACGAGCCGTGGATGGAACCACATGCCATGGAAAGGCCTCATGGAATAAATACTGTAGACCCCTCCTCAGTTCTGAAACCACGACCGAGTTTCATGGATCATGGATGGGATCACGGTCTGTGATTGACCTCCGTGGAAATCAGATTCAGGGTTATCAAATTCCTTGATAACCATGAAGCAGTTGTACAATCCATGGAATGTTCCATGAGCCATAGACCGTTCCCATGGAAGTCAGACCTGTAAGTGTGAATTTTGGCTAGGAAACCACGAATCCCAAATACGATCCGTGGTACTGTCTACGGGTCGTAGACTCCATCCGTGGAACCAGGGCTGAGAATTTTTATCAATTTTTCAGATTTAAATTCCTGGGGTATTTTATTAATTCTCCACTCTTTTAACTCCTATGTTATATGGTTTTAGGCCAAATCAAAGGGGTTTTAGTCCCACTTAGCTAGTTTTTCATTCATTCTCTCAATTCAAGTTCCAAAAAAAAGAAAAAGATTCTTCTCTCAAGCTCCAAGGTCTAGGATTTCATCTCCAAGTCTCCATCTTTAGATTTTGGTTAAGAAACGCTCTAGGTTCAGGTATGTGAGTATTGAATAAGGGATTCCTTTCACCCTTATTACCAAAACTTATGATTTCACTTGGATTTTATGAAATTTGGAATTAGGGTTCTTACACAAATATGATTTCTCTTCTGAAATTGATTTATTTATATTAAAGTATGCTTTCTCATCTCTTAGCTATGATTTTATATGAGAATCTTCAAGTGTTTCAAAATCCCATGAATTTAGAATGATTTCTAGCATGATTTTCCTCCTATTTGCATGATTTAAAAGTAAAATTGACATGTTTAGATAACATGACCTCAAGTATTTATGAAATTGCATGCCTAGTTCTTTAAATTATGAGTTTTAGTAAAAAGTATATTTTGAACTATGGACATGCTATGTTTTTAAGAATCATGAATTTATTAATAACATGACATTAGATATGTCCATATGTTTTACAAGTGGTTTTGACTTTAGATATTTCCTATTGCTCTATGAAAGGTTTTGACATCTATATATGTCTACCTAAGCTATGAATATTTTTGGCATTAGATATGTCACAAATTATGTATGAGCTATATGTATATTTTGGGAGTAGTATTTAGCACCAAGTTGGAATGGGTTTAGCTTACCCTTAAGTCCAAGAACTACGTTGCCACCATAAGTTGCCCTCCGTGGCTCATTACAAGATCCTTAGTATATGGTTCCAACCTTGTCCAGTTAAGACAAGCTTTTTCAGTGTAGGGTAGCACAATGGATTCCATGCAGCTTACATGGTCGATGTCAGTTATTAGAACCTCCCACAAAAATTGTTTAAAGCTTTGAAATGTATTTGATTCTTTGCTTTCAGAATTCAGACTTACTACTTATGACTTATGGTTATGACTATGCTTTTAGCATATGATATTGCATTGAGCCATTACATTACTGATTTTACTATGATCATATAATTTCAACTTTAAGTATGTTTAAACATGTTTTATTATGATTTATGCATCTCTCACATGCTCAGTACATTTCATAGTACTGATTGCATACTTCTTTGAACTGTATCCTTTAATAATGCAGATTTAGGCGCTCGCTCTCAAACTTGTGGTTAGACCTAGCAGGATTTCCAGTCAGAGTTGGTGAGTCTCATCTTTCGAGGACTAGTATGATTCTATCTAGTAGACTCCTTTCATTCAAAACTTAGAGTTAGTTGGGGTCTTATCCCAGCAACTCATTATGGAAGTTTTAGAGGCTTTTTAGACATAGCTAGACAATCAACATTTGATGTTTAAGATTTTGTTATTCTCAGACCATTATCTTATGCTTAGTTGGATTGCCTACTTCTTCTATTTTATGCTTCTGCTATGATTTTTCTTATTATGTTTAAGTCATGCTAACACCAAAGGCTAGCTTGGGGTCACTTGTGATCCTAAGTCCTGTATTACATCTAGGGGATAACCTCGAGGCGTGAAAATTATGAAGCTTTATACAAGAAAAAGTGTAGATTGCTGATTGGCTGGTTTGAAGTTGGGGACACAAAATTATTAGGGCCCGACCTAGTTTATCAGTCAATGGAGAAGGTGAAGTTAATCCAAGAAAGATTATTAAAAGCCTAGAGTAGGCAAAAATTATATGCAGATATGCAATATCGAGATTTGGAATTTAATTGTGATGATTGGGTTTTCCAAAAGGTTTAGCCCATGAAAGGAATTATGCGGTTTGGTAAAAAGAGAAAGCTTAGTCCAAGATATATCGGACTATACAAGATCACTTGAAAGGTAGGAAAAGTGGCATATAATCTATAGTCACCCACAGAGTTGGAGGCAGTCCATCCTATATTTCATGTATCGATGCTACAAAAGTGCATAGGGGATCTTTCACGTATTATGCCTATCAAAGATGTTCAATTTTTTGAAGACTTATCCTATGAGGAAGTACCAATTGATATCCTAGATCATCAAGTTAGGAAGCTCAATACCAAAGAAGTAGCCTCAATAAAGGTATTATGGAGAAACAATAATGTCGAGGAAATGACGTGGGAAGCCGAAGAAGAAATGAAGAATAAGTATCCCCAGTTATTGACGATCTGAAGATAGTATTGAGGTGAGTCATATAATTATGTTCTTAATATTTTTCTACTATGCAAATATTATATTAGATTCAAACATGTGCAAATGATTGCATTTATTATATATTGTTGTATTGCCCTATGAGGTGCCATGTTAGACTTTGCTGAGTTTCAGGTTTTGGGATACTCCTAATTAAAGAGAAAACTCTGCCAAAATTTCTAGAAATCCTAAATGACTAGAGCTTTATACACATTACCATTATTTGCGGATGAATAATTCTAAGGGGGAAGGATGTAATACCCCGTACGTTTCAACACCTATATGACTGAGTTAATATCGATGAAGGTACTTAAGCTTGGGATGGTGAGGTGGTACCTTGGCCTAGAATTTAAAATGGCCAAATGTATATAAGTGTTAAATTAAAGTATAAGGATAAAGGTTTGGAAAATAAAAAAAACAAGTGAGGTGCTTGCTCGACTAATTTAAGGTCATAGGTGATAAGTAGGTGCATCACCTACTTATGCTAACGAACCAAGTTACGAGGACCAATTTTGGGTAACATCTACATGGATTCTTAGACTTAGTGATAGCCCAAATGAATCTCAACGTTGGCCCATCAAAGTGCAACAAGATCTAGCCCAAAGAAGTACAAAAGGTATCCATCAATGGTTACCATATTTTGACCCAAGAGAAGCCCAAAATAAGCCACAAAATATAACCCTTTTGAGGCCCAAGCAAAGGAAAATTTTAGCCCAAGTTTCTTGACCCATTTTCCCCCAAAACTAGTCAAAAAATTCAGCCAAAAAGGCCCTCTTATACAGCCTTATGTTGACCAATATTGATCACAAAAAGCTGGAAATAATTACTAGAACTCTCTCTTCTCTTCTTGCTCTTGGTGGAAGCCCCTTAGCTCTTTTAGGGTTCTTGGAACTCCAAGCTTTCTCCAAGATTAAGGTAAGATACATAACTTATGATTTTGGTGCTAATATTCTATATATATCTAGAGAGTCATGTGGTGAATAGTTTATGAATGATGATAGCCCTTTCAATGAGATTGAACACTCAAAAATTATTTAACAATTAAGAGGGTTCTTTTTCTCTTGTTGGTATATGTGTAGGGAGTAATTAGGCTCTTCAAGACATCAAGAAAAAAGGATAGAAATACCCCTTCAAGTGTGGTATGTACTCTGTCCATAATCATCTTTCTGTATCAAAGTTCGGATGGAATTTTTTTGTTGAATTGTTGTTAAGAACTCATAGGATGGTGATCGAAAGTCGTGAGTTCAATGTGTTGCTATTTTATTTTGGTATGGTGAGTTGTGTAGAGGTAGTTTGATGTATTTTGTATAGTTGGAGGCACTATATTGGTGTGTGTGTGTGTTGTATTTAAATAGAGGAGAAGGTGTAGTGATAGACTATTTAATTAACGCCAATACATAAATCTGCCCGAAAAATATTTAGCTACTATTTTGGCAAAGTTTCATCCGGTTTAAGAGCTAATATTAGGTTCATTACATACTTGTCTTGTAGATTAACTTAACAAAGGAAATGCGAAGTCGTGGTAAGAGTAATATTTGTAAGAAATGAGATATGTTAAGGCTTCTTTATCCCTTATCGGCGTGAATCTAGCAATGACACTCTAAATCTCCAAAAGAAGAAATTTGAGTATTGTGTTGTAAGAGAGTATCACTGGTAACTAAGCAAGTCTTAAGGAACTAAGTGACATATTATGGTGAGTAAAGTCACCTTCTTATAAAAATCTACTTTTTTGCAACCAAATGTAAGTTATCCTTTTGTCTAGTTTCTTCTTTGTATTGTGATCCCTCATCAAACCTTAGAAGGTATAAAAGGAAGGTTAGAAAGTCCAATTCCTATTTATATGTGGTTGGTATATTAAGTCCAACATTTTGTAAGACAAGCCTAAATAAGTTAGCTAAAAGAACCTTTATAACTAACAAGAGTAGCTTTAAATGTCAATCTTAATAATACACTTATTACGCGCGGGTTGCATATGTTAGTGTATGCTGATGCGCTAATTTCATATTGAGGCTATTATATACATAGTGTGCACTAAGGTGCTAATACCATATTGAAGTTATTATATACATAGTGTGCACTGAGGTGCTACTGCCATATTGAGGCCATTCATAGTGTGCGGTGAGGTGCTACTGCCATATTAAGATTGTTATATGGGTGTGCTGAGGCATTATTGGGATTCAGAGTGTGTTACAAAGAGTGAGTTGCAGCATGAGTTAAGACATGCATTGTGTTCTAAAAAGAAGAAAGGAGAAAAGAGCTTAACGAGTCTTATCGATTATGGTTTACAAGTTTCATGTTATATCCTGTTCAGATTTACTACTTTCATATTACTAATATGTTTTTACCTCACATACTGGTACATTATTTTCATAATGATGCCCCCATTTCCTGGGGGTGTTATATTCATGCATGCAGGTCCAGATAGAAACCCAGACAGAGCTCTTCGGTAGGAGTTGCAGAGTTCAGCCATTTTGGTAAGCACCATTTTTCCTGGACCTGACGAGTCATAGGTCTATATTATATTTTGATCAAGTTATATATATGTATAGTTAATAGGTAGGCCAGGGCTCTGTCCTGTATATGAGATATTTTATTTACTCGTAGAGTCTTATAGATATGTAATGTAAGTCAGTGTTAGGTATGGCCTTGCCGACCTTATTATTAGCTATCTGTTATGGTGTTAGCCTTGTCGGCCTTGAGTTGTTTACTTATTGTTGAGCTATTAGTATTTTTGATTGTCATATTTAGAGATCTTGTCGGTCTTAGACCTCTATCAGGTTCAATAAGGATATACTCGACTTTGGTACTCTCAGCCTTACGGGGCTCTAGGTACCTGTCATGCCTCCCATGGTTTGGGGCGTGATAGAAAATTGCCTCAATCAGAGTTTCCTAGCTCCCAAAATGTCAAAAATATGAAATCCCAAAATATGTCCCTTTTTATACTCAGTGATCTCCGCACTTGTTGACAAATTGACCGTCTTTGCAGTCGTTTTCCTCTTTTTTGGTCCTTTTGCTGACCTTGCAGCCCAGGTCCGCGATTGCGGTTGCACCAGCACAACAACAATACAAATGGAAAAAAAGGCCATAACTTTCTCATACGGACACAAGGTGTGGTGATTCTTTTTTTGTTGGTTCTACAATTTCAATATGGATCAAATTCTACCATCCAAATGCTAAATAGAGTTCATTTTCTTTAGGTGAAACTACTAAAAGTGAACAACAAAAAACTTTCATCTTTGAACAAGTACCCAAAGTTCATTCGAGACCTCCCGGACATTGACTTTGGTCAACCCTCTTAAGTAACCCTCCAAACCTAGTAGAATCATCGAAACTCAAAAAGACCTTTCTAATCTCAAAAATTGACTTTGGTCAACCCTCTTAAGTTTTCAACTTTTAAAAATCAAAAACTCATCCAAAGCTCATCTAAATGTCTCAAGACCCGAACCAATAGTCCTACTAACCCAAAAATTATGTTCCAAATCTGATGGCATAGATAAAATTTTGATACGAGCTCAACTTCTATGGATGTTGACTAAAGTCAACCATATCAGTTTTCCAACCTTCCAAAATAAAAAACTTGTATAATTCTCAATCAATCACATCGGGGACTTTGCCACCCACTCTTTCATGCTACAAAAACCATAATACAACTATAAGGAAATTTAAAATAGTCAAAGCACACTAAAAGTCAAAAATTACTATCAGAGTTGTTGCATCAAATCTGGGTGATTATTGTTGGGTGCCAGAATTTTGATTTAAATCTGGGTGGTTGTTGTTGGTTTGTGGTAGTGGAGCTCTGACGGAGAGATCACCGGAGAAGACAGTGGCGAGAGTGAGTTAGATGAGTTTTACGGGAGAAAAAGAGAGAAGAATTTTAGTATTTTTTATCAGATACATCAAATATTGTAGGGGATTATTAATAAGTGAGAAAATATATAATTAATATAAGGCAGAGAGAGAATTAGTAGTTATGGTAAGGATGCTTGGTTATTTAGGTAGTTTTTCCTATTATATTATAGATATAGATTATAATTGCACGTACATGTATCTTTTGTATTATACTATGTAGGACGCATATTATGCCATGTAGAACACGTGTGTTTACTTGTTCAACTTTATACAAGTTTAAGTGCCTACTTGTGCACACTCAAAATTGAAGGACATAGATGTCAGCTGAGGTCACGTTAAAAGGCACGTTTATGTATTATACCAATTTAAAATTATGAGCATTTCATTTGTGAATTTTAAAAAAAGAATATTAATTAAACTGTATAACTATAACTGTATTACGAAATATAACACGACAATCAGGTCTCAGCTATTAGTACTTCACGAAAAAATATAAGAAAAGAAAACACTACAAAATAGTATCTGGAATTTTTCTTTTTAAAGGTATAAAACCAACTTTTTCCGATTATTCCTTGACA
The DNA here is from genome assembly GCA_003996215.1 of Jaltomata sinuosa. Classification (NCBI taxonomy): domain Eukaryota; kingdom Viridiplantae; phylum Streptophyta; class Magnoliopsida; order Solanales; family Solanaceae; genus Jaltomata; species Jaltomata sinuosa. The sequence continues at coordinate 95,123 of QJPP01000441.1, forward strand.
TAATTATCACACATCATATGGCAAAAGTAAAAGCTTTATTCTCTTGGTCATTCTCCTTTTCTAGCTGTGGCAATTTATTTATTAACTCAATATTTTTTAGGATTAAAAAGCAAGCATATTAGGTTTAAATTATCAAATTAAGAAATAAAAATAAATAAACATAACTAATTGTGAGTGTCATCTACACTAACCCTCAGGTGGAAGAACTAGCCAACCCAAAGTCTAACTTTACACTTAGCCAATTTTAGCAGAGAAATAGATCATAAACCAACTTGATTATCAAACATAATGAAATTCAACTAATATAAAAGAAAGTGTGCGGAATTCATTAACTATAACATCCCCAAGAACTGAAATGCATCGTACAAGAGCTCTAGTCTAAAATAATATCTAAAATATCCAGAATAACTAAAAACAGTAAAGGTAATAGTAAGAGTTCCATTATCTAGAAGGACAAGAACTCGCAGAGGATCCATGGTATCCTGAGAAGTAGTGCTCACCCTTGGATCTGTAATCAGTCTTCTACTCTAGGCAAGATCGCGTCTCAGCCTCTGAAATACGCTACACTCAATAAAAGAAGAGAACAAGGTAGTATCAGTATAAAATACTATGTACTAGTAGGTATCATAGGCTGGCTCAGGTTAAAACAAGTATATAGCCAAATCAAATAACAAGTAAAAATAACTTCAACACTTAGCATGTAATTCAGTCAATAGATAGTCATCTCATGTCACAACCCAATTCTTGGTCACGATGGCACCTAAAGCCCCCTGTAGGCGAACCAATCTCTGTAGCTCAAAAAGATTACTAATGGGCTACTATCTATTAAGCATGCAAAAGAATGATATAAATAGTGAAAGCAAAGAAAATAAATGAAGAAATAAACATTTGGAATATATATAAGCAGAAGGTAAACCAAACCCACGACCTGGTATCATAGTATAGAAGCTGGTACTAAATATACAAAGTAAAAAAGATCCAAAATAATATATACATATGTCTCTGAATAAAAAAAGAGTACATAATACAAAAGTTGAGATAACAGCTAAACTCCGGTCGCCATGAGCTCACCCTCTGTCTCGGATAGTCCAAAAATCAGCCCACACGAGTCTCTATGAATCAGCAATGATGGTCCAACTAGGATCTGCATTAGGAAGATACAGAGTGTAGTATGAGGACCAATTGCTAAGCAATGGGTATCCAGTAAGTATGATAGGCCAACTAAGTGCATATAAGATATAAAAGCAATAATATAGCAGATAGAAAAGAAGAGGTCACAGAAGCAACAAATAAGTACACAGAAGCTAGCACAGAAGGAATACAAGGAGAAAACAATCATGCTCGGCTAGCTACTAAAATATACATCATAGAACACAAGTGAAGGAAAGAAGAACGCACCTGGGGTCTTTGTAATAACAATATATATAAAGAGAGAGTTTTAGGAAAATAGGTTGTATATCGGCAACCTCAAGTAAAAAAGCGAGGAAGGAAATCAAGTAAATTAACTCATGCTTGAAACCAAATTCTAACAACTAAATCATTCCAATAATACACTCTCCAAGTAGGAATAATCAGCCAATAATCTAAGTATAACCATGAAGTGAACCAGAAGTGTATACAACAAAACTACCAAATGTGATATCACGACTCGATTTCTCGATCATGATGGCACCTACAACCCCGCAGTAGGCGAACCAATTCCCATAGAGGAGAAAGGTCAGTAATGGGCTACTATCTAACAATCTAAGCGGAAAAAATAGTTTAATAAGCTGAAGCAAGGGAACAAGACAAAGAAAATAGATAACAGGGATAATATGTACAATGCGGAGGCTAAACCAAACCCAAAACCTTGTATCATAGTATAGAGCCGAAACTACATATAAGGAGTACGAAGCATCCAAAATAATATATACACAAATGTCTCCGAGTAGTAATAGAGTACATAAAGCAAAAGATAAACTAAAAGCTAAGCTCCAGTCGCCAATAGCTCACACTCAGTCTGGATAGTCAAAAAATACTCAAGCACGACTCACAGTGATCTAGAGGTGATGTCCCACACTAGGATCTGCACCAGAAGATGCAGAGTGTAGTATGAGCACCAAATGTGAAGCATAAGGTACCGAGTAGGTATCATAGGCCGAGTGGGCAGATATAAAATTAAAGCATAGTAATAGACAGAATAGAAAGACAAGTAGTCACAAAATTCTATGAAAAAGTCACACAGGAACTAGCCCAGAGGGAAGACAACATAAACAACATACAAGGCTAGTAAGTAGAATATATACACAACATGCATAGGTGAAAGTAACAAATGACGCACATGGGATCCTTGAAATAACACGGTATACATAATAAGCTTTAGAAGTAGACGGTATACCGGTAACCTTAAGTACAAGGGGCACCTATCAAAAAGATACTTCAAAGGCTTCGGGATCGAGGTCTCATTAGCCGAAGAAGACCCTGGCCATTCCACGTGGCCTTCTTGACGAACGTCAGCGACGGAGACATCGTAAATTGGTCCGCGGGCAGGAAGAAGAGAATAAAGATAGACATGCTCGGAAACAGGAATCAATAACCCAACTAACCATACCAATCTCAAATCCAACAAGTAAAAACTTAGCCACATAAAATCATATAAGTATAAACATAACCGGGGATAACACCACGATAAAGTAACAAGAGTATACCGCCCATAAAATTGAGGAACGCAAACAGTTAAAAACAAACTCTCTGGCCGCCCATACAACTGAAGCGTACACTCAACAAACAACAAAAAAGGGTGGAGCCTCAAACAATGAATGATATGATGCATGAAGATCTCAGGGTAAAATGGTAACTCTGTATATACCCCCTCCAGTGCCGATCGAGCCAAGCAAGTAGGTTTCATGGAATGACACTGCCCGTATACCTCTACTTCACCGTATAACCTTCCTCTGGCACATGCAGCCCTAGGCCCCAGGTCCAGAACGACAAGGTCCATGGAGGTCCCAGACCCTATACTAAAACTCCATATCGAAACATGTCTTCCAGAAGTAAGTCCGGGTTCAAGATAGAGACCCAGTCTTGAATATGCATGCCTAGACCCTGTCCAGGACTAAAGTAGTGGGAAAAATGTCTCAAATACCCCTCCAAGGGTGCCTGGGCGTAACCAGGTCTAAACAGTAGAATGTCATCTCAGGTGCTCGGTCCGACCGAGGTTAAAATCATCCTAATTCGGTAAGAAAACTCAACTAGCACCCCGACCCTGCCGAGTCTAGCGTTAATAGTAAAACTGGTGATAGAAATCATAATTTAACTTTCTTTTACCCCAAGAAGATCCACATGATAAGTCAAACCATTTCCAATCTATTTCTATAAAAAATGTGCCCCAGGGCCATGCAAAGTTTAGAAAATGAGTTCCAGTAGGTCCAAAACAAAAAATGTAGTAAAGCATGGATAAAACCTCTTTATATGCATGAAAATGATATGCTTAAACACAAATAGCCGCCCAACAGCTCACAATCAACCTATTGGCCATGTACATGCTCTAATCTCTCTACAACACAGATAGTTAGCATAGTATCACGATAACGATGCTCAGGACTCATGGGCACCCCCGAATAACCCACCATCTATGGTCCAGAGTCAAACAAGGCCACACAGGACCATAAGGGTGATAATATAAACTATGGAGAATACTACACACAACGGAGGAAAGAAACAAGGAGAAATATGGAAAAGTGGTCAAGGTTTATGGTACCAACCTAATAATCCAAACCCAAGGATGCTAGCTAGTATAACTTTACCTGATAAATGCTAAATATAGGGAGTTTAGACCGTAACCTACCTGTCTTCGGTTGAAAAGCTGTTGGGACAATAAAATCCAATCCCAAATCGCTTCGAGAAACCACGAATGATAATCAAACTATCGAAAACATAAATAAGCCATTAAAATGAGTCTGACGATACTCATATCGCTAAAATTATAGCCGAGTCAAAATTTGGGTCAAAAGTGGGCCTGCGGGTCCCACAACCTGAAACCAAAAGCAAAAAGGAGAACGATAACCACAACGATGCCAAGAAGACATGCTCCCAAAATGAGCACAATTGGCCAAGAGTAGGGCATCAAATAGCCCGCTCAAGAGAAGGCCTAAAGATGGAAATTTTAAGAACAATAATTGGAAATTAGGAAAGGATTACTTACCACATGGAGAGAAATTAAGCCAAGACGGTGAATTCCTCGAACCCACGAACATGCAAGAGCGAGAAGGCAGCCTCTACAATAATTTCCAAGCTTTTGGATTTTAGCAACAATGATGGATTTTAGAGAAAACCAAAAGGAAGCAAGTTGGGGAAGAAAGCTTACCCAAGTGACAAAGAAGCACAGATTTATGATGAACAATAATTTCCCCAAGGTTAGAACTGGTATGGAGCAATTTGGTAGAGAGTATGAGTGTTTTAGACTGAGAAAGGTTGAGAGAAATGGCTGGAAAATCAAACTAACAAGATATATATAGTTGATGGTCGCTGGTCAGCGCTATCGTGCTAAACCTGTGCCATCGTGCTCAAGGAAGCTAGGCGCCAAGGTGCCATCGCGCCTGAAGGGCACCATCGCACTGGCTGGCTGTAGGCGCGATCGTGCTGGCCTTGGTATGATTGCGCTGAAGGCCTGGCCTGTACTAAACATTTGTAACTTTTTTAAAACTCCACGGGGCGTTTCGGGCACAATAAGAAATCGATACTCAAAAACCAATAATGCTAATAGAGTGGAAACGACGTTCCAGACTCAACGCAATCGAAGAAACTTCCATACGAGGTTGTTTCGGAGAAACGTTGACCCAAGTCAACACTAACTAATAAGAACTCAAAGGCTCAAAATGAGCCCGGCTCACCCAAAACCCAAACCAACCACCTACCTTACCCAAACTCAACATTTCGGAGCTGTTGGAATCATCGGATCTTGAATCTGATGCTCTGATCATCGATAGTCACCCAAAGTTACACTTTCAACTCCAAATGGCCTGAAAACAAAGAAAACAACACAAAACCCACACCAAAAGTTCTCAGGCATCAACTAAAGGTCCAATTAGACCAAACTCAATGATACAAAGTTAATGAAACTGTCAGAATTCAATACCGAGCACGTTAGCTAAGAATGTTGACAAAAGTCAATGATATTCTAGGTTAAAGCTTTAAAACAGGCAAATGACCAAAATGCCCAAACGACCGACCAGGGTACTGAACTACCGGTCCTAGCAAGCTATAAATGACTTAGGCCGCTACAGGCAAGCTTTAACAGTACAATAAATACATAAATACAAAGATGAACAGAAGGGTCATCACAACATCCACTACTAAAAAGACTTTCATCCTCGAAAGTCAACTGAAAGATAAACTCACATCCAACTGAACCGAATCCCAATGCAACACATTAGACTCATCTGGAATATACTGGCGCAACATCAAAACATGAAAAACTGGGTGAACAGATGATAACATCGAAGGCAAAGCTAACATGTAGGCAACACTACCAATCCTCTATAGAATCTCAAATGGCCCAATAAACCTGGAGAGCTTACCCCGCCGACCAAATCTCATCACGCCCTTCACGGGCGATACTCGAGGGAAAACCACATCACCAAAACTAACTCCAAGGCACGAAGTCTATGATCAATGTAGCTCTTCTGCCTACTCTGGGATGCTCTGAGTCTATCCTGAATCAAACGGACTTGGTCTAAGGAATCTCTAAGCAAATCTATACTATGTGGTTTAGACTCTAACCCATCAAACCATCCAATTGGCGATATGCAATGCCTACCATACAAGGCCTCGAAAGATGCCATGCCGATGCTCGAATGGAAACTATTATTATAAGAAAACTCAGCCAAGGGCACAAACTGATCCCATGAACCTCCAAAGTCAAGTACACAAGCCCGAAGCATATCCTCCAGGACCTGAATAGTCCTCTTGGACTGGCCATCTCTCTGAGGATGAAAAGCAGTATTAACCTGAACCTCTGTACCCAAATCTCGCTGAATAGCCCTCTAGAATTGAGATGTGAACTGAGTGCCATGGTCTGAAATGATAGAAGCTGGGACCCCGTGCAACCGAACAATCTCACGAAGGTAGATCTAGGCTAACCTCTCTGCACCATAAGAAATCTCAATAGGCAAGATATATGTTGACTTAGTCAGCCTATCAATGATCACCCAAATGGAATAAAACCCTCGAGAAGTACTAGGAAAACCAAAAATGAATTCTACGGTAATACCTTTCCACTTCCATTCAGGAATGAGAAATCCTTACATCAAGCCACCCAATTTCATGTGCTCGAACTTAACCTGCTGACAGTTCAAGCACCAAGATACAAACTCTGCTACGTCTCGCTTCATACCACACCACCAGTAAAGCTGTCTCAAGTCTCTATATATCTTTGCCGTGCCAAAATAAATGGAGTATTTAGAACAATGCGCCTCGCGAAGTATCAATTGAATAAAATCTCCAACCCTCAGAACACAAAGTCAACTACCAAACTCCAGAATTCCATCAGAACCCAAAGTAGCCCGACTGGCCTCACCCCGAACTACCTGATCATGAAGGTCACACAAACTCTGATCCTCAAACTGTCAGCTCTGAATCTCATCAACTAGAGTAGAACTGACCTTAACACTGGCAAGAACTCTGCTAAGATTCGTCAAGTCAAGCCTAACCAATAGATTAGCCAAGGACTAGATGTCCAAGGCTAACGGTCACTCAGAAACTGAAAGTGAAGCTACTGTACCTATACTCACTGCCTTTTGACTCAAGGCATATGCTACCATCTTTACCTTTCCCGAAAGATAAAGAATGGTGAAATCATAGTACTTCAGTATCTCAATCCATCTCCGCTGCCTTGAGTTCAGCTCTCGCTGACTCGTAATGTATTGAAGACTATGGTGGTCAGTGAATATCTCACAATGAACTCCATATAAATAGTGCCCCCAGATCTTGAGCGCGAAGACTATCACTACCAACTCTAATTCATGAGTGGGGTAGTTGCACTCATGAACCTTCAGCTACCTCGATGTATATAGTATCATTCGACCCTGCTGCATCAACACACAACCAAGATCGACCCCTAAATCATCACAATCCACGGAGAAACTCTGACCCACAACCGGTAAAGTCAAAACTGGAGTTGAAGTCAATAAGGCCTTAAGCCTCTGAAAGCTATCCTCGCACTGATCCGACAACTGAAATGAAACATCCTTTCTTGTCAGCATAGTTAAGGGTGCTGCTATGGAAAAAAATCCCTCAATGAACCGTCTGTAGTACCCGGCTAAAACAACAAAGCTACGAACCTCGGTAGGAGTAGTAGGTCTAGGCCAATAACAAACTGCAGAAATCTTACCCGGATCAACTCTAATCCCATCCTTAGACACCACGTGTCCTAGGAATGCAACTGACTCAAGCCAAAACTCAAACTTTGAGAACTTGGCATAAAGTTGATGATCTCTCAAAGTCTGAAGTACAGTCCTCAAGTGCTGCTCATGCTCATCCCTACTCCTTGAGTATATCAGTATGTCATCAATAAAGACTATCATGAACATATCTAAGTACGAGCTAAGCACCCTATGTATCAAGTCCATGAAGGCTGCGGGGGCATTAGTCAACCCAAAAGACATCACCAGGAACTCATAGTGGCCATAATATGTCCCGAATGCTGTCTTAGGGATGTCCTCCACCCTAATCCACAAATGATGGTAGCCAGACCTCAAATCAATCTTCAAAAACATAGCTGAACCCTAAAGCTGATCAAATAAATCAGCAATCCTCAGCATCAGATACCTATTCTTCATTGTCACCTTATTCAGCTGCCGGTGATCAATACACATCTGCATCGACCCATCCTTCTTCTTCACAAAGAGAACATGAGCACCCATGGGAGACACACTCAGTCTAATAAACCCCTTAGCTAATAAATCCTAGAGTTGCTCCTTAACCTCCCTGAACTCAGCAGGAGACATATTGTAAGGAGGAATAAAAATGGGCCTGTTCCCGGCTCTAACTCAATGACAAAATCAACATCTCTCTTAGGTGAAAGGCCTGGCCGGTCTATAAGGAACACATCTAGGAAGTCTCTAACCACAGGAATAGACTCAGGAGATGAAGGGTCAACACTAGCATCTCGGACATATGCTAGATAAGCTAAACACCCATGGTAAATCAACTTCCTAGCTCAAAGACAAGAGATGATCCCAGATGGTGCATGGCTAACAGAACCCTACCACACAACCGGGGATACACCACGCACGGCTATGGTAACGGTCTTGGCATAACAATCCAAAACCACATGGTGAGGTGATAACCAGTCCATGCCCAATATCACATCAAAATCTAAACATATCATGCATCACTAAATCACTCCAAGTCTCTAAATCACCAATAGATATAATGCAAGAGCTCACAATCCAATCCACTACTAAAGAATCTCCTACTGGGGTCAAAGCAGAAACATGAACAAATAATGGCTCACTAGACAACCCCAAACAAGGCAGAAAGTAGGCAGATACATATAAACAAGTGGATCTAGGATCAAATAAAGGCATAGCAGGCTGATGGAATACAAAAATCGTACCTGTAATCATGGCATCCGAGGCCTATGCCTCCGATATACCAGGGAATACATAGAACTGACGATGACCTCTACCTTCCCGACTGCCATCCCTACCACCTGCTCTGCCACGTGGAGCACCATCTCTACCCTGACACACCTTCTCGAGCCGGTGGCTAAACTGAGCAAATAGGCTGAGCTGGCGGAGCGGCTGGCTAAACTACGCCTTGCTGGGGGCAATCTCTAGCAAAATGACCAACAATACCACAGGTGAAACAAGCCCCTAATGACCTACTCAGTTGGTATAAACTAGCAGAACCCGTATGGCCACCACAACCTAATTCCCCAGAAGTTGTACCCCTCGAAGACTGACTATTGTTGCCCTGATGGCTGCTCTGACCCTGATCAAACTGGGTACTACCAGAAGTCTGAAGTGAAGCGAGAACCGTTCGGCCGGAGTGAATCTGGTACCTCTGTGGCTAATAACCTCGGCCCCACTGGCCTAAACCTCCACAACCATGTCAAGAACCACTGTAGCCACCCTGATGTTGAGGCCTCTTATCTCTGGCCCCGGTGTCATGACGATGCGAATCCTCTACAGTACGGGCATAGTCCGCAATAGCTTAAAAAGACCGACAACTAGCAACCAATATCTTTGCAGGCTCTCTAAACTCTCTCTTTAGCCCCCAAATAAATCTATGGACCCTGTCAGCCTTAGTAGGTATAATCATGGCCCTAAATAGAGCAAGCTGATGGAAACAGGTCTCGTACTCCAAGACGGTCATAGTATCCTGAGCAAGTCTAGTGAACTTCTCTCTCTGCCTCTCTCTGTCGCTCTGACGTAAGAATTTGGCCATGAAGGCCTCATAGAACTTGGACCAAGTCAAAGAAGGCGATGTAGATGATCTATAAGCAACATGTGCCCTCCACCATAACTTCGCTGGGCCCTCCAGCTGGTATGTAGTGTAGCCAACCCCATGAGTCTCCAATAACCCCAAATGTTACAACATCTCTTCAAAGGTAGTAATAAAATTGTGTGGGTCCTGACCCGATGTACTAGCAAAACATGGTGGTGCCAACCTCAAAAATCTACCCAAGGCCTTCTATTCCCCATCTGTCCTAGCTGGGCAAGGAGCAAGAGGTTGTTCAACTGATAGAATAGGAACAACCTGTGCATGGGGAGCCGTGGTAGCAGGCTACGCTCCTGAACTCTGGACACCTAGGGTTTCCCCCTGAGCAAGAGTAGCAGGCTATGCTCCTGAACTCTAGACACCTAGAAGGTCCCCCCTAATCATACCCAGAAGTTGAACAAGTAAACCCCTAATATCAAAAGACTGAGCTGGGGCTGAAGCTGGTACAGAAACTGGTGTTAGAACTGGTACTGGAGCTGGTGGTACCTGGGTTATCCTTGGGATCACATGCTGCTTCCCTAGAGCAAACTCTGGCTCATAGTCAAACTCGAGCTCTATCTCAACTCTAGCAGCTCTACCTGGTGCTGCTGCTCTGGGATGACCTCTACCTCTACCCTTGCGATCACCCCGAACCCTAGCTGGAGTCAGAGGTGCAGGGGAAGGAGGCTCTCCTTCGCCAGAAGCTGAAGATCTCGTATGAACTATCTGTGTAAGAGTGAACCAGAATAAGTGAGATTTCCAGAAACTGTCAAGGATACTACGCATGAGAGAGAATCAAGAAAAGTCTATTTTTCCTAAAATGTCACTATAGCCTCTTGAAGATTTAGTACGGATATATACGCCTCGATCCGCATGAATCTACTAGTCATTGGCTCCTATACCGATGACACCAGTGAACCTAGAGCTCTGATACCAAGATGTCACAGCCTAATTTCTCAATTATGATGGCACCTATCACCCCCCAGTAGGTGAACCAGTCCCTGTATCCCTAAATGGTCAGTAATAGGCTACTATCTAACAATTAAAGTTGAAGAAATAGTTTAATAAGCGGAAGCAAGGGAACAAGACGAAGAAAATAGATAAAAGGGAAAATATGTACAATGCGGAAGCTAAACAAAACTCAAAACCTGGTATCATAGTATAGATCCGGGACTACATCTAAGGAGTATGAAGCATCCAAAATAATATATACACAAATGTCTCTGAGTATAATGGAGTACATAAAGCAAAAGATAAACTAAAAGCTAAGCTTCAGTCTCCAAGAGCTCACCCTCAGTCTGGATAGTCCAAAATCCTCAAGCACGACTCACAGTGATCTAGCGGTGATGTCCCACACTAGAATATGCACCAGAAGATGCAGAGTGTAGTATGAGCACCAAATGCGAAGCATAAGGTACCCAGTAGGTATCATAGGCCGACTGAGCATATATAAGATAAAAGAATAGTAACAGACATAATAGAAAGACAAGTAGTCATAAAACTTTACGAAAAAGTTACACAAGAACTAGCCCACAAGGAAGACAACAGAAACAACATACAAGGCTAGCAAGTAGAATATATACGCAACAGGAAAAAGTGAAAGTAAGAAATGACGCACATAGGATCCTTGCAATAACAATATATACATAATAAGTTTTAGAAGTGGATGGTATACCGGTAACCTCAAGTATAAGGGAAGGAAGAGGAGAGCAAAGATAGACATGCTCGGAAACAAGAATCAATAACCCAACTAATTATACCAATCTCAAATCCAACAAATAACAACTAAAATCTTTTAAGTATAATCGTAACTGGGGATAACACCGCGATAAAGTAACAAGAGTCAACCTACAATTCTCCGACCTCCCATAAAGCCGAGGAATGCAAACATGTGAAAACAAACCATCTGGCCGCCCATACAACCGGAGCATACACTCAACAAACAACAAACAAGGTTAGAGCCTCAAACAATGAATGATATGATGCATGAAGATCTCAGGGTGAAATGGTAATTCTGTATGTACCCCCTCCGGTGCCGATCGAGCCCAACAGGTAGGTTCCATGGAAGGACACTGCTCGTATGCCTTTACTCCGCCGTATACCCTTCCTCCGGCATATGCAGCCCTACGCCCCAGGTCCATAACGGTAAGGTCCATGGAGGTCCCAGAACCCTTACTAAAACTCAGTACTGAAACATGTCATTCGGAAGCAAGTCCGGGTTCAATGTAGAAACCCAGTCTCAAATATGCATGACCAGAGTCTGTCCAGGACTAAAGTAATGGTAAAAATATCTCAAAAACCTCTCCAAGGGTGCCCGGTTAATCGGGTCTAAACAGTAGAAAGTCATCTCAGGCATCAGGTGGGATAATAGGAAAGAGTGTACCTGCACCGCTTGGCTCAGTCCGATCGAGGCTAAAATCATCCTAATTCGGTAAGAAATCTCAACTAGCACCCTAGCCCTACCGATTCTAGCGTTAATAGTAAAACTTTTGATAAAAATCATAATTTAACTTTCTTTTAATCATAATCAACCTATCGGCCTTGCACCGGCTTCAATCGCTCTACAACATAGATAGCTAGAATAGTATCATGATAACGATGCTCGAGACACACGGGCACCACCGAATAACCCACCATCTATGGTACAGATTCAAACAAGGCCACATAGGACCACAAAGGTGATAATATAAACTACGGAGAAATTGAGATCTTGAAAGAAGAACTACGCCAAGTGCGGGATTTGACTAAGCTTACATCTGCTACCTTCCCCACTCAATTCCAATTTCCAAATATTGAGTTACGGCCAGTCACTCCTGCCAACTTAACAAACACGCCTAAGCAAACACCACATGTTCCCACTTATGCTCAAGATCTACTTGCTCATTCGCCCGCTGTTAGGGCTGCACCTAATCTTTCCTTGCCTACGCAGAACTTCACTGTTCCAATTCACCCAACAATGCAGCACATACCGGAGGCACATGTCACTTGTGAAATGCCTGTTCCACCGGTATATGCTACTGAAGCTCCTACTTTAGCAACATCCATGGCTGTCAAAGTACCATATGAGGTCGATCAGTACATAGGATTGGAGAGGGATGTCCGGTCAAATGAAGAGGGGTCGATAGCAGCTCAACTTGAAAGTTTGGAAAGGGCTTTTAAAAGCATGCAAGTTACCAGGGGAACCGAAAGTCTGGACTATGATGACCTATGCATCCACCCAGACATCGATATGCCGGTCGGGTACAAACCACCGAAATTTGATGTATTTGATGTGAAGGGCGATCCCCACGCACACCTAAGAGCCTATTGTGATAAGTTGGTCGGCGTAGGAAGGAACGAGAAGTTGAGGATAAAACTGTTCATTCAAAGTCTGTCGGGAGAAGCTCTAACTTGGTACACTCGCCAAGACCCGCACAAATGGCGTGATTGGCAAGAAATGGCCGAAGATTTCATGAGTCACTTCAGGTTTAATATCGAAATCACTCCAGATAGATTCTCACTTGCCAACATACAAAATAAGCCATCTGAATCATTTCAAGAATATTCGTGGAGATGGAGGACTGAGGCTGCTCGGATCCAGGCCCCGCTTGACGAAAATGAACTCTCTAAGTACTTTATCCGAGCTCAGGAAGGCGTCTACTTCGACAAAATGATGTCAATGATGGGCCAAAAGTTCGCTGACTTGGTCAAGATGGGAGACTTTATTGAGGAAGGTATTAAGTCTGGAAAAATTCAGTCTATGGTCGCACTGCAAGCCGCAAGTAAGGCCATACAGTCAGGTTCCATTGGTGGTATAGAGAAGAAGAAGGAAGACGTCTCAGCCGTCACACCTTACTACCAGCACGGAGGATCATCCCACCGATACCCTAACAACTCCCAAATTATAGCACACGTTCCAGTATATAGTACCCAGCCACACTATAATTCACCTCGAGCTCCAGTACACCAAAATTCACCGAAGCCGTATGCCCCTGTCCAAGCTCCAGTTCACCAAAATAGGCCAGCATATGCACCAAGACCACGTCCTAATCATGAAGCCAGAAATACCCGCACCTACACTCCTATTGCCGAGCCTTTGGCTCAATTGTTTGAAAGGTTGAGGGTAGCAGGTTTGTTGCAGCCGATTGAGGGAAGAATCCCTGATCCGATACCACGAAGCTTTGATGGAAATAAGCGATGTGCATACCACTCGGGAGTCCAAGGACATGACACGGAGGAGTGTTTTAGCTTGAAGAACCAGATCGAGTCTCTTATCAGAAAGGGAGTAATCAAATGCACCGATACTCCTCCGAATGTGAACAACAACCCTCTACAAGATCATGAGAATCGAGGAGTCAACATGATTACCCTGGAGGAAGAGTATGACCTAGAAGGAGCCATCGTGCCTATCTGGAACACAGAAGAGGTTGCCGCCACATCGCCAGCACAACCTTTTATCACAGTTCAGTTGAGAGAACCTTTGACTATTCAAACCTACCTGCCGAGAGTTGTGGTAACCACTATAGCCACTGGAAAACCTGACTATGACACTAAAGCAGTCCCATGGGACTATCGGACGGAAGCGAAAGGCAAGATGATAGACGCTGCTGTGGCTCACGGAATGACCAGGTCGGGAAGATGTTATACCCCGGAGGATCTAAATCGAGGGGTTCCCAGGAAAGAACAAAATCCAAAGAAGAATGTTACTGATGCAGAAGCCACAGAATTTTGGAAGAAGATGCAGTCTAAAGATTACTCAATCGAGGAACAACTAATGAAGACACCAGCCCACATTTCCATTATGTCCTTGCTAATGAGTTCTGAAGCCCATAGGAACGCTTTGGTACAAGTCCTAAGCGGAATTAGCATACCAAAAGAAACCACAAGTGACACATTGGCTGCAACAATTGGAAAAATGGTTGAAGTGAACAAAATCTCTTTCCATGATGATGAATTACCAGCAGAAGGGGTTGGCCACAACAAAGCACTTCACATCGCGATCAAATGTTATGATAAGATCGTGACTAGAGTTTTGATCGACGGCGGTTCTGGATGCAACATCTGTCCTTTCACCACATTGAGAGATTTAGGTGTTAATATGGGAGAGATAAGGGAAAGTCATGTGAAGGTGAGAGCTTTTGATGGCGCGCAGAGAAGCGTCATTGGAGAAATCTATCTCACATTGCAAGTAGGTCCAGCTTAATTCCCCATCTTATTTCAAGTGATGGATGTGTCATCCAACTAAAACTTGTTACTAGGAAGGCCATGGGTCCATATGGCAAGAGCAGTTCCCTCTACGCTCCATCAGTGTGTGAAGTTCGAGTGGGGTCGCACCGAAGTACCATTCACGGGGAGCTCAGTCACCCCATCTATTCCGTGAATTCTGTTCCAGTCACCGAAGAATTGGATGGAGCCGCTTTCCATGCTCTGGAGATCATTCAAGCTGTAAGATTTGATGAGAAAGTAGAGCCTGTAAAGATAGAGATGTCGAGAGCAGCGAAGATGGTTGCGTCAGAGATGTTGAAATATGGGTATCAACCAAAGACAGGGCTCGGACCTAAGGCTGACGGTATAATTGAACCAATTCAGCTAAAACATCAGAAAGGTACCGCCGGGCTAGGATATAAGCCTGCTTCAGGAGGAGTCCACATTACAAAGTTTGGGGCAATAGTGTTCCCAGGACAAGTCCCAATCCCAGATGAAGCAGTTGATGAAGATGTCATTGAGGGAATAGGAAATCTATTCGTTACCATGACCGACGATGGACTGGAGAAAGATATCAAGAAGCTGACCATCCGTAATGCCGAGCCTGGAGAAGTCTTGCAGAACTGGACCATCAGCCCATCCCTGTTTCGACAGGAGTCCTGGTAGTATGGAAATGTAGTTTTATTTCAAAATGTTTTGCATGATCAATTGAGGCTTGAATCATGCCTAAGCCCTTTTTGCTACTTGCCTCTTCTGAAAAGCTAGATTACTTTTTAATAAAAAGTCTTTATTTTTCTTAAAATTTATCCTTCGATTGTTTAAAATAACTATTTATTTTTACTCACCTTTCATACTTTTCAGCGCTAATATTAGTAAAAATCATCGTACAACGGTTATGACATGTAACGAATCTCTTGAGCAAAGTACAAGTCATGAGCAGGACTATGAAGAATACGATGAAAGCATGATGCCTGAAAATCTACCTCAGGAGATCGAACAACTTGAAAGCCAGAAAAAGCCCAACATGGATGAAACCGAGGTTGTCAACTTGGGAAATGAAGAAATGGTGAGAGAAGTACGAGTCAGCATACACTTGGAAGACGAATGAAAGCGAGAATTGATTGAATTGATCAAGAAATATGTTGATGTGTTTGCTTGGTCCTACGATGACATGCCAGGATTAAGCACCGATATCGTTTCACACAAACTGCCGACTGATCCTTCTTGCCTGCCTGTGAAGAAAAAGACTAGGAAGTTCAAGCCTGAGTTGAGTTTAAGAATTAAGGAGGAGGTAACTTAGCAGATCCAGGCAAATGTGGTGAGGGTTACTAATTACCCCACATGGTTGGCCAATATCGTGCCAGTACAAAAAAAGGACGGGAAAATCAGGATATGTGTAAACTATCGGAATCTTAATAAAGCTAGCCCCAAGGATAACTTTCCTCTCCCAAACATTCATATACTCATCGACAATTGTAAAAAGCATGAGTTGTAATCGTTTGTCGATTGCTTTGCAGGATATCACCAAGTCCTGATGAATGAAGATGATGCGGAGAAAACAACATTTATCACTCCATAGGGGGTGTATTGCTATAGAGTGATGCCATTTGGACTCAAAAATGCTGGCGCAACCTATATGAGGGCCATGACTACCCTCTTCCATGATATGATTCACAAGGAGATTGAAGTGTACGTAGATGATGTCGTTATCAAGTCGAAAAGGAGTTCGGACCACCTAGGGGATTTACAGAAGTTCTTTGAGAGGTTGCGGAGATACAATTTGAAATTGAATCCAGCAAAGTGCGCGTTTGGAGTTCCTGCCGGAAAGCTACTGGGGTTTATCGTCAGCAGGAAAGGCATAGAGTTGGATCCATCAAAAATCAAAGCGATTCAAGAGTTACCTCCCCCCAGGAGCAAGAAGGATGTGATGAGCTTCTTGGGGAGACTCAATTACATCAGTCGTTTCATAGCTCAGTCTACAGTGATCTGTGAACCCATATTCAAGTTACTAAAGAAGGATGCCGCCACAGATTGGACGGAGGAATGCCAAAGAGCTTTTGATAGAATTAAGGAGTACTTGTCCAACCCACCAGTATTGGTTCCACCAGAGCCCGGAAAGCCATTGCTGCTGTATCTATCCATCATGGATGGAGCATTTGGATGTGTGTTAGGACAACACGATGACACGGGAAAGAAAGAGCAAGCTATTTACTACTTGAGCAAGAAGTTTACACCATACGAGGCAAGATATACCTTGTTAGAACGAACGTGTTGCGCTTTGACTTGGATTGCGCAGAAGTTGAGGCATTACCTATCGACATACACCACGTACTTGATCTCGAGAATGGATCCACTCAAGTACATCTTTCAGAAACCAATGCCTACAGGGAAACTAGCAAAGTGGCAGATTTTGCTGAGTGAGTTCGACATTGTGTACGTGACACAGAAGGCCGTCAAAGGACAAGCTTTGGCCGATCACCTCGCAGAAAATCTGGTGGATGAAGATTATGAACCGCTCATGACCTACTTCCCCGATGAAGAAGTATTTTTTGCAGGAGAGGATATCTCAGAGTCGTATGATGGATGAAGATTGTTCTTCGATGGGGCATCAAATTTCAAAGGAGTCGGAATTGGAGCAGTCTTGGTTTCAGAAACGGGTCAGCACTACCCAATCTAAGCCAAGATTAGATTCCCTTGCAAAAACAATATGGCAGAATATGAAGCATGAATTCTCGGACTTAGGATGGCTGTGGACATGAACATCAAAGAGCTTTTGGTAATAGGTGACTCTGACCTATTGGTTCATCAGGTAAAAGGAGAATGGGCCACCAAGAATGTCAAGATCCTTCCTTATCTGGACTGTGTGAAGGAGCTGAGCAAAAGGTTTACAAAGATCGAGTTTAAACATGTCCCCCGGGCTCAAAACGAGTTCGCTGACGCTTTGGCTACTCTTTCCTCAATGATCCAACACCCGGATAAGAATTACATCGACCCTATCGAAGTGGAGATACGTGACCAGCACACATACTGTTTTCACGTAGATGAAGAGTTTGATAAAAAGCCATGGTACCATGATATTAGAAGGTTTCTCGAAGCAGGAGAATATCCGGAAAGTGCCAGTAGCAAGAAGAAGCGGACTTTAAGGAGAATGGCCAATCATTTCTTCCTTAACGGCGAAATCCTGTATAGGAGAACCCTGGATTTGGTATTACTAAGGTGTGTCGATGCAACAGAAGCGACAAGACTGTTAGAGGAAGTTCACGCAGGGTCATGTGGACCCCACATGAACGGATTCACTTTGGCAAAGAAGATTTTGAGAGCTGGATACTTTTGGATTACTATGGAGAGGGATAGCATCCGGTATGTACAAAAATGTTATCAGTGTCAAGTTCATGGTGACTTCATACGAGTTCCGCCAAACGAGATCAATGTGATGGGGTCCCCATGGCCATTTGCTGCTTGGGGCATGGATGTAATTGGACCTATAGAGCCTCCCGCATCAAACGGACACCTTTTCATCCTAGTAGCTATCGACTATTTCACAAAATGGGTTGAGGCTTCAATGCACAAGGCAGTAACTAAGAAGGTGGTAGCAGATTTCGTCCGAAATAACATAGTTTGTCGGTTTGGAATTCCAGAATCAATCATAACATACAACGGAGCCAATCTTAATAGTGATCTCATGAGAGAGACTTGTGAAAGGTTTAAGATCTCCCACCGGAATTCCACAGCATATCGACCATAAATGAATGGAGCAGTTGAGGCCGCGAACAAGAATATCAAGAGGATCTTGAGAAAAATAATAGATAGTAACAGAGAATGGCATGAGAAGCTACCATATGCTTTGCTCGGCTATCACACCACAATCAGAACATCCACTGGTGCAACCCCCTACATGTTCGTCTACGGTTCGGAAGCAGTGATACCCGCTGAAGTGGAAATACCTTCTCTAAGAATCATCCAAGAGGTTGGTCTGGAAGACGCGAAATGGGTTCATAGCAGGATTGAACAGTTGATGCTCATTGATGAGAAGAGACTGGATGCAGTATGTCACAGCCAACTCTATCAAAACAGAATGATCAAAGCGTTCAACAAGAAAGTCAAGCCTCGACGATTCACACCAAGGCAATTAGTATTGAAGAAAATATTCCCTCACCAAAGTGAATCTAAGGGGAAATTTGCGCCAAACTGGCAAGGTCCTTACATGGTTCACCGAGTGCTCTCAGGCGGAGCAGTAATCCTCGCAGAAATGGATGGCATCGTGAGCACAAAGCCGATCAATTCAGACGCTATCAAGAAGTACTACATTTGAAGACAGAGGGACTAGTTGTTTTTTCCTTGTACTTTTCGCATTTTTCTCTAATGTAACCAGAACTACGTACTAGCCTGACTTCCCACGGCGGGATACGTAGGCAACCCATATCGGGTCCGGTCTCCCTTAGAAAAACCAAAAACATCATCTTTCATGTATTTGGAACTACGATTGACCTGACTTCCCTCGGTGGGATACGTAGGCAATCCTCGTCGGATTCGGTCCCTCTATATTTTCCATTTCCTAATGTATTTGAACTACGTTCTGACCTGATTCCGTTTGGATACATAGGCAGCCTGAGTCAGGCTTGGTCATTGCATCACATGTCTTTATTCTTCCCAATGTATTTGAACTACGTTCTGACCTGATTCCATTTGGATACGTAGGCAGCCTGAGTCAGGCTCGGTCATTGCATCTCACATTTTTCATTATCCCTAATGTATTTGAACTACGTTCTGACCTGATTCCGTTTGGATACGTAGGCAGCCTGAGTCAGGCTCAGTCAATGCATTACATATTTTTATCCTTCCTTGATATCCCCCGAACTACGTACAGACCTGATTCCCATTCGGGGATACGTAGGCAACCCTAAAGGTTCGGTCATACCCTTAGGATAAACCTCCCCCCCTTTTTTTATTTATACCTTCAGAGTGATCACAACATCTACAGAGAGATAGAGAAGCGTCACCAGAAGCAGGAGCTACGAGAAGAGTACATTCGGACGTCCTGAACAAAGGGGAAAATTCGATTGGATTTTGGAACATGTCATAATTTAAGGAACGATGAATGATCACTATATATATGTGCCTAGTATATACAAAATATACTTATTTTTCTAAAATATATATATATATATATATATATATATTTCAAAATATTTTACTGCCTTTCCACCTACTGAGTCTCCAAAATAGGAAGTCGCGAGCAACCAAGGAGGTTTTGAAGGGATCCACCTACCGAGTCTCTGGGATAGGAAATCACGAGCGACTGATGAGGTTTGAAGAAGTCTAATGGTTAGGCCAGGATCCGCAAGCCGGCACAAATCAACACCCCTCCTAAAACTAAGAATTTTTCTTTGAGCGCAGGGAAACAAGAATCAAGACAGGATGATGTCAAGTCAAGTTCATGGACATGATTGGAGAAATATTTCGGCTATCGCGACACCATAAGCCGAATATTCTTCCCCTACTCTACTTTAAAATACTTTATCCCAATTCTTACAATTCTTAAAGGGTTTTCATTTATGTTTTGCAGGTGCGTCCGAGATCCAGATCAAGTATCAAAGATAAAGAGCTCTCATAGGAAAATAGGATAGTTTATCTCTTTCCAAATAACTCCGCCAATCGGAGATTGCCATCTAATTGAGTCAAATAACTCTGCCAATCGGAGAATGCGGACTGACTTTATCAAACCCACAAATTGGAGGCTGTATATAAGCAAACAAAACGACGCTCTGCCGATTGGAGCTTGTATATAAGCAAACAAAATGACGCTCTACCAATTGGAGGCTGTATATAAGCAAACAAAACGACGCTCTGCCGATTGGAGCTTGTACATAAGCAAACAAGACGACGCTCTGACGATTGGAGCCTGTACATGAACAAGCAAGCAACACTCTGCCAAATCAAAGAAATTTATATTAGCAAGAAAAACGTACTCCGCCAATCGGAGGCTACATCATAGCAAACATCATCATAACTCCATCAAGCATAAGCATGCATGCTATCATCATCCTCATTTTTGCATTAAAGACCGCTCCACCAAATGGAAATGTCACGGCTGATTCACCCGATAAAGACTTTACTTCCCAAGTATCGCCCCTCCAGTCAAGAGGCTTTACTTTACAAGATTGCCCCGCCAGTAGAGAGGCTTTACTTTGCAAATGTTGCCCCGCCAGTCGAGAGGCTTTACTTTGCAAATGTTGCCCCGCCAGTCGAGAGGCTTTACTTTACAAGATTGCCCCGCCAGTCGAGAGGCTTTACTTTACAGTGTTGCCCCGCCAGTCGAGTGGCTTTACTCTTTAAGTGTTGCCCCGCCAGCCAGAGGCTTTACTTCCCAAGATTATTTCACCCGCAGTATATCCACTCCGCAAAATGGAGACGTCAACAATCGTTTGAATATCTACACTCTGCTTTTTACATTACAATTCTAAATTACAGTTTTGAGCCTCAACAGGTACTTTGTAACCCCTTTTGTTTTTTACCTGTCTCGCAGGATGACACACTACAACATGGAACTACCTCTAAGCAGCGATTGAGGCAACGCTTGAGAGGAATACCAAACACACAAGCCAGAGTTTCAAGACTAGCGCTCCGACTCCAATTCCTACAATCAGTCGTCCATACTTCTAAATTAGAGTACACCTGCTCTAGCAAGCATCGACACCTTTTTCTTTATCTCCTAGAATTCTCACTAGAGGATAACAAAGGGACTAGCTCCATCCAACAATTCGATGTGATCTTAGAAGGATGCGAGATGCACCTAGTAGAATCTCGTTTATGGGTGTGTTGTGCACCATATTTATAATCGGGAGGCTGTGAAAGTGCACCCATCTTGAAAAGGTTATTGTCATCTAGGAAATAACCTACCGTAAATTCCATAACACTCTTTCCAAGCTCCACTAAGCGACCAGTGTCAACCATAAATCATACACTGGGGCAAATTTTGAGGACTGCCTCAAAATTCACCGTAATCCTCTATTAAGAACTGCAACCGCCCTAATTCCCATTTCCTTAGGCATACATAGGCAGATCAACTTCGAGCATGGCTGTACCCACTTCATTCGTGCCAAGATCATCTTCCCCTTCACCGCAAAAAATACCAGTGTCAACATAAAACCAACACTGGGGCAAAATTTTGAGGACCCTTCAAAATTTTTGAACTACATTGGCCTGATTCTCGTGAAACCCGAGATATGTAGGCAACTCGAAAACCAGAGTTCGGTCAAATTCATAATGACAATAACCTTTCTCTTGCTAGGTATGTCCTTTCCAAAATTTGATTTTTCCAGTCGAGACAAAATTGGCTTTACGTCAACGTCTTCGCCCAAAGACTCTTTCATCATCTCTGTTTGAAGAGGGGCAAGTTGTTGACACCCAATTTTGGCCCTCCTTTTTTCCATAATTAATTTTTATATGCTTCTTAGTCCCGAGGACTTTTCCAAAATAATTTTCTCATTATATTAATTTTTTTTTTTATAAATTTTGGCACCAATAATCATTTTTTGTAAGATGATTTCCTTTACTTTTTGTAATAATAATTACTAATAATATTGTACCTTATAAATCACCCCAAAATATTTTATAATTCATTCTTTTTAACAAGATATTGGTATAGTAACTTTTATTTCAAACTCTAAATGAAATTTTGTCGTATCGCTAAAATATTTCCTAAATATAGTTCTATTAATTGGGGATTGCGATTATGCGTATCAAAATTATTTTCTAAGTCATATATATACGTATTGAAAATTAATTAGGATGAAAGGAGCATCGTTAAATTAATTAAGTGAGAAAACGATTAGGGAAATCGATTTTTTTTTCTACAAACTAATTCATTTACCAATTTTGGGCCAAATCCTTATACCGCTTAATCTAGCAAGTTAGAATCCCAAGATGATTCAGTGACTTATTCTTGCGTATAAAACATTATTTCTGTTTAACAGATAACTCGTCCAACAAGTAGTAATTAAGCATATTCAAGATAATAAAGTCTTTTCAAATTACCTATGGTGGTATAGATGATTTTGTATCACCTGAAGATACTTGTGTTTGAAAACTAAACTGAATGTCATTGTATTAGTTGATAATTATCGTTAAGTAAATCTTTCTCAAGTTTCACACATCTCAAATACATTTAACTTGTAATTTTATTTGCTTGTAAACTCTTGTATACATATACCTCTTCACCAAATTGCCTTTATATGTTTTCTTTTCTTCTACTTAATTACCTTCTAATCCTTTACTCTTTTATTTGTTTCATGGAACAACCGGAGAGCTGGAGTTCTCATTTGAAACTCACTTTCGGCCCAATATTTTTGGGTCGAGCAGCTATTAGGAGCTATCGCGGTGCTCAGAGTCGTTTCTTTAGAAATTTAGTTCCTCCAAAGGACTTGGCGCATCTAGCCCTTTACCCTTTTTTATTGCTTTCCTTTATGCTTACTTGAAATGTTTTAACTAACCTTGTATATTTGGATATGTGTTTTTCTTTGTGATTTTGATTAACGTTTATTCTTCGGTTTATAGTTTCATGGATTACTTTATTTAGCTTAAAATTTTGAAAGTAAGTTTCCTTCACTCTTTTAGTTTAGGCAAATGTTTCGGGTTTCCCTTTTTAAAATTAGTGGTTAAACACTTTCAAAAATAGTAATAATAATAATAAATAGTGCAGATTTTTAGGATTAACTAATTTAGGCTTTGTTTCAAGGAAAACTTGTTTAAATAACTCGCAGTAGATTTTCAAAAATATTAATTAGCGATTCAACATATTTCAAACGAATATTTAGTCATTCTTAGGCCTTAAACTATAGAATGCTTTATCTAATTTAGGCAAGCCTTCTTTATATTTATTAATAACTCATTTATTCTCTTATTCTAACCCCAATATTTTACAAATATTTTGGTTATACTCTAGATCTATTTTGAGATTTCAGATTTTTAAATCCTCAAAACACAAGGTATATATGTCATATGCTATCTACTACAAGGTATATATTTATATTTTACTTACCCATCTTCCCACTTAAAATATGCACATATTATTTTATCACAATTACATTTACGTACATAATACTTTCTTTCATATTCAATATATGTTTATTTTTCACTTTACAAATGAAAGTCTTCTTTATACGAAATAAATAATTTTCATTCTCTACTCAAGTCTTCAAATTCTCTCTTACATGAAATATATTTATGAAATAAATATGATTTTCTTTATGTTTTTCTCTACTACCGGTATACTTATTTCCTACATTTTTTACTTATCCAAATCCTTTAAATATTAAACTTTTCACATGATTTCCTATATTTTAAATATACATACGTCATTTTATTTTCTTTCTATAAACATGTCGTAAACTTTCCCGAATTCTAAGAACTACATTTTTACTTTACAAAAAAATATGTTTGTATAAATAATATCCTCTTTTTTAGCCCTTTTAAGTATATATTCTTATAAATCATAAGGTTCTACATATTTTAATGGTAAGAGTATTACTATTAAACTTTGATATATTTCAACATGTACGTAGATATGTTTCATCTTTTTTACCATAAGCATATTTTATATTTTTTACATATTGTGGTAGCATGTGTCATATACTTTGAGTTTTCTTTAAATTAATAAAACATGTTTTTATCACCCTTTTTTAGCAAATAATGGACAATTAGGTTTTCCCAAATATGTTTCTAAATTGAGTTTAAGGACTATCTTCGGATAGGCTCTGAGGGGTGCCTAACACCTTCCCTTCGAGTAACCAAAACCCTTACTCAGAATCTTAAAAGTTTTTCGAAAGACCAAAACAGAGTTTTTACAAAAAAAAAATGGTTTCCTAAGTTTCCTAAAATTTAGGTGGCGACTCTAAACTCCTTTTTTTTCAAAACCAGGTAGAAGAGCCGGATGTTGCAAGCATATTTTGGCCAGTCCAAAATCGGGCGCGACAACTGTAACTCCCCAGAATTTGATCCAGCTTTTAAACTTAGAAAATCTACAAATTTGGAACTTCTCAGGAATTATGGGTCTAAACCACATACCGTAGTTTGAACCACGAGCCAAGGAATGAACCCGTGGTTTGTGCTTGATAGTTCAATCTCTAGTCTGAGAACCACGAGTTGGCTCTATGGACCATGGTTCAATCTACGACCCGTCCTGTCCACTCGTAGAATCAGATTAGAGGGATGATTGTTTCCCCTGAAAATAATGAATTGGTCTACGGACCATAGTTTGAACTACAATCCATCGTGTTGACCCATAAAAACTCTTATGCAACTTGAATCTTGGGCCAGGAACCATGAGTCGTGGTTCAATCTACGGCTCGTGAATGCACCCGTGATCCCTGAAACCCAATATTTACAGTTTTTTCCTAATTAAATCCTAGGAGTATTTTTGTAATTTCCCACCCTTTTAACTCCTAAGTGAGGTTATTTTGACCATTTTTGTAGGATTTTATTCCCTAATAGCCTAAAATCTTCTCATTCTAAGCAATTCTATTCCAAAAGAAGAAAGAACTCCTTCAAGCTCCAAGTCTCAAGCTCCAAGATCAAGCCTCTATTTCGTTTCATCTTAAAATCAAGCTAGCTTCAATAAGGTATGTGTATATTCATTAAGGTATTCCCTTCACCCTTATGCCCAAAACCCATGATTTTTACTTTGATTTATGAATTTATAAAATTAGTGTTCTTACTCAATTTGGGGAAAAACTTATTAGTTCAGTTTTAAAGCTTCAATTTATGGTTTCTCATTACTTATCTATGATTTAATTGAGGTTCCTTAATTGATTTCAAAAGCCCATGCATTAAAGATGATTTCTAGCATGATTCCATTGAATTGCATATTTTCAAGTGAAAATTGGCATGTTTAGATAACATGGCCTTATGTATTTATGAAAGTGCATGCCTAATTCTTCAAGTTATGAATTTAAAAAGAAAAGTATGTTTTGAATTATGGCATGCTATATTTTTAAAGGATTTTGAAGCATGAATGGCATGACATTAGATATATCCCTATGTTTTATGAAGAGGTTGACATCTAGATATGTCTACCTAAGCTATGTGAATTGCATGGTTTTAGATATACCTTTATACTTTTCAATCATATTTGGCATTAGATATGTCACAAGTATAAATTGAGCTATAAGTATGTTTTGGGAGTATTATTGAGCACCAAGTTGGATTGGGTTTAGCGTACCACTTGTATATCCAAGAATTACATTCCACTGTAGGTTCTTTTAAGTCCCCTCAGTGGGCATCAGACACCATGATCATGCTAGTTAAGCCTTTATACACTGGCAAGGCATATTGGGTCCTCTCGATGGGGTGGATACATCGTATTCCATGTAGCTCACATGGTCTATGTAAGTTAGAAAACCTCCCATAAAAGCAGTTTCATGTTTTAAAAATGTATTTGACTCTTGCTCAGATTTCAGACTTACTACTTATGATTATGTTTTCAACTTATGATTTGCCTTGAGATATCTACATTACAATTTTATTGTTATAGCATGAGATCAGTTTTATAGCATATCTAGCATGTCTACTCAGATTCTGCATATCTCACATACTCAGTACATCCTATAGTACTAATGCATATCTTGCGTTGCATCCTCTTGATTATGCAGATTCAGGTTTAGGTCCTGAGATTCGTGGCTAGAGATTAGCTGATGTTCCAACTTTGTGTGGTGAGTCCTCATACTTCGAGGACTAGTATTAGTTGTCTATCTTTATTGTTTCTTTTCTCAAATCGTGCTTTCAAATTAGGAGGCCATGGCGATCGTGTAGCAAAACCAAATTTGTAAACCCAACTGATGTCGGGGTCATACCCAAGGGACTTGACTTAGCCAACAAGAGATTGTATGAGTTTATTTCAAGGCGAGAGTAATTTCTCAAACCCAAACAAGTAAAAATTAGGGGGAATTAGGAAAGTTGTCACTACTAACACAATTCAACAAAAAGCAATAAAACTAAAGATGGGTGTACCAAGATTGACTAGATGACTAGGGATGCATATTCGATGGGGCATTAGCTATAGGATGGGGTAATTATTAATTCACTTCTACTTTCACCTATTGACATGAATAGCGTTGGTCATAGATGTGGAATACTATCTCTCGATCAACATCCACATTTCCGATGATTCCGGTTAGAACATCATCTGTGTGATAAACAATCAACCAATATTAGCTTGGGGAGGTCATCCTATTTCTAGCTCGGACTCTTAAATGGAAGATTCCTGCGATTAGAGATTTTTCTAGCCTCCAATCTAGATGGATTCCCAAGTACCCACTAGCAATTTCACATCCACAACTATGAAATTCTCTCCTGAGCAATCACATAGCTAAGTAATGCAAATTAATATTTGCAACCACCAATTTTAGGATTAAAACTTGGTGAAATTACTAGACCCATGTGAAATAAGCAATTACAAAAGTGAATTAACAACACCCACACCAATTAGCTAAGCACCCATCATCTATACACCCCTAGACAAGAGAATTTAGCCACTCATAGTAGGAGAAGAAGAGATACCATCTGGGTAAGTCAAATTTCCATCCATTATAGCTGAATCTCAAGTTCTAGAATCAAATTAGGTACACAAATTGTTAACCAAAAGATTTGGATTTCAAACCCTCTTCTCAATGGAGAAGGAAAATTGTTTACAAAGCAAAAACTATCTCTAAGACTCAGGTCTGAAGTATTGTCTATACAAATTGAGCCTAAACTGGCCTTTTATATGTTCCCAAGTCATCACATAAAATTAGGACAAGTTTTTCCTTCGGGAGGTGTGCGATGCGATATGCGGTTCGCACATCACATTGTTCGCGTCGCACACCTGCTTCAACTTGACCAGTGACTTCAGCTAAAATTGTGGGCTTCGTGCGAAGGTGGTGCATTTTGCACCACAGGATGTGTGCATCGCACAACGGCCACACTCCTTTGCAGAATCTTCAGCAATATTGGCAGCTTAATGCGGAGGAGGTGTGAATCTCACCTCGGCTTTTACATGTCGCACACCCTCCACATCCTATGGTAGATTCTTCAGCTTTTCTCAACTCTTCACACTTTGCTCCTTTTTGGCTCTTTTTGGGTCCATATCCTTGTTTTTCATCTTTTATCAAGAGTACCTGCGTAGACATCAATAAAGGCCATAAGAACCTCTAAATCGACTCAAAACATAGCAATAATTCATGGTTATAGGCTCATTAAGTTGGTAGATTACCGACTTATAAAACCCCCAAACTTGAACTATTGCTTGTCCTCAAGCAAGATACTCACAAGGCAAGGAATGAATTATGCTAAAGCTCAGTCAAGGCACAAAAGAATACTCTACACTAAAAATTTGAGAAAAATGAACAAATACAAGACTCAAACAAAGGACTCAACTACGATGCTCATCTCAATTTGGACCACCACAAACTCAAGGCAATTAGTTATTTCAAAACCTTTTTCAAAAGGACATCATTTCTCATTTAAAATCAAGGGAATTTGCCATTCAAAACAAGACCTTTAAGCTTATCAAGTCATTGTCATGGACCGTCAAGGTTTGCCTTGAGATTCAGCACACAACTTGTCTTATTCATTCCCCTCAATTGAAACAGAGACTGTATGCTTCAATTCAAGTGCATGATGCCTCTCACCACAAGAGAGAATACCACTCACAATTATTCAATTCTCAAAACACGGGAATATAAGAGAACCAAGAAGACTATCACTCTCTCAAGGAAGTTCGAGTGTATACGCGTCGAACCATAGGCTTGCCCTTCATGTAAATCGCCACTAATGTATGGTAGACAAGCTCAGAATCACCATGGTCTTGCGGGTTACTATGTTGGCTAGGGCTAAGGTGAGGATATCATTTGGTTCAAGTGACTACACCTCCCTAATGCTCTTTGTTTTCATTTCAAACATCGCTTACATTTTTCCATTTTGAACTTCACCTTACTCCTCCCTCGCACAACCCAAGATTTCTCATTTTTAACTCATGATCCTTCACACCTTATATCACCTTCACTTGGTAGCACCAATTTTTGATTTTCAATTTGCTCGTTGGATTGATATTCTGGAGAAATTTTCAATTTGAAATTAAGGTGCTATCTTGCACTTGAAGTTCACTTCCTTTTTTCTCCTTATTTAATCATATGCACCCCCAAACATAGGCATTTGCCTAAGTTGTTGTTTGTCCCCCCCCCCCCCCCCAACATAGGATTTTAGCCTACATTTCATTTTTAAGCTATTAGGAGGATGTGCCAAAAATAAAGGTTTCAAAAAGGTCAAGGTGTTGACAAGGTGCCAAAGAATGGTCACAATCTCAAAGGGGTTCACTAGGATTTGATGTCATTGGGAAGTCATTTGGGTGAAGTGGCTTATCAACAAGGGCCTAAGGTCATTTTCCAAGCTTGGTTACAATTAGAATTTCACCTTGAATCATATTCGGGGCAAGTTCTAGATGACACTTATGCACAAGAATAAATGTACAGCCTCATCACACAAGGCATCACGCCATAAGACTTCATTCATTAGTCCCACAATCAATTGGGGCAAATGACTTTTGACAAGCTATTACGAGTTTATTACATACTCGTTTGTGAGTAAATCAAGCCAAAGAGAGAGTGTGCAAGTCATGACAAGAGAATGCTTTTTCTCACAAATTCATTTCCCTTCTTCCTTTCAGTTTCAAAAATAAATTGCCATGATATTTTTTTGGTGGGCCCATTTCGAGACAAGCACTTATGGACTCAATTCTAAACTAAAACTTAGCATTTTCCCTTAAGAAAGTTGCCTCTCAATCTATCATAGGAAAACACCAACCTGGTTCGACATACAAACAAAAGAAAATAAAAAGAAAATAATCAAAACTTTTGCTCCTTTGGAAAGAACAGTAGTATTAAGAAAACCCTCAGAAGTTTATTTATACACTACTATTAACAAGGCGATGCAAGCACCCCCCAACCAAAACCAAATATTGTCCCCAATGATATAAGCAAGAAGAAGTAGTAAGCTCCCTGAACTGAGGTGCGAAATTTACAACTGGTGATGCGGCCGTACTTCAATTGCACAATCAAAGCGGTCAAGTTTGATCCTCTTTCTGTTCATTGCTGGTGCGACACGTACTCAAGATCGTGCAGTCTGCATTGATAGGGTATGATAGTGAAGATGTCTGGGGGAAACTATCAGTTTTCTGGAATAGAGTGTGAAATAAGTGAGTGACACAAACAACTTGTCATGCAAACGCACACCAATTGCACAAGGTATGGCCTGATTTGCCAGTTATTATGTTGGGCTAATGCAATCTGATGTGTGATGTGCACTCTCAGAGGTGCGATCGCATAGAGTCTTGCATTAGCTTACCATTGCTCCCTATATTTTAGCTTTTAATCCAAACTACAAGGCTAATAAAAGACAAGATACAAAATAAAAGCAGAAAGCAAGAAAAACAATACAAAAGGAAAAAGAGCTTGGGTTGCCTCCCAAGAAGCGCTTGGTTTAATGTCACGGCTCGACAAAGGTACCTCCCAATCAAGTTTCATCCAAGAAAATGTCCTCTACACATGAAACTTCACCCGTAATGCCCAAATACTTTTTCACTCGCTGCCCATTGACCTTGAAACCCAAGCCATTCTCATTTTCCAATTCTATAGCTCTATTTTCGAAGACTTGAAGCACTTTGAAAGGACCCGACCATTTGGACCTTAGCTCACCCAAGAAGGGCCAAAACCTCGAGTTGAACAATAGAACCCAATCTCCTGGGTGAAACTCTCGCCTTAAGATTTGTTGATCATGATAGTGCTTCATCTGGGCTTTGTAGATAGAGGCACTTTTGCATGCCCACATCCAAAACTCATCCATTTAATTTATGTCTTCTACTCTAGTACAAGCGGCTCTTTTCTATTCTAGGTTCAACTTCTTCAAGGCCCACATAGATTTGTGTTTCAATTTGATTGGGAGATGACAAGTTTTGCCAAACACTAGTTGATAGGGGGACATTTCAATCGGTGTCTTATAAGCTGTCCTATATGCCCATAGTGCATCATCCAACGTCTGTGACCAATCCGTTTGGTGAACATTTATTGACTTTGAGAGGATGGACTTAATCTCCCAGTTGGACACCTCAACTTGCCCGCTCGTTTGTGGATGGTAAGGAGTGGCCACTTTGTGTTTGACATCATATTTTTTAAGTAGTGTGCTAAACAACTTGTTGCAAAAGTATGATCCGCCATCGCTAATGATGGCACGAGGCATGCCAAACCTTGCAAAGATGTGCTTCTTGAGAAAAACAATCACACTTCTCCCCTTATTATTTGGTAAAGCCACCGCTTTAACCCACTTGGACATGTAGTCCACAACCACTACAATATAGGTATTCCCATGTGAGCTCATGAAAGGTCCCATGAAATTGATACCCCATACATCAAACAATTCTACCTCTAGGATGGGTGTTAGTGGAAGCTCGTGTCACCGAGATATGCCTCCTCCGTATTCACACTTGTCACACTTCTTTACCAAATCATTAGCATCTTGGAACATCGTGTCCTCCAATAGGGAATGAATGGCATGCTCAAAGAATGGGTAACATTTTAATTTCTGAAACACATTTCCTTATCATCCCATCGGCACAAATCTGGAACAAGTACGGCTCATCCCAATAATATTTTCGAACGTCGTGTAGAAATTTCTTTTTCTGATTAGAGTTCAATCCCTCCGGGAGTAGGTCACTTGCCAATTAATTAGCAAAATCAGCAAACCAAGGTGTCAAGTCATGAGATGCATCCAAAATTTTCTCATCCGGGAATGAGTCATTAATTTCAAGCTCTCCCACCGACCTTCCTTATTCCTCTAAATGGGATAGGTGGTCAGCCACCTGATTCTCACACCCTCTTCGATCCTTCACTTCAAAATCAAACTCTTGAAGAAGTAACACCCATCGGATTATCTTGGTTTTACATTCTTTTTGGTCATCAAGTACCTTATAGCAGCGTGATCAGTGTGCACCACCACTTTAGTGCCCAAGAGATATGCCCGAAATTTCTCAAAAGCAAACACCACATCTAGCAATTCATGTTCTATAATCGTGTAATTTGTTTGTGCTATGTTTAATGTTTGGTCGTATAATATATCGGGTGAAAAAGCTTCTCTCTTCACTGACCAAGAACTGCCTCTAAAATTATGCCACTGGCGTCACACATAAGCTCAAAAGGCTTTGACCAATCAGGGGAAATGATAATCGGAGTGGAGGTGAGTTTCTCTTTCAAGGTGAGGAAAGCCGTCATGCATTTATCATCAAAGTCAATTTTTGCCTCCTTTTCTAAAAGCTTACAAAGAGGGTAAGCCACCTTTGAGAAGTCCTTGATGAATCGTCGATAGAATCCAGCATTCCCAAGAAAACTCCGTATGCCTTTCACAGTTTTTGGAGGAGGTAGTTTTGAGATAACTTCAATCTTTGCTTGATCAACCTCAAGCCATTTTTCGGAAATCTTGTGCCCCAAAACTATCACTTATTTTACCATGAAGTGACACTTTACCCTATTTAACACCAAATTCATTTCCTTACACCTTTTAAGGACCTCTTCTAGGTGCTCCAGACAATCATTAAACTCATCCCTCACCATCGAAAAATCATCCATGAAGATCTCCGTTGTATCCTTCACCATATCTGAGAATATCGACATCATACACCTTTGGAAGGTGGATGGAGCATTGCAAAGTCCAAAGGGCATTCTTTTGAATGCAAAGGTGCCATATGGGCATGTGAAAGTGGTTTTTTCCTGGTCCTCTAGGGAAATTGAAATTTGGTTGTACCCGAAATAGCCATCTAGAAAGCAATAGAAGCCACGGCCCACTAGTCGATCTAACATTTGATCCATGAAAGGAACAGGGAAGTGGTCATTTTCCGTCCAAGAGTTCAACTTTCTATAGTCCATGCACACTCTCTAACCGGTCATGGGTCTGAGGGAAATCATCTCATCTTTCTCATTTGGCACCACTGTAATTCCTCCCTTTTTTGGAACACATTGCACAGGGCTAACCCACGTGCTATCCGATATGGGAAAGACTACACCTGCATCCTACCACTTGATGATTTCTCTCTTCACCACTTCTTGCATAGGTGGGTTTAGTCTTCGTTGAAGCTCAATCGAAGGGAGACTTTCCTCTTGTAGGTTTATTTTATGAGTGCATATTCCCATAGGTATACCTTTGATATCCATAATAGTCCACCCTATAGCGCTGATATGCTTCTTAAACACGTTAAGCAAAGCTTCCACTTGCTTGTCGCTTAGCTTGTTGGAAATAATGACCGACATGGTCTCATTGGCACCCAAGTATGCATACTTTAAATGGGAGGGCAATAGTTTGACCTCCAAGTTAGGAGGTTCAATGAAGGAGGGTTTAGATGGTGGAGTTTACCTGTTCGTTAGGTCAAGATCAAGCTTCTTTGGGGGATGAGAGTAGGATCCCATGCCCACCAATGCACAACAAACTTCGTCTAATTCCTCCATACCCTCACCATCATGATTCAATAGTACTGCTTCTAAGACTTCATCAACAAATTCCTCTCTCATGTACAAATCAACACTTTCTTTGATTATTTCAATTGTGAAAGCTGTTTGAAGATAACTTGGTTGCCTTATAGTTCTACTCACGTCGAAAGTGGCTTCCTCCTCATCACTCGCAGCAAACTTTAATTCCCCCGAGTTCATTTTACCCAAGGTGTGCCCCATTTTTAGGATAGAATGCCCCAAGATGATGGGTATCTCAAAGATCCCCTTACAATCGAGTACCACGAAGTTCGTAGGATACACCATTTTCCCCACTTTGATCAAAATGTCACAACCGATTCCAACTAGATGCCTCGTTGATCGGTCTGCCATGCCAAACTCCAAACATGTGCTATTGGGCTGCCCCAATTGCATGCATTTGAAAGTGGCTAACAACATCAATTGACGCTTGAGTTTTCATCACACACACGTCTAGCGGACTTGTGGACTCCCTTCAAATCGCAAACTGTGTGCACACCTGGCATCACCATATGAAGCAATTTACTTGCAAGAATCTCACTATTAAATGGAGATAGCTGAATTATCCCCACCTCTTCTAAATTGCCAGTAGTGCATAACTCTTTCACGAATGTGGCATACTCAGGCATTTTGTTAGAATTGGAACTCGCTGGCGAATTTATGGTGATTCTTTTCCATGAAGACTCGAAATCATTCGGACTCTCATCCATTATTTCTTGCAAAAGTCATTGAGGGAATGGAGGCGGACAAGTAGGGAATGGTGTAAGAGCTTTAGTCTCCTTTCTCTCACGTTGAACAACCTTGGGTACACAATATCCCCAAATTTTCTTTCTCTGAGGCTTGCTTATCATTGACATTTCATCATCCTCTTGGTCTAGAGAGCTCTTAGCACCATTACGCCTCTCTTCATCCTCGGATTGCCTAGATTTGAATTGGGAATTGAGCCAATGCATTCTCTCTTCAAGACGTTCAATGGCCACGGAATGCGATTGAACGGTTTGGGAAAGACTTCCAAGGTTGTGGATCAACTCCTCGATGACTCCGTAGGTTACCCCTACTTTTTCTAGCACGCTTACAAGCATACTCTCCATTCTAGAGTCTTCATGTGGTTCATTCCGACCTTGATTCCCATGATCGCACCTGTCCACACTGTGAGGGATATCATGGAAACCCACCTCGTGGTCAGCAGTGGACACTTCATCACTACTTTCATTCGAACTCACACCATCTTCTACAATCTTCATACCCCTAATGGCACCAATGGTGTTAATTGTTTCTAGCCGCTCGTTAGAACCACTCTTTACCATGAATTCAAGGAGAGTGGAAGTGATTGATAACTCTCTAGCTCTTCGAGCTTCATCTTTTAACCATTCCTCTACCTCTTTAGCAGAGGTAGCATCCATTGCTCTCTCGGCCCCCTAAATCCAACTTAAGGTCTAGCAAAGTATCAAGGTCAAGAGTGAGTGGGCTGGGTGAGAAGTAGTAGCCTTTATGCTTGAATGATGTGTGCTTACAAGTCCACCAAAAACAACAAACAAAAGTAAAAGTAACAAGTACTCTCAAGTCCCCGACAATGGTGCCATTTTTTATAACGCTCAAATCATGCTCTCAAAGTAGGAGGCCACGATGATCGTTAGAGAAAAACAAAATTTATAATTCCCAACGAGTGTCGAGGTCGTACCCAAGGGAACAATATAGTCGCGATCGAGCTAATAAAGAGTCCAAGCAACTTTTTGAAGTTCAAATAACAAAAAGGGAAAAGATATCTAAAAGGGGGGTTTTAGACTACAACTAAAGATAAAAGAAAATCAAATAAAAGATAGAGTGATCAATGGCTTCACCTTGCTTTTGCCAAGCAAGGACAATAAGGGAGAATTGGGAATGAGAATTAAATTCACAAGACTTGCACCCGGTTGACACCTAGGTAGTCTTGGCTAAAGGTATGCCTAACTGTCTCTCGACCAATTGAGCATATATCTCATGTGTTTTCTCTCAAACTAACACGAGTAAGCAATAAACCAGCCAAATAACTTGGGAAGGTCGTCCTATTTCTAGCTCGAACCCTTAAATGGGAGATTCCTGTGATTAGAGCTCTTCCTAGACTCCAATCTAGATGGATTCCCAAGTACCCACTAGTGAATCTACCCGAGTTTGAGAATTTCTCTCTCGAGAAAAAAACCAAATTAGAAAGCTAAGTCAATGTTTGCAACCATTGACTATAATTTCAAGCATAGAGGTTTCAATAGACCCAAATAATCAAACAGGAACAAAATCTATATATGAATTCAATAACCCAACAAGTATTATCTGTCACGACCCAATTTCTCGGTCATGATGGCACCTACAACCCCCGGTAGGTGAACCAATCCCCGTAGCCCAGGACAGTTAGTAATGGGCTACTATCTAACAAATAAGGGAACAAGATGAAGAGAATAGATAAAAGGGATATAAATATATACATATGCAGAAACTAAACCAAACCCTAAGACCTGGTATCATAGTATAGAGCCAAAACTACATACATGGAGTGCAAACAATCCAAAACAATATATATACAGATGTCTCTAAGTGGTAATAGAGTACATAAAGCAAAAGATAAACTAAAGCTAAGCTCCGATCGCCAAGAGCTCACCCTCAGTCTGAAGTAGTCCCCAACAGATCTCCAAGCACGAATCACAGCGATCTAACGACGATGGCCCACGCTAGGATCTGCACCCAAAGATGCAGGGGGTAGGGTGAGCACCAAATGCGAAGCATAAGGTACCCAGTAGGTATCATAGGCCGACTGGGCACATATAAGATAAAAGTGTATTAACAGACAGAATAGAAGCAAGTAGTCACAGAAATCAACGAAAGGTACACATGAACTAGCCCAAAGGGAAATCAACAGAACCACATGTGAGGCTAGCAAGCAAAATATATACACCATAGGCACAGGTGAAAGTAAGAAATAACGCACCTGGGGTCCTTGCAATAACAGTGTATACATAATAAGTTTACGAAATGAAAGGTATACCGGTAACCTCAAGTGTAAGAAGAAGAGAGAGAGAGTAATGATAGGCATGCTTAGAGACATTAATCAAGCCCAACCAATCATATCAATCTCAAATCCAGCAACTAACAGTCTAGCAGTAACCAATTTCATAATTAACCGTAACAGGGAACAATTCTACAAGTAAATAGAAAGAGTCTACCTACAGTCCCCCGGCCGCCCATACAACCGAGGAACACAACCAAGTGAAAACAAACCCTCCGGCATCCCATACTACTGGAGCATACAATCAACAAACAACAAACAAGGGTGGAGCGTCAAACAATGAATGATATGATGCATGAAGATCTCAAGTGAAATGGTATCTCTGTATGTACCTCCTCCGTTGCCGATCTGGCCCAGCAGGTAGGTTCCATGGAAGGACACTGCCCGTATACCTCTACTCCACCGTATACCCTTCCTCCGGCACACGCAGCCCGCAGCCCCAGGCCCGGATGGCAAGGTCGATGGAGGTCCCTGACCCCATACTAAAACTCAGTATCAAAACATGTCGTCCGAAAGTAAGTCCAGGTTCAAGATAGAGACCCAGTCTCGAATATGCATGCCCAGACCCTGTCCAGGACTAAAGTAGTAGGAATATATCTCAAAAAACCCCTCCAAGGGTGCCCGAGCATAACCGGGTCTAAACAGTAGAAAGTCATCTCAGGTGCTCGGTCCGACCGAGGCTAAAAATCATCTCAAGTAGCAAGGAAACTCAACTAGCACCCCGACCCTGCCGAATCTAGCGTTAATCGTAAAACTAGTGTTTTAAAACATAATTTTACTTTCTTTTACCCAGGAATATTCACAAGTTAAATCAAACCATTTCCAAATCATTTCCATTAAAAACAGGCCCCCGGGGCCATACAAGGTTAGAAAATGGTGCCAGTAGGCCCGAAGCCAAAACCATAGTAAAACATGGATAAGACCTCTTTATATGCATGGAAATGGTATGATCACACACAATAGCTGCCCAGCAGCTCACAATCAACCTACCAACCCTGCACAGGCCCACAGCTACTCAGCAAGCATAACCAGCCTAGAAGGATAATTCTATGCCCGGGATTCGCGGACATTCCCAAAATCCCACCTTCTATGTTCCAGAGTCAACAAGGCCTCACAGGACCACAAGGGTAAATGAAATATATCGGCAAGTACTACAAGCAACGGAGGAACAAAAGTAGACGGACATGAATAAAGCGGTCGAGGTGTGTGGTACCAACCTAATAAACCAACCGAAGGATGCCCATTAATACAATTATATCCTATATATGTGGAGTCTAGGGAAAATAAACCGTAACCTACCTGTCGTCCGATGACAAGCTTGAACCTTTTCGAAAAAGCTCCAAAACGAAATCAAACCCGAAAAAGAGCACACTTTGCAATTGACGAAGAGGTACGCATGTATATATAAATGAGGATTTCAATCCTGTGATGTCTTGCACCAGATTATCATCACCATTCCTTGATAAAAGTATCTATTACTATACTTTCTTAATATCCTTCACAATATATATACAGAAATATAAGTTAGATAGATATGTCATAATTTGGAATGACACCACTGTAGTTAGTGGATTGTTGGCCACTCCCTCCACCTCCACGTGGAGTGAAGGTGGCAGTAGTAAGAAAATGTTCTTATCCCGTTATGTATATACTCGGGTATTATAAAAGCTCGTGGTTAAATATATATAACTTTTTAAATATATCATAACTAATAGGAAATCATTTCCAACAAAACCAACTATATTATAACAATAATTTTTAACATAACTAAATTTGCTATCTCCGTTAAAATAATACAATGTATAAAAAACCTTATAAAATAAATACATATACAATTATATCGTAACAAAAATATTTTTCATAGACCTTTAAAATACTTTTAAAAAAAAGGTAATTAAAAATATAACGTTAAAATAAAATATTTTCAAATATACGCGCGATGCTAATAAAATTCTTAGATTTAGGTTCGCAATTCACCATCGCACGATTTTGATACTCAAGAACCCTCTTGGAACCCCCCCCCCTTATGTTTTCTCATTGTTTCAGAACTAAAATGGCATTTTAAAATGTGAAGTTGAGGCTTTAAATCGATTTTTACCCGACCCGGTTCGCGACCCGGTTCGCAACCCGGTTTCTGCCAGACAGTCCGCGGTAAAACACTCATAACTTTTTACTCCGAGATCAGTTGGACGTGAGGTTTTGTGCGTTGGAAATTAGACTGGTAGACCTACGATTTGGTATTTTGGGGGACTTCTAACTCTTTATATATTGAGAGAAATGTCCTGAGACATTTTACCCAAAGTTCAGAAAATTAATTAAAGAAACTTACGATAACTTTTGCCGACTTGCTTGTCTACAAAACTTATCATACGGCCAAACAAATGGCCCCGGCACCAAACTACCGGTCCCGATAAGCCTTAAATGACTTGGGGCCGCTACAAACAAGCTCTAATGGTACAAGGAAAATGTATACGTGGAAATAACTGGAATGGTCATTACATCATCCACTACTAAAAAGGACTTTCATCCTCGAAAGTCAAGGTCAAGGGGGTACCTGAAGGCTCAAACAGCTGCGGATACTGAGCCCGCATATCTCTCTCGGTCTCCCAGGTAGCCTCCTCGACTGGATGGTGCCTCCACTAAACCTTAACAACCGGGATCTCTCGAGACCTCAATCTCCTGACATCTCTGGCCAAAATAGTTGTCGGCTCCTCAACAAAGGTTTAACCCTCACCCAACTGAACTGAATCCCACTGCAACACATGAGACTCATCTGGGACATACCGACGCAATATCGAAACATGAAATATAGGATGTATAGCTGAAAACATCGGAGGTAAGGCTTACTGATAGGCAACGCTACTAACCCTCTAAAGAATCTCAAACGGCCCAATGTACCTGGGGCTAAGCTTGCCCCGCCTACCAAATCTCATCACGCCCTTCATGGGTGATACACAGAGAAACACCAAGTCACCGACACTAAACTCCAAGGCACAAAGCCTACGATCAGCATAACTCTTCTGCCTGCTCTGAGCTGCCCGAAGTCTGTCCTGAATTGCTCGAACCTGATCTAAGGAATCTCGAAGCAAATCTGTGCTCTGTGGCCCAGCACTAAACCCATCAAACCAACCTACAGGTGATCTGCAACGCCTGCCATACAAAGCCTCAAAAGGTGCCATGCTGATACTCGAATGGAAGCTGTTATTATAAGCAAACTCTGCCAAGGGAACAAACTGATCCCAAGAACCTCCAAAGTCAAGAATACAGGCTCGAAGCATGTCCTCCAGAATCTGAATGGTCCTCTCAGACTGGCCATCTGTCTGAGGGTGGAAAGCGGTACTAAGGTGAATCTCTGTACCCAAATCTCGCTGAATAGCCCTCCAGAACTGAGATGTGAACTGAGTGCCGCGGTCTGAAATAATAGAAGCTGGGACCCCATGCAACCGAACAATCTCACGAAGGTAGATCTGAGCTAACCTCTCTGCCCCATAAGAAGTCTGAACAGGCAAGAAATCAACAATCACCCATATGGAATCAAACCCATGAGAAGTACGAGGCAAACCTACAACGAAGTCCATAGTAATCCCTTTCCACTCCCACTCAGGAATGGGAAGTCGCTGCATCAAACCACCAGGTCTCATGTGCTCAAACTTAACCTGCTGACAGTTCAAGCACCGAGATACAAACATCGCTATATCCCGCTTCATACTACTCCACCAGTAAAGCTATCTCAAGTCTCTATACATCTTTGCTGTGCCAGGGTGAATGGAGTATCTAGTACAATGTGCCTTATGAAGTATCAACTGAATCAAATCACTAATCCTCGGAACACAAAAGCGACTATCAAACCTCAGAACCCCATCTGAATCTAGAGTAGCCCGACTGGTCTCACCCTGAACGACCCGATCACGAAGGTCACACAACTGCTGATCCTCAAACTGACGGCTCTGAATCTGATCAATCAAAGTAGAACGAACCTCAACACTGGCGAGAACTCTGCTAGGATCCGACAAGTCAAGCCTAACCAAACGGTTAGCCAAGGACTGGATGTCCAAGTCCAATGGTGGCTCTGAAACTGAAAGATAAGCTAGGCTACCCATACTCACTGCCTTCCGGCTCAAGGCATCTGCTACCACATTTTCCTTGCTCGGATGATACATAATAGTGAAGTCATAGTCCTTCAGTAACTCGACCCATCTCCTCTGTCTCGAGTTCAACTCTCGCTGACTCATGATATACTGAAGACTACGGTGATCAGTGAAGATCTCACAGTGAACTCCATATAGGTAATGCCTCCAGATCTTGAGCGCGAAAACTACCGCTGCTAACTCTAAGTCATGAGTGGGGTAGTTGCGTTCGTGAACCTTTATCTGCCTCGACGCATATGCTATTACTCAACCCTGCTGCATCAACACACAACCAAGACCAACCCAGAAGCATCACAATACACGAAGAAGCTCTGACCCTCAACCGGCAAGGTCAAAACTGGAGCTGAAGTCAATAAGGCCTTAAGCCTCTGGAAGTTATCCTCACACTGATCCGACTACTGAAATGGGATATCCTTCCTAGTCAGCATAGTCAAGGGTGCTGCTATGGAGGAAAATCCCTCAATGAACCGTCTGTAGTAACCTGCTAACCCAATAAAGCTGCGGACCTCAGTAGCAGTAGTAAGTCTAGGCCAATCACAAACCGCAGAAATTTTTCCCGGCTCAACCATAATCCCATCCTTAGACACCACGTTCCCTAGGAATGCAACTGACTCAAGCCAAAACTCGCACTTTGAGAACTTGGCATAAAGCCGACGATCTCTCAAAGTCTGGAGTATAACCCTCAAGTGCTGCTCATGCTCATCTCTACTACGCGAGTATACCAAGATGTCGTCTATAAAATCTATCACAAATGAGTCCAAATACAGGCCAAGAACCCTATGCATCAAGTTCATAAAGGCTGCGGGGACATTAGTCAACCCAAAAGACATCACCAGGAACTCATAATGGCCATAACGTGTCCTGAATGCTGTCTTAGGGATGTCCTCCGCCCTAATCCTCAACTGATGGTAGCCTGACCTCAATCAATCTTCGAAAACACGACTGAACCCTGAAGCTGGTCAAACAAATCATCAATCCTCAGCATCAGATAGCTATTCTTCACTGTCACCCTATTCAGCTGCCGATAATCAATACACATGCGCATCGACCCATCCTTCTTCTTCACGAAGAGAACAGGAGCACCCCAAGGTGACACACTAGGTCTAATAAACCCCTTAGCTAACAGATCCTGGAGCTGTTACTTAAGCTCCCTCAACTCAGCAGGAGCCATACGGTAAGGAGAAATAGAAATGGGCCTGGTGCCCGGCTCTAGCTCAATAGCGAAATCAATATCTCTCTTAGGTGGAAGGCCTGGCAGGTCGGTAGGAAACACATCGACGAAGTCTCTAACCACAGGAACAGACTCAGGAGAAGTAAGGTCAGCACTAACATCTCGGACATATGCTAGATAAGCTAAACACCCACGGGAAATCAACTTTCTAGCTCGAAGACAAGAGATGATCCCAGATGGTGCATGGCTAACAGAACCCTGCCACACAACCGGGGATACACCGGGCACAGCTATGGTAATGGTCTTGGCATAAAACTCCAAAACCACACGGTGAGGGATAACCAGTCCATGCTCAGTTCACAACAAAATCTAGCATATCAAGAATCATCAAATCACCCCAAGTCTGTGAATCACCAATAGATAGCATACAAGATCTCACAATCTGATCCACTACTAAAGAATCTCCTACTGGGGTCGAAACAGAAACAGGAATAGATAATGGCTCACTAGCCAACCCCAAACAAGGCACAAAGTAGGCAGATACATATGAACAAGTGGATCCAGGATCAAATAAAGCCATAGCAGACTGATGGCACACAAAAATCGTACCTGTAATCACAGCATCTGAGGCCTCTGCCTCTAGTCTCCTAGGGACCGCGTAAAACTGACGACGACCTCCACCTGCCCGACCGCCATTCCTACCACCTGCTCTGCCGCGTGGAGCACCACCTCTACTCTGAAGACCACCCCCTCTAGCCGGGGGTTGAACTGCTTATAAAGGCTCGGCCAACTGAACTGTACCCTGCTGAGGGCAATCTCTAGCAAAATGACCAATCACACCACAAGTAAAACAAGCCCCTGGCGGCCTACTCGGTCGAGACGAACCAGCAGATCCCGTATAACCACCACGGCCTGATGCCCCAGAAACTGTACCCCTCGAAGACTGGCCGCCATAGCCATGATGGCTGCTCTGACCCTGCTCGAACTAGGTACTACCAAAAGTCTGAAGGGAAGCTTGAACCGGTCGGCTGGACTGACCCTGGTGCTGCTGTGGCTGATAACTCCGGCTCCACTGGCCAGGACCTCTACCACCATATCTGGAACCACTATAGATACCCTGATGTCGAGGCCTCTTATCTCTGGACCCCTGATCATGTCGCTGTAATTCCTCCACAGTGCGGGCATAGTCTACGATAGCCTGAAATGACTGACCACCGGCAATCAATATCTCAGCTGGCTGCCTGATCTCTGGCCTCAAACCCCATACAAATCTGCGAATCCTATCTGCCTCAGTAGGAATGATCATAACTCCTAACGGTGCTAGCTGATGAAAATGGGTCTCATACTCTGAGACAGTCGTAGACCCCTGCATAAGGTGAGTAAACTGCTCCCTGCGATGCTCACGATCACTCTGAGGTAGGAACTTGGCCATAAAGGCCTCATAAAACTCAGACCAGGTCAAATGAGGTGTCGATGGTGGTCTACAAGCAACATGAGCCCTCCACCATAACTTCGCTGGGCCCTCTAACTGATAGGTAGTATAACCAACTCCGTGAGTCTCCAACAAACCCAAATGATGCAACATCTCCTCACAGGTATAATATATTTATGTGGATCCTTTCCAGAAGTACCAGCAAACCTCGGAGGTGCTAACCTCAAAAACCTACCCAACGCCTTCTGCTCTGACTCAGTCATAGCTGGACGAGGAGCAAGAGGCTGTGCAACAGATGGGACTGGAATGACCTCCGCACGAGGAGCCATAGTAGCAGGCTGCGCTCCTGAACTCTGTGCACCTAGGGCTGCCCCCTGAGCAGATGTTTGCTCTACCTCAGAAGGCCGCTCTCCAATCATACCCAAAAGCTGTAATAGTAATCCCCGAATATCTGGAGACTGAGCTGCGGCTGGAGCTGGCACAAAAGTGGGCACTGGAGCTGGTACTGGAGCTGGCGCTGGAGCTGGTGGTACCTGGGCTGCCCCTAATCCACATGCCGCTCGGGCTCTATCTCCACTCTAGCAGCTCTAGCAGGTGCCACTGCTCGAGGGCGTCCTCGACCCTTAGCTGGAGTGGGAGGCTCATCTCCGCGTGATGCCGATGATCTCGTACGAACCATCTGCGGAAGAATAAAGTAGAACAAATGAGGTTTCTAGAAACTTCAAGGGTTCTACGCACGACACAGAAGCAATCCTAAAATGCCACTGTAGCCTCCCAAAGATTGAGTACGGACGTCTCCGCCCCGATCCGCAGGACTATACTAGACATTGGCTCCTATATCGATGACACCGGTGAACCTAAAACTCTGATACCAAGCTGTCACGACCCGACTTCCCGGTCATGATGGCACCTACAACCCCCCAGTAGGTGAACCAATTCTCGTAGCCCAGGATAGTTAGTAATGGGCTACTATCTAACAAATAAGCGGAAGAATAGCTTAATAAGCAAAAAGTAAGGGAACAAGATGAAAAGAATAGATAACGGGAAAATATATATACATATGCGGAAACTAAACCAAACCCCAAGACCTTGTATCATAGTATAGAGCCAAAACTACATACATGGAGTGCAAACGATCCAAAACAATATATACAGATGTCTCTGAATGGTAATAGAGTACATGAAGCAAAAGATAAACTAAAGCTAAGCTCCGATCGCCAAGAGCTCACCCTCAGTCTGAAGTAATCCCCAACAGATCTCCAAGCACGACTTACAGCGATCTAACGGTGATGGCCCACGCTAGGATCTGCACCCAAAGATGCAGGGGGGTAGGGTGAGCACCAAATGCGAAGCATAAGGTACCTAGTAGGTATCATAGGCCGACTGGGCACATATAAGATAAAAGCGTAGTAACAGACAAAATAGAAGCAAGCATTCACAGAAATCAACAAAAGGTACACAGGAACTAGCCCAGAGGGAAATCAACAAAACCAAATGTGAGGCCAATAAGCAGCATATACACACTATAGGCACAGGTGAAAGTAAGAAATAACGCAC
Source organism: Jaltomata sinuosa (assembly GCA_003996215.1). Lineage (NCBI taxonomy): Eukaryota > Viridiplantae > Streptophyta > Magnoliopsida > Solanales > Solanaceae > Jaltomata > Jaltomata sinuosa. The sequence continues at coordinate 139,653 of QJPP01000441.1, forward strand.
CTGGGGTCCTTGCAATAACAGTGTATACATAATAAGTTTACGAAATGGACGGTATACCGGTAACCTCATGTATAAGAAGAGGGAAAGAGTAATGATAGGCATGCTCAGAGACATGAATCAAACTCAACTAATCATATCAATCTCAACTCCAGAAACTAACAGTCTAGCAGTAACCAATTTCATACTTAACCATAACAGGGAACAATTCTGTAAGTAAATAGCAAGAGTCTACCTACAGTCCCCCAGCCGCCCATATAACCGAGGAACACAAACAAGTGAAAACAAACCCTCCGGCATCACATACTACCGGAGAGTACAATCAACAAACAACAAACAAGGGTAGAGCCTCAAACAATGAATGATATGATGCATGAAGATCTCAAGTGAAATGGTATCTCTGTATGTACCTCCTCCGGTGCCGATCCGGCCCCGCAGGTAGGTTCCATGGAAGGACACTGCCCGTATACCTCTACTCCACCGTATACCCTTCCTCCGGCACACGTAGCCCGCAGCCCCAGGCCCGGATGGCAAGGTCCATGGAGGTCCCTGACCCCTTACTAAAACTCAGTATCAAAACATGTCGTCCGGAAGCAAGTCCGGTTTCAAGTTAGAGACCCAGTCTCGAATATGCATGCCCAGACCCTGTCCAGGACTAAAGTAGTAGGAAAATATCTCAAAAACCCCTCCGAGGGTGCCCGGGCATAACCGGTTCTAAACAGTAGAAAGTCATCTCAGGTGATCGGTCCGACCGAGGCTAAAATTATATCAAGTAGCAAGAAAACTCAACTAGCACCCCGGCCCTGCAGAGTCTAGCGTTAATCGTAAAACTAGCGATTTAAATCATAATTTTACTTTCTTTTACCCAGGAGTATTCACAAGTTAAATCAAACCATTTCCAATTTATTTCCATCAAAAACAGGCCCCCGGGGCCATGCAAGGTTTAGAAAATAGTGCCAGTAGGCCCGAAGCCAAACTGTAGTAAAACATGGATAAAACCTCTTTAAATGCATGTAAATGGTATGATCAAACACAATAGCTATCCAGCAGCTCACAATCAACCTATCGACCCTGCACAGGCCCATAGCTACTCAGCAAGCATAACCAGCCTAGAAGGATATTTCTATGCCCGGGACTCGCGGACATTCCCAAAATCCCACCGTTTATGTTCCAGAGTCAACAAGGCCTCACAGGACCACAAGGGTAAATAAAATATATCGGCAAGTACTACAAGCAACGGAGGAACAAAAGTAGGCTGACATGAATAAAACGGTCGAGGTCTGTGGTACCAACCTAATAAACCAACCCAAGGATTCCCATTAATAAAATTTTATCCTATATATGCGGAGTCTAGGGAAAATAAACCGTAACCTACCTGTCGTCCGATGACAAGCTCGAACCTCTCCGAAATGAAATTAAACTTGAACTCGGGATTGAATATCTTGATGTAGATAATCGATTATAGCACTAAGTAATTTCTCCACGAAACCATATGCAACATAAATAAGCATATACGTGCATATACCATGAAGGTGAAGTTATAGAATATTTGAAATGTGATTTTGTTGGATTTGTAAAGAGAGAGAATGGAATGTATATGGGAGAAAGGTAAAAGCATATTAATATAGAATTCTTAATTGACACTAGGCAGCCTACCAAATATGAAACATTGTGTGTCCCTCCCCTCCACTTCCACGTGGAAGTGGGGGTTGTTTAACACCTCATCGCCTATTCCGTTATAAAAATATTTGGGTATTGTATAAATTCGTGGTAAAATATATATAGCTTTTTAAATATACAATAATTCATAGAAAATTATTTCAAACAAAACCTACTATATTAGAATAATAATTTTTAACATAACTAAATTTACTATCTCCGTTAAAATACTACAATGTATAAAAACCTTATAAAATAAATACATACACAATTTTATCATAACAAAAGTATTTTTCTTACACATTAAAATACTTTAAAAAGGTAATAAAAAATATAACTTAAAAAAATAAAATATTTTCAAATATACGCGCGATGCTAATAAAATTCTTAAATTTAGGTTCGCAATTCATCATCGCACGATTTTGATACTCAAGAACTCTCTTGGAACCCTCCCTTATGTTTTATCACTGTTTCATAACTGAAATGGCATTTTAAAATGTGAAGTTGAGGCTTTAAATCGATCTTGACCCGACCCGGTTCGCGACCCGGTTTCTGCCAGACAGTCTGCGGTAAAACAGTCATAACCTTTTATTCCGAGATTAGTTGGACGTGAGGTTTTGTGCGTTGGAAACTAGACTAGACATTCGATTTGACATTTTGGGGGACTTATAACTCTTTATATATTGATAGAAAAGCTCTGAGACATTTTACCCAAGGTTCAGAAAATTTATTAAGGAAACTTACGATAACTTTTGCCGACTTGCTTGGCTTCAAAACTTATCATACGACCAAACAAATAGCCCCGGCACCAAACTACCGGTCCCGACAAACCTTAAATAACTTGGGGCCGCTACAAACAAGCTCTAACGGTACAAGGAAAACGTATACGTGGAAATAACCGGAAGGGTCATTACAAAAATTATGAAAAGATGAAAGAGAAAAATAACGTGGACAAAGAAAATAAGTGACTCGAATAAATGTTGAGCCTCACCATGGAATCTTGGAAGCAAACAACCTGCAATAATGATGGAGGAGGTCTCTATTGGTTATGAAGTGCCTTCTAGAGGAGGATGCATCTATGCCAGCTCATTGAATTATCGTGTTAAATGAAGCAGCGAAGCAAAGATTGAAATTTAAACTCCATTCAGTAAAGAAGCACAATGAAAATGGATTCAAGAATGGATAATTTCAGTTGACTGTGAAGATGAGATTCTTGATGAAGCAAACAAAGGTCTTCTAGGATGCAAGGTGAAGCTAGCAGCTGAAGCATGTCTTTATCAACCTGCAAATTCTTTGGTGATAGAGTGGTAAGAAATGCAGTAAGCAATCATATCTATGAAAAGGGCCCAACATGCTTGGTTTTGATGCAACTATTTTAGTTATGATAATACAACTTAAGGAGTGTATACTTAGTCCAATGCCTCTATATTTACATGGATAGAAGATGTCATTTTTGAGCTCACATATATCTTTAAATAAAAATATTGATGATGAAATAACAGTCGATCAAACTATAAAATCAAACACTAATTCATATTGAAGTTTAAATAGATAACAATAATCGATGGTCTATATGTGGTGTGTGCATAATTATTTTTTAATTGCAAGTGCATAAGACTCACAAATAAAACATTATAGAATAGGCTACTTTGCTCTCTACTTTGACATAGACCATCGATAACACTGAATGCAACATGGTGGACAGGAGCAAATTTATACGATATATAATTGTGTGAGGATTTGCAAAGGTATTTTCCTTGCTTTATAAAGGCTTATTTCACTTTGAGCTGCTAGCACTATACTCCTAAAAATAATATGCACCAAGAATTGATATTCATTAGCTAAATATAGATGAAATTTTTGAAAAGTCTAAAGAACATGGATTGAAATAGTAGTGATGCTCAGTTTGTTCGTGTACTTTATGCCTGATGATAGGAACAAACTTCTACATACTTCACCATGAGAGAGGCAACCCAAAATTTAAATAGTTCAATGTTAAAATACGTTTTTGCGTCCGAAGTCTTTGGAGTTTGAGGTGCTGTTATTATGGTGCAGGTATTTTGTTCTGTTTTTAGGGATAGTAATGAGAATTAAATTTCTGCCAAATTTCCTTTCGAAGAATTACGAATTCTTAAATGTAGTAAGGGAAAGCGATTATACTTCAACTGCATGCATCAGTTAAATGAGAGTGAACATAGAAAGGAAGCCAGGAGGAAGAATAGAGTATAGCATGGAGTACTACTTCTTGAAGAAGATGGAGACCTATAATGATCTGATTACGATTAAATTTCTTCCATTCTTAGGAATTCTTCAACCGCCCTTCAGCGGTAAGAACAAAAAGAAAAGTATAAGAAAGGTGAGAAACTGAAAACATAGATGACATTTGAAAGAGTGAAGAAGAGAAAAAAAGAGAAGCATACGTGCTCTGAAACTGAGCAGTAGAACATAAAATTAAAGAAAGGGGTTGTGATATCTGTAAAAGTGAAATTGGCGTGGTTTACTAATATAGAGTGCAACAAAGCATCGTAAAAATTATGGGAATTAAAAACTAACTTTGTTCTGTTGCCATTCAAGATCTAATAATGAATCAAGAGAAATTGGAGTGTTATAAGTATGGTACTTGACAAATATTCTTTGGCAAGATAAGATATAATTCATTTGTTGAAATATCAAACCAAAGAGTTACAATTATGCTGGATCAAGATAAATTTAGAAGATTGACAAAGTTGTGGAACACATGCCGGGAACATGTATCTGTGACTTGTTCCTTTAAGGCAGAATATTACTAGGATCAGTAGAAGGTCAATGACGTGGAGAAGGAAGTAAAGCGTGTGGAGAAAGCGTATCTATAAGGAGAGTCCAACTTGCAAAGAGATTTCCCTTTCATAGGAAGAATCTTACAAGGAAAGAAATCGAGAAGATTGGCTTGACAAGTCCTACAAGGAAGGGGATTCCCAATATGGAAGGAAATCAACCAAAAAAAGGAGAAGACTCTCAAGTATAAATCCAAGAGAGGTTTTACAATAAACCTCACGCACTTACAGAGAGATCTACAAGCAGAACACAATCAAATTAAGTGAGTTCATATTTGAGAGAGTTCTGAGTGAAGATCCAAGTTCAGCCAATACAAGAAATCAGATTGAAGAACTTGTTTATTAAGTTTATGCTTTACAGTTCTTGAGTCAAGTTAATTAGGTTATTTTCATTAAGTTGTAATCATTCATTCTTAGTATCAGTGAGTTATAAACTGGTCTAGGAGTTAGTCTTCAAGTTGGGATAACTCGAAGACTTGAGCACATAAACCTAGGGAGGTTTGTGTGGTGTTTAGAAATTAGAGTTTAGTTCCTAAGATTGCATTCCTTGTAATTCTGAATTGTTGAGGCTCATTGTTTTAGTGAAACTGGGTTAAATCCTACAGATGTATAGGTCATGGTTTTTACCCTTAGTGAGCTAGGGGTTTTCCACGTAAAATATCGTGTATTCTCTTTACTTGCTTTACACTAAAGTATTCGATAAAGGAACATATCGCTTAACCTATTCCTTAGGCAAACTAGGGGGTCAGTATTTTAACAATTAGTATCAGAGTAGGTTATCTTAACAAGAGTCTTATAACTCAAGATAAGATTACTATGAATTCTGCACCTCCCCTTGGACACGGTGAAGGAAAACACATCAACAGACCACCTCTCTTCAATGGTCAATACTACTCATGGTGAAAGGCAAGAATGGAAGATTTTCTTCAGGTAGAGGACTATGAGCTATGGACCAGAGTTACTGATGGTCCTAGAATTACTATGACTAAGGATGCTGAAGGGAAAGACATTCCCAAACCAAAGTCTCAATACGATGATGCTGATTACAAAATGCTCAGAAAGAATGCCAAAGCCAAATGCATACTTGTGTATGGACTTAGTCCTGAGGAGTTCAATCGCATATCTAGCTGCACAACATCCAAACAGATTTGGGACACACTTGTCAATGCTCATGAAGGTACTACTAGGTGAGAAAATTCAAGATTTCCAGGATTTGCACTGAATACGAGACCTTCAAAATAAAGAACGGTAAAACTCTTCAAGAGATGATCACTAGATTCACTATTGTTGTGAATAAACTGGTGTCCTTGGGTAAAATATACACCACAGAGGAATAGGTTGATAAGGTACTAAGGACTCTTCCTAAACCATGGTAAATGAAGGTCACTGCAATCAGAGAAGCGAAAGATATGACAAACATGTCTTTGGATGAACTGGTAGGTAACCTAAAGACCTATGAAATGAATATTAAGAGCACAAAGAAGGGTGAAGGAAGCAAGGATAAACCTTTTGCTCTCAAAGCAACTGAGAGTGATAAATCTGAGCTGGATGATGAAGTCATTGCCCTGATAAGCAGGAACTTCAAAAAGATAGGAAATTTTGAGAAAAGGAAATCATCACCAAGAAGAGAAAAGAATGTAGAAAAGGGACAAAATGGTGGCTGCTTTAAATGTGGAAAAACTGAACATCAAGTCAAGGATTGTCCTATGTGGGAAGTTGAATGGAAAAAGGAGAGAGATGAAATGGAAAGAAAAGAGCAAGCCAACAAGAAGAAGAAGAAGGATGCTAGAAAGGCCATGTACGCTGCTTGGGGACCAGGTTCAGATCATTCAGATGAGGATGACACAGAAGATGTGGCACTGATGGCCATGGAGGACGCAGAATCAGACTCTGAATCAGACACTGAATTTAAAAAGGTAAATCTTCTTGATCTTAAAGACAAGCTGAAACTCTTTTATAAGAAAAATTGTCCTCCCTAGTAATGACCTTTATTGATAACTTTCAAGAATTGAGTGAAAATAGAGATCAATTACTGGCATCCTTGACCAATTTGAAATTTGAGTACATTGATCTTGAAAAGATCAATATTGGTCTAAAAAGGGAAAATCAATCTCTCAAGGAACAGGTCCAGCAACTTGAAACTGCCATTCTTTCTCTTAAGTCTGAAATTTTGAAATTAAAGGTTATTCAACAGGGGAAAGGGCATAAGAATGATGACCAAATCAAGTGTGAACAGGATCTAAAAAGGTTTAAAGATGTATTATACTCAGAAAGGGATAATTCCAGAAGAATAAATATTGAATTAGCCAGAACCAAATATGAGCTTGAAACAGTAAATAAATGGACTAAGAAGTCTTCAATGATTGTTACTCAACCGGGTAATAAAACATATAGCATTAAAACTGGAATAAGCTTTGATAAAGAATTTTCTATAGGAACCTCTGATCTTTGTACACACTGTGGTAAGGTTGGTCACCTAAGGGAAGCTTTCCCAACTGCTAAAGCTCAACAAGATAAAAATTTCAATGCTGCCTCCAAAGGTAAAATTAAACATGTTAAATAGAAATGTTCCTCATCAAAGGAACAGGTCTGCACATAAGAGACAGTCTATCAAAATGGACCAACAAAGATCTCATTCATCATTTTGATCAAAGGAAAGGATCCAAGCTAGTCTGGGTTCCTAAAACTAACCTTTAATTTCTTTTACAGGAAAGGGTGAGAGGAAGAAAGAGACATTGGTACATGGATAGTTCTTGCTCAAGACACATGACAAGTGATAAGAAAAAATTCCTCTCACTGACAAAAGGGATAGGTGGAAATGTGGCTTTTGGAGGAGGAAAGAAAGGAAAAATCAAAGGAGTTGGCAAAATAGGTAAGTCTGAAGAGCACTCAATTGAAAAGGTATACCATGTTGAAGGACTGAACCACAATCTACTCAGCATATCACAACTCTGTGATACGACAAACAAGGTAACCTTCTATTCTACAGGTGTGGAAGTGATAGACCTAAAAATAGGGAAAATTGTCTTGACTGGACAAAGACATAAGCATGTGTAAGCTGTCGATATCTCAAAGATCCCTGCGGAAGATCTTGTTTGTCTCAGTGTGATGGACAAAGATCCCTTACTGTGTCATAAAAGATTGGGCCATGCTAGTCATGTTCAGCTGAACAAACTAGTCCCCAAGGACTTGGTAATAGGCCTTCCTAAAACTAAGTTCAAGGAAGACAAAGTCTGTGCAGCCTGTGCTCAAGGTAAGCAAGTGAAATCCTCTTTCAAATCCAAACAAGTTATCAGTTTGACCAGATCCTTAGAACTAGTCCATATGGTTCTTTGTGGCCCTATGATAGTTAGGAGAAGAGCTGACAAATAGTATGTGTTTGTACTAGTTAATAATTATACAAGGTATTCTTGGACAATTTTTCTTGCTTCTAAAGAAGATGCATTTGAGGCATTCTACACTTCAGTAAGAAAGCAGGAAAAAGAACTTGACAAACAACTAGCTATAATCAGATCACACCATGGAACTGAGTTTGAAAATGCTAAATTTGTTGACTACTGCTCCACCCATGGTATTGATCACAACTTCTCTTCTCCTACGACTCCTCAACAAAATGGGGTGGTTGAAAGAAAGAATAGAACCCTGCAGGAGATGGCTAGAACTATGATAATTGCTAGTAATGTAGCTAGCCAGTTCTGGGCTGAAGCTATCAACACTGCTTGATCTATAATTATTAGATGTATGTCTAGGTGATCTTAGGCATATTTGTACAATTATGTGTCATTATCAAGGATCGTTTAGCTTAGTTTTGAGGATAACTTGTCGTACTAATGAGGTATATAGTATGTAAAGGGTGTACTTTATGGCTAACATACTTGTTTATAGTGTTTAGGGTGAATTTGGAACAAGTAATGAAGTAAAATGATCAATTAGAGTTTAGACGAGGAAACTACCGTTGCTAGCTTGAGCTATGCCTATTCTAGCGTACTTGTATGAGCTTTATTGTGTTGTATGTACTTATGTGTGTTGTGAGCTATTGTAGGAGAACTTTGGAGGAGTAATGGAAGCTAATTGAAGCCTACAAACAATCTACAAGCCATGGGAACTAAAATCAAGATGGAAAGAGTTCGTGGGAGCAAAAATGGACAATCAATAACTACCCCCGTGCCACGGAGGCTAAGCTCCATTTTATGGGTGTCGCATGGAGGTGGAGCAGCTTGGAAGCTTCCTAAACCAGTGGACTGCCGCATTGGCAGCATGTTGTGGCAGTGGCTCTCCATGTTGGCTTGCGTGCCATAGAGCTTAGGCTCCACGATGGCCAAGGTGCCACGGAGCTTAGGCTCTGCGATGGCTAGGGTGACACAGACCCTGCTCCCGGTGGGTTCAACTTGTCCTACACTATAAATAGGACACCTAGTTTCAATTGTAAACACTCTTGGACGTCTTTGGATTGCAAAAACACAAGGAGGAGGCTACTTTAGAGTTCTTATTCTTTTATTTTTCATTACTTAATTCTTGTATGAACTACATTAATTTTGCAATCAAGAATTAGATTACGAGTGGCTAAAAACCTTCTTTCTAGGGTTGAGGGTACAACATGATTGTTTGAATATGGTTATTTAGTTGGTTTATTAGTTTATCATGTCATGTGACTGTTATTATGTTCTTGGTTTAACTATTCTAAAGCATCATGAATTTTAGATACAACTAAGTCTCAGAATGAATTAACCATAGGAGTTAAGAGACGGAATGACGAACGTAAGGAGTGTGGATCATCTCTTGTGTTGTTAGTTAGAAACTGTAATGAATGATTTGCGGTTAGGATAGAGATATACCTAAATGTCCCACTTGGTTAATAAAATGGAAAGATAGATGTATGCGTCCAAGTTAAAGACTCACATTCCCGCTCAACGATGTAGTTGTGAGATTAATTTGGATAGATGACTTAGAGAATGACCATTCCCGGGTTATAATATCAACCTCGTATATCAATGATCACGGTAAACACCAATATCGGCGAAAAACTGTAGTTAAGCATGAATGTGTTATGAATGCCTCGACCTTGGACCTCTCCATATATTGTTTACAATCCAAATTATATATCATCATTAATTTTAGTTTTTAGTTATAAAATAAATTTCAACTCTTGGTTACAAATTGCATTTGTTTAACTTCAATAGTATTAATTAATATTAGATTATTTGCTAAGCACAAGTCCCTATGGGATCGATATTCGGCTCGCAAGAGCCACTGTATTACTTGTACGACCACGTACACTTGCGTGTGTGCTCGGGAGGGAATAAGTTTTTGGCACCATTGTTGGGGACTTGAAAATTAGCAACCGTCTGATTTTTGTTTTTACTATTTTGTTTTATAAGTGCTAATAACTTGATCTTAGCTACTGAACTTGTAGGTACATGTTCTAATATTGAGAAAGCTGGCAAGGGATAAGGAACTGGTTGACCCACTTCCTGAACCTGAGCAACACTTGTGTCACGACCCTAAATTGGGCCATGATGGCGTCTACATAACCCCATATAAACAAGGGATAGGGCCAAAAGCATATATACATACCAGCGTACAAAATATACAAAAGATGGCCCTAAAGTGATCGAAAGACAAAATGACCTGAACACCAACTCGGACTTGGTGTCACTAGTACAAGAGCGAATAAAGAAAGGAGTAGCTATACAAAAACCTCTATCTATACAAAATACAAAATATAGATAGGATATACAAGATGGAAAGCAAGTAAAGTCTCCAAAGGCGCCGGGAGCTCACCGCGATCCGAACAGCAACGGGCCTCAAATGACAGGAGATCAGCGAGGGTGGCTCATACTAGGTGTTGTATCAAAAAAAAGAGATGCAGAGTGTAGTATGAGTACTAAGGCAATGGGTACTCAGTAGGCATTATAGGCCGATCGAGCGCAGAAAGATAATATATAAATATAGATTACAGGAAAGCAGCTAACTATACATGGATCCTCCTAATTCTAGTTATAAAGCTTAAAGACATGCCGATAACTCAAAAGATAATAAAAAACAGCAACAAGCCAAACTAGAGTCAATCCACGTGCCAAGGCAAATGCAATGCGATGCATGATGATGCATATATGTGTCACGACCCAACCTACCGGGCCGCGCGGGCGCCTACTCTAACCACCTAGATAGACAAACCCTCACCCCCTGTCCAAAAAGTAACTTGCGGGAAATAGGGAGTAGTAAAAATAACCTTTCCTTTTTATTATGAAAACCTTGTCATTATAACATTTGAAAATAGAAAACAGTTTTCAATATAAATCACCCTCCCTAATACCTAGTCTAAACAGGTACAAGAGCTACTACAAGATTATAAAAAACATGTAAAAGATACACAACTTCCTTCATGGAATCGAAGGACAGAAGTTGTTGGAGATCACCATCGTCATGTACATTTGAAATACTACCAGCCCTGCAACCAGACTATACCAAAAAGGTATAGCAAGAGTAGAGTCAGTACAAACACACATACTGGTAGGCTTCATCGGTTGACCCAAATCCATTCCTACAATCATATAAGAAAATAGGGAAAGCATGAAAATAAACAAAGTAACCCCATCTTTCACCCTTTTCCCCTTACCGGACCCGATCTCAACCGATCGTCCACTCGCACCCCTTACCTCAACCCTTTCTATTCCTTCTACTGCCAATCCCCTCTTTCTATGGTTCTCTAAAACATCACTAAGCCTAGACTTCCCAAGTCACACTACCATTAGACTTCCCAAGTCAGGCTAACCTTAGACTTCCCAAGTCATACACAACCCTTGGATTTCCCAAGTCACACAATCCTTAGCCCAACTGCTAAATCCAACTCTAACCCAGACCCTTTCATTCCAGACCCACTACGCAAAAGTAACCCAAACCCACCCCAGATCCCTAAATAACTCCTCCCAGGATATTACCCGCTAGTCACACCATGTAAAACTTTTGGCCATTTCCCTCATTTATCAATCACATGTTAATCACTTTTATAACTATGATCCAATCAACAACATAACCAACACAACCCTTGTCGTAATGCCCGGATCCACCCTAGGATCCCCTCTAAACAACAATCACAGAGTCCATAATTCATCCTTATAATTCATCCTTTCTGCCTAGCCCGGACCTACCCTGGGATCCCTTCTAACCAACACCTAAGTTTTAACAGATAACCCGACCTAACCCAAGACCAATTCAACAGATATAACAGAATTCCCGGTCACTCAAGGACCACCAATCAATATCATAATTCAATAAACAACCGGTTCACTTATGGAACCAATACCAGTCAATGCAATGCAATCAATAACAATGCAATGATACAGAAAAGTAAACCCTTACCAGGCGTGGTACCCGAGCCAATCGTTAGTAATTCGTACCAGGCGTGTTACCCGTGCCAACCGTTTGTTATACCTGTACCAGGCGTAGTACCTGTGCCAACCGTTAGTATACCTGTACCAAGCGTGGTACCCGAGCCAACTGAATGTCAACAATCCACAGTCAATATATGAACACATAACTTGTAAACCAACAAGTACACACCATTCAACGCACAGACTGTAAAACAGGACCCTTAGACATTCTACACAATCCCTCTAAGCAATGCAATTCATACAAACACTTAGATACGAGTACAAGAACATACAACAATCACAGGAATCGCAAGCCATCACCTACCCCCTATTCCGGGTATATAGTTGAACCTTGGCATTCGTCCGAAGACAAAACACACTCACCCTTGTTTACACATATTGAACGGTTTCCCCTTTTTAAGATAATTTAACCACCCTATTAATCTGGGACATACATAGATAACAACAATACGAGTTTTCACCCTTAGCCCTTAGCAAACAATGATTTCTTAACATGCCTTTCGCATTCTCGAAACCTCACCTAGGAGTTTCCCATTTCATACCCACCTAGTTGTCTTTGCAATTCCCGGTTCCCCAAACCTTCCAGACATCCCAGTCCCTGAGTCTATCATTTTTAGCATACCAAGACAACGTAAACAACCCCAATTAACTACAATCAATCCACGTTTCAATCCAACCAAACCTTAGCTCACTCATAACTAATACCAACTCCACCAGACTCCGTGCTCGAAGGCCTACAACATGAATTCTCCATTCCACTATACAACAAGTACAAAATATAAGCGGGTCTAACTACTCATGAAAACCTAGCCTACCTGGATGCCAAGCAGCTGCAACTGCACGTTTTAGGCTCTGTGAAGGCGTTCCCGGCTGAATGATGGTCCTGGAATCCGCTGTTCTGCGTCCCTCCAACCATGACCCCTTCTCCTCATGATTCCCTAACCTTGGAACAACATGGGAGGGTTTTTGGAGAAATCCTCATATGTTTTCTAACTGGGGAGGAGAAGTTTTTGATGGAGTTTTTCACCCAGAGAAGAAGAGGGATTATGAGGCCTGAAACGTGTAAAACAAACGTGATATGTTTTTGGTTTAATCAACATAGTTTTAGGGATTGATTGATATCCAGAAACATTATTTTAGGGATTATTGTTAGTTTCTCTTTCTGTTTTAATGACCATTTGTAAGTATTTAATAAATTTTGGTTTCCTTTTTTCTGTTTTTATTTTTCAATTTTATTCCTTTTTTTATTTTTTTTATTTTGTGTTTATTAAGTTGGTAGATGTTGCAAGAAAATATATGGTAGGTATTGAAAACTAGAATCTTGTGGTATAAGTTGTAATATTCTATCTAATATAGAATATATAGATTTTTTCCCCTTTCATAATTTGGGTCATTTGGGCCCTTTATTTAGTTTTTTTTCCCTCCAATTTTTTTAGGCTAAAAATCTTCTTTTTTATAAATAAATAAAAATTAAATATAATTTTATAAAACTGTATAATTATCATATAGAATATATACCTATATAAGATATATGTATAAAAACTACATAAGATGTGTATAGAAATTATATAGTTATTGTATAAAATATGTATCTGCATAAAGAATATATAAAAATTGTATAATTGTTGTATAAAATGCGTATCTGTATAAGATTTATATAGAAATTGTATAGGATGTGTATAGAAACTGTATAATTATTGTAGCTAAAGGTTGTATAGGATGTGTATAGGAATTGTATAATTATTGTATACAATATGTATCTTATAAAATATATATATAGAAATTGTATCATTTTTGTATAGAACATGTATATGTATAGGATGTGTATAAGAAATTGTATAATTATTATATAAAATATGTTATATATCTGATATCAAAGATACATATATATGCTATCAAATATGCACTTATACATTCTTTTTTTATTGTATTTGAAAAAATACACTATTTTTGTATTTGATTAATAAAAAAAGAGCAACAATTACAATGTTACGAATTGCATTTTATTGTTAAACAAAACAATTAAAGAATTGATTATTTTTTTTTAAAAAAAGAGCTGAAAAAAAATCATTTAAAAAGAAAAGCAGCAAAACAACAACAAAGAGTAACAAAATTAAAATAAAAAGAAAAAAAAACATAAGAGGCAGAAGAAGGTCAAAGTAGTGAAATTTAAAAAGGGAAAGAAAAAGATAAGCGGCGGCAAAAGAAGGCCAACCTAAATGGCTAGAACGTGGAATTTAAATTTCTTGGTCATTGACATGACACTTTTTGTGGTAGAACGGCTATTTTTATCCTTCTCCCTTAATTTTTTACCTTAATTTGTGTCCTCTATAACCTCCTATCTAAGGTGATATCCTCGGTATGTTGAGGCTATGATGTGGCCTGTCTAATTACCTCTCCCCAATACTTCTAAGCTTTTGAACTTAAACTTACAAATTCTTTAAAAAAAACCTTCCATTATAGCTCCATGTCAAATCAACAGTATTTATTCGATAAATATTATTTTCATCAAATAATATTCTATTATACTTTTTAACCAAGTGAAATATTCTCTCAGATTACTCAATAATATTTACATGATAACTAATTTTATTAACCAAATAAAAAATATACTTATTTGCGGAACAAAGGCATGAGAAAAGTTAATGTCAATAAAAGAAGCTTTTATTCGATAAATAATATTTTTCACCAGCTTCGTTAATGTTGAAGGTCTGATCAACTGTCATTCTAATATAACTAATAAAATTGCTTGTGTTCCGCACGGTTATAATTTTCTTTAATAAATTTATATATTTTCACTATATATATATACAAAATTAATTTTATAGATTGATAATTTCTTATTTTAATAAAGATGTATGTAATATTATATTTGGATCAGTGTCACATAAAATAACTAGAGGGGCATGGCCCGTGCCCAACATTGATAAATAATTATACATAAAAGAGGTCGTATTCCCTATCTTGTGTAACTTTATTTTCTTTGCCAGTTAGTAAGTAGATTCATCAGTATATGCGAGTTAGGCGTCCTGTAAAACTGCAGGAGAAAGGAACATCAGTTTTAACCCAAAAAATATGACAGAAGAGAATTGTAAGTTTAAGTACTGAGTTACAAGGAAAAATAGATGGATTTTCTGGTGGAATACTTTGGAAGCATACTGGTACCAAACAGAGGCGGAGCCAGGATTTAAAGTTTGGGGGTTTTGAATTTTAATACATGATGACGACCTCAAGCTAATATATAATAATCAATAAATTAACAAATGACAACGATACTAAATATATATTCAAAAAAGAAACAAACCACTTAAACACTATATAAGTATAAACATTAACATTCCAACTATACTCGACGACTTATCATATTTTGAAAACAATCAATAATCGCATCATTAGGTATACTTTCAAATATTTCATCCTCTATATAACAAACTAAACAATTATTTAAAAAGCCATTACCAATTTTGCTTCCCATGTCATTTTTAATCAACTTTATAAATAAATATAAAAGAATAATGCATAACAATCATAGAATCAAAGATTAAAAATTATTTTTTAACGATATTCTTTCACATTATAATAAGCAAATAAATTGAAAAAATTGAAAGAGAGGAGAAAGACTGAAAGAGTTTCTTTGAGCCTGTTTGGATTGACTTATTTAAAGTTGCTTTTTTAAGTTGGAAATTCCAGCTTTTCGCTTTTAGCTTTTTTTTGCTATTTTGACCTAAAATTAATGTCCAGAAGCACTTTTTTACCTTATCCAAACACTATAAAACAGCTTAAAAGTTATTTTAACTTAAAAAGCACTTAAAATAAGCCAATCCAAATGGTCTCTTATACTATTAAGTACCATTCACAAGGTTTGGACTCTCACAGAGAATGAACAAACTGCAAAGACTTTTATAGTTTTAGAAGAAAAAGAAGACCAATAGATTTTAGGTCTTAGTAAAATCTGATTTTGGATTTTGTTTGTGAAAGAAATGTATTGTTTCATTTGTTTTAGAGTGACACTTTTCTACTGCTTTTTCTAATTGTTAATATTATGCTTTTACTTTTTTTAAAATAATTCTTCTTTTCGAAAATCAGCATATATAGCAGAAAGAGAAAAACATGTATTGCAAATTGAAGGTTTACGCTTCCTACATTTTTTTTTTGCTTTTTAAAATTGTTAATCTAATGTTTTTTTAAAAAGAAATAATAATTAAAATCTGCATATATAGGATAGGATAAAAAGGAAAATGTGTACTTGAGAGGTAAAGGAAAAACTTTTCCCCGATGCAGATTATGCTTCCTTAGGAAAAGAAGAAAAAAATATGTTGCTATCTAAGTTTGAACCCGTAACTACCAGGCGCGGATAGCTTTCCCAACCTCTTCCTTACCACTGCACCATTAGATTACTTTTGTTAGGGGGTTCGCAAGTTAATATTTATATATATTGACTAGATTTTCTAATACAAATACAGGATCTACATAAAAGCTACTGGGTTCGGCCGAACTCTCACGTTGTAACGTAGCTCCGCGTCTGGTACCAAATCAATATTTGTTTAAATGAAAACTCAAAGGAGACGATGTATTCACAACTACTAATTGAAAATATGTGTGCTTATTGTTCATTTTGCTAATTAAATGTCAATTAGGCAGCAACAAAGGCAGGCCACTCAGTGGTGAAACTATGATTTTCACTAAGAAGATTAAAAATACATTAGCACTACATACTTTCACTATGTTGGTCATATTGACTTCCTTATAGTCTCCAAAGATGACAGTTATCTCATCATCCTTCCTAGTTAAGCATAAAACCTTCCACAAATAAATTGTAAAGATACTTAACTTATTGTTTATTTTGATAATTAAGTGTTGCAGTGGCACGACAAATATATGAGAACACATTTCAATGAGGCAGCAACAAAAGTAGGCTACTTAGAGTGGGATCTTTTAGATGATGCCAGAACACAATAATTGTGTATATAGTGGTGAAACCATCATTTTCGCTAAAAAGATTCAAAATAGAAAGAAATGAACGAATGAAAAAGAACAAATACAAAGACTTCCAAATAGAGAAATTAAATGGAAAAATAGAGAAAACTCATAGAAAATTATGAAAAGATGAAAGAGAAAAATAACGTGGACAAAGAAAATAAGTGACTCGAATAAATGTTGAGCCTCACCATGGAATCTTGGAAGCAAACAACCTGCAATAATGATGGAGGAGGTCTCTATTGGTCATGAAGTGCCTTCTACAGGAGGATGCATCTATGCCAGCTCATTGAATTGTCGTGTTAAATGAAGCAGCGAAGCAAATATTGAAATTTAAACTCCATTCAGTAAAGAAGCACAATGGAAATGGATTCAAGAATGGATAATTTCAGTTGACTGTGAAGATGAGATTCTTGATGAAGCAAACAAAGGTTTTCTAGGATGCAAGGTGAAGCTAGCAGCTGAAGCATGTCTTTATCAACCCGCAAATTCTTTGGTGATAGAGTGGTAAGAAATGCAGTAAGCAATCATATCTATGAAAAGGGCCCAACATGCTTGGTTTTGATGCAACTATTTTAGTTATGATAATTCAACTTAAGGAGTGTATACTTATTCCAATGCTTCTATATTTACATGGATAGAAGATGTCATTTTTGAGCTCACATATATCTTTAAATAAAAATATTGATGATGAAATAACAGTCGATCAAACTATAAAATCAAACACTAATTCATATTGAAGTTTAAATAGATAACAATAATCGATGGTCTATATGTGGTGTGTGCATAATTATTTTTTAATTGCACGTGCATAAGACTCACAAATAAAACATTATAGAATAGGCTACTTTTCTCTCTACTTTGACATAGACCATCGATAACACTGAATGCAACATGGTGGACAGGAGCAAATTTATACGATATATAATTGTGTGAGGATTTTCAAAGGTATTTTCCTTGCTTTATAAAGGCTTATTTCACTTTGAGCTGCTAGCACTATACTCCTAAAAGAAATATGCACCAAGAATTGATATTCATTAGCTAAATATAGATGAAATTTTTGAAAAGTCTGAAGAACATGGATTGAAATAGTAGTGATGCTCAGTTTGTTCATGTACTTTATGCGTAATGATAGGAACAAACTGCTACATACTTCACCATGAGAGAGGAAACCCAAAATTTAAATAGTTCAAGGTTAAAATACGTTTTTGCGTCCGAAGTCTTTGGAGTTTGAGGTACTGTTATTATGGTGTAGGTATTTTGTTCTGTTTTTAGGGATAGTAATGATATACATCGAATACTATAAGCTTATTAAATTTCTGCCAAATTTCCTTTTGAAGAATTACAGATTCTTAAATGTAGTAAGGGAAAGCGATTATACTTCAACTGCATGCATCAATTGAATGAGAGTGACAATAGAAAGGAAGCCAGGAGGAAGAATAGAGTACAGCATTACCATGGAGTACTACTTCTTGAAGAAGATGGAGACCTATAATGATCTGATTACGATTAAATTTCTTCCATTCTTAGGAATTCTTCAACCGCCCTTCAACGGTAAGAACAAAAAGAAAAGTATAAGAACGGTGAGAAACTGGAAACATAGATGACACTTGAAAGAGTGAAGAAGAGAAAAAAAAAGAGAAGCATACGTGCTCTGAAACTGAGCAGTAGATCATAAAATTAGAGAAAGGGGTTGTGGTATCTGTAAAAGTGAAATTGGCGTGGTTTACTAATATAGAGTGCAACAAAGCATCACAAAAATTGTGGTAATTAAAAACTAACTTTGTTCTATTGGCCTTCAAGATCAAATAATGAATCAAGAGAAATTGGAGTGTTATAAGTATGGTACATGACAAATATTCTTTTGCAAGGTAAGATATAATTCATTTGTTGAAATATCAAACCAAAGAGTTACAATTATGTTGGATCAAGGTAGATTTTGAAGATTGACAAAGTTGTGGAACACATGCAGGGAACATGTATTTGTGACTTGTTCCTTCAAGGCAGAATATACCTAGGATCAGGAGAAGGTCAATGACTTGAAAGATATTTTAAAATCTTATTAAAAATGTTTCTTAAAGCAAATAAAAGAGAATTCCAATAACGAAAATATTAATGCCTTTTATGAAGATGCATTTTTTTGACGCTTTTGAGAGTTATTTTGTTCTTCAAAAATCTATGCTTTAAAGTACCAGGAAAAACTACATTTTTTCAACAAAATGTGCAATTTTGAGTTCTACAAAAGGGTATATTTCTACCTTAGAATTACATCTTTTTGAGACCAAAAATCTGTACTTTTTTAACTTGTTTAAAACTATATTTTTTGCTCTAAAAAATCTGCACTTGTACACCCAAGAAATCTTTGTTTTGAGCCTTTAAAACAACTATAATTTACCTATAAAAAATCTGCATTTTTAACCTTTGTAAAACTGTGTTTTTAGCCAAAAAATCTGCACATTTGAACTCGTTTAAAGCTGCATTTTTACCTTAAGAAAAACTGCATTTTTTACACTAAAATAATCTTCGTTTTAAGTCCTTAAAAGAGCTGCGTTTTGCCTAAGAAAATCTCTTGCAAAGCTGCATTTTTATGCTCAAAAATCTGCACTTTAAAACATCAAAAGAGCCGTTTTTTAAAACCTTAAAAAAAATCTGAAATGATGCTATTAAGAAAGCACTTAACTTTGACGAAAAGATCATTTTTAGTACTTAATCCTTAATAGTAAATTAATTTTGCAACCTAAGAAATGTAACAAGCCTGCAAAGCATGTGGAGAAAGCGTGTCTATAAGGAGAGTCCATCTTGCAAGGAGATTTTACTTTCATAGGAAGAATCTTATAAGGAAAGAAATCAACAAGATTGGCTTGACAAGACCTACAAGGAAGGGGATTCCCAATATGGAAGGAAATCAACCAAAATAAGGAGAAAACTCTCAAGTATAAATACAAGAGAGGTTTTACAATAAACCTCACGCACTTACAGAGAGATCTACAAGCAGAACACAATCAAATTAAGTGAGTTCATATTTGAGAGAGTTCTGAGTGAAGATCCAAGTGCAGCCAATACAAGAAATCAGATTGAAGAACTTGTTCCTTAAGTCTATGCTTTACAGTTCTTGAGTCAAGTTAATTATGTTATTTTCATTGAGTTGTAATCATTCATTCTTAGTATCAGTGAGTTATAAACTGGTGTAGGAGTTAGTCTTCAAGTTGGGATAACTCGAAGACTTGAGCACATAAACCTATGGAGGTTTGTGTGGTGTTTAGAAATTAGAGTTTAGTTCTAAGATTGCGTTCCTTGTAATCTGAAATGTTGAAGCTCATTGTTTTAGTGAAATTGGGTTAAATCTTACAGAGGTATAGGTCATGTTTTTAACCCTTAGTGAGCCAGAGGTTTTCCATGTAAAACATCGTGTGTTCTCTTTACTTGCTTTACACTAAAGTATTCGATAAAGGAACATATCGCTTAACCTATTCCTTAGGCAAACTAGGGAGTCAGTATTTTAACAATTAGTATCAGAGTAGGTTATCTTAACAAGAGTCTTATAACTCAAGATAAGATCACTATGAATTCTGCACCTCCTCTTGGACACGGTGAAGGACAACACATCAACAAAATGCCTCTCTTCAATGGTCAATACTACTCATGGTGGAAGGCAAGAATGGAAGATTTTCTTCAGGTAGAGGACAATGAGCTATGGACCAGAGTTACTGATGCATATCTAGCTGCACAACAGCCTAACAGATTTGGGACACACTTGTCAATGCTCATGAACGTACTACTCAGGTGAGAAAATTCAAGACTTCCAAGCTTTTCACTGAATACGAGACCTTCAAAATGAAGAACGGTTAAACTCTTCAAGAGCTGATCACTAGATTCACTACTGTTGTGAATAAACTGGTGTCCTTGGGTAATATATACACCACGGAGGAATAGGTTGATAAGGTACTAAGGACTCTTCCCAAACCATGGGAAATCAAGGTCACTACATTCAGAGAATAAAAGATCTGACAAACATGTCTTTGGATGAATTGGTAGGTAACCTAAAGACCTATGAAATGAATATTGAGAGCACAAAGAAGGGTGAAGGAAGCAAGGATAAAACTCTTTTTCTCAAGGCAACTGAGAGTGATGAATTTGAGCTGGATGATGAAGACATTGCCCTGATAAGCAGGAACTTCAAAAAGTTCTTCAAAAAGATAGGAAATTTTGAGAAAAGGAAATCATCACCAAGCAGAGAAAAGAATGTAGAAAAGGGACAAAATGGTGGCTGCTTTAAATGTGGAAAAACTGACCATCAAGTCAAGGATTGTCCTATGTGGGAAGTTGAATGGAAAAAGGAGAGAGCTGAAATGGAAAGAAAAGAGCAAGCCAACAACAAGAAGAAGAAGGATGCTGGAAAGGCCATGTACGCTTCTTGGGGACCAGGTTCAGATCACTCAGATGAGGATGACACAGAAGATGTGACACTGATGGCCATTGAGGATACAGAATCAGACTCTGAATTAGACACTGAATTAAAAGAGGTAAATCTTCTTGATCTTAAAAACAAGTTGAAACTCTTTTCTAAGAAAAAATTATCTAATAATGACCTTTATTGATAATTTTCAAGAATTGAGTAAAAACGGAGATCAATTACTGGCATCCTTGACCAATTTGAAATTTGAGTACATTGATCTTGAAAAGATCAATATTGGTCTAAAAAGGGAAAATCAATCTCTCAAGGAACATGTCCAGCAACTTGAAACTGCCATTCTTTCTCTTAAGTCTAAAATTTTGAAATTAAGGGTTATTCAACAGGGGAAAGGGCACAAGAATGATGACCAAATCATGTGTGAACATGATCTAAAAAGGTTCAAAGATGAATTATACTCAGAAAGGGAGAATTCCAGAAGAATAAATCTTGAATTAGCCAGAACCAAATATGAGCTTGAAACAACAAATAAATGGACTAAGTCTTCAAGAATTGTTACTCAATTGGGTAATAAAACATATAGCACTAAAACTGGAATAGGCTTTGATAAATAATTTTCTATAGGAACCTCTGATCTTTGTACACACTGTGGTAAGGTTGGTCAACTAAGGGAAGCTTGCCCAACTGCTAAAGCTCAACAGGATGAAAATTTCAATGCTGCCTCCAAAGGTAAAATTAAACATGTTAATAGAAATGTTCCTCATCCAAGGAACAGGTCTGCACATAAGAGTCAGACTATCAAAATGGACCAACAAAGATCTCATTCATCATTTTGATCAAAGGAAAGGATCCAAGCTAGTCTGCGTTCCTAAAACTAACCTTTAATTTCTTTTGTAGGAAAGGGTGAGAGGAAGCAAGAGACATTGGTACATGGCTAGTTCTTGCTCAAGACATATGATAAGTGATAAGAAAAAATTCCTCTCACTGACCGAAGGGATAGGTGGAAATGTGGCTTTTAGAAGAGGAAAGAAAGGAAAAATCAAAGGAGTTGGCAAAATAGGTAAGTCTGAAGAGCACTCAATTGAAAAAGTATACCATGTTGAAGGACTGAACCACAATCTACTCAGCATATCACAACTCTGTGATAAGGAAAACAAGGTAACCTTCTCTTCTACAGGTGTGGAGGTGATAGACCTAAAAATAGGGAAAATTGTCTTGACTGGACAAAGACATAAGAATGTGTAAGCTGTCGATATCTCAAAGATCCCTGCGAAAGATCTTGTTTGTCTCAGTGTGATGGACACAGATCCCTTACTGTGGCATAAAAGATTGGGGCATGCTAGTCATGTTCAGCTGAACAAACTAGTCCCCAAGGACTTGGTAATAGGCCTTCCTAAAACTAAGTTCAAGGAAGACAAAGTCTGTGCAGCCTGTGCTCAAGGTAAGCAAGTGAAATCCTCTTTCAAATCCAAACAAGTTATCAGTTTGACCAGATCCTTAGAACTAGTCCATATGGTTCTTTGTGGCCCTATGAGAGTTCGGAGAAGAGCTGACAAATAGTATGTGTTTGTACTAGTTAATAATTATACAAGGTATTCTTGGCCAATTTTTCTTGCTTCTAAAGAAGATGCATTTGAGGCATTCTACACTTCAGTAAGAAAGCAGGAAAAAGAACTTGACAAACAACTAGCTATAATCAGATCACACCATGGAACTGAGTTTGAAAATGCTAAATTTGTTGACTACTGCTCCACCCATGGTATTGATCACAACTTCTCTGCTCCTACGACTCCTCAACAAAATGGGGTGGTTGAAAGAAAGAATAGAACCCTGCAGGAGATGGCTAGAACTATGAAAATTGCTAGTAATGTAGCTAGCTAGTTCTGGGCTGAAGCTATCAACACTGCTTGATCTATAATTATTAGATGTATGTCTAGGTGATCTTAGGCATATTTGTACAATTATGTGTCATTATCAAGGATCGTTTAGCTTAGTTTTGAGGATAACTTGTCGTACTAATGAGGTATATAGTATGTAAAGGGTGTACTTTATGGCTAACATACTTGTTTATAGTGTTTAGGGTGAATTTGGAACAAGTAATGAAGTAAAATGATCAATTAGAGTTTAGACGAGGAAACTAGCGTTGCTAGCTTGAGCTATGCCTATTCTAGCGTACATGTATGAGCTTTATTGTGTTGTATGGACTTATGTGTGTTGTGAGCTATTGTAGGAGACCTTTGGAGGAGTTATGGAAGCTAATTGAAGCCTACAAACAAGCTACAAGCCATGGGAACTCAAATCAAGATGGAAAGAGTTTGTGGGAGCGAAAATTAACAATCAATAACTACCCCCGTGCCACGGAGGCTAAGCTCTATTTTATGGGCGTCGCATGGAGGTGGAGCATCTTGGAAGCTCCCTAAACCAGTGGACTGCCGCATTGGCAGCATGCCGTGGCAGTGGCTCTCCGTGTTGGCTAGCGTGCCATGGAGCATAGGCTCCACGATGGCCAAGGTGCCACGGAGCTTAGGATCCGCAATGGCTAGGGTGACACAGACCCTGTTCCCGGCGGGTTCAACTTGTCCTACACTATAAATAGGACACCTAATTTCAATTGTAAACACTCTTGGCTGTATTTGGATTTCAAAAAGACAAGGAGGAGGCTACTTTAGGGTTCTTATTCTTTTCTTTTTCATTACTTAATTCTTGCATGAACTACATTAATTTTGCAATCAAGAATTAGATTACGAGTGGCTAAAAACCCTCTTTCTAGGGTTGAGGCTACAACATGATTGTTTGATTATGGTTATTTAGTTGGTTTATTGTTTATCATGTCATGTGATTGTTATTATGTTCTTGGTTTAGCTATTCTAAAGAATCATGAACTTTAGATACAACTAAGTCTCAGAACGAATTGACCATAGGAGTTAAGAGACGAAATGACGAACGTAAGGAGTGTGGATTATCTCTTGTGTTATTAGTTAGCAACTGTAAAGAATGATTTGCGGTTAGGATAGAGATATACCTAAATGCCCCACTTAGTTAATAAAATAGAAAGATATATGAATGCGTCCAAGTTAAAGACTCACATCCCCGCTCAACGATGTAGTTGTGAGATTAATTTGGATAGATGACTTAGAGGATGACCATTCCCGGGTTATAATATCAACCTCGTATATCAATTATCACTGTAAACACCAATACCGGCTAAAAACCATAGTTGAGCCTGAATGTGTTGTGAATTCCTCGACCCTGGACTTCTTCATATATTGTTTACTATCCAAATTCTATATCATCATTAATTCTAGTTTTTAGTTATAAAATATTTTTCAACTCTTGGTTACAAATTGAATTTGTTCAACTTCAATAGTATTAATTAATATTAGATTATTTGCTAAGCACATGTCCCTATGGGATCGATATTCGGCTCGCAAGAGCCACTGTATTACTTGTACGTCCACGTACACTTGCGTGTGCGCTCGAGAGGGAATAAGTTTTTGGCGCCATTGCTGGGGACTTGAAAATTAGCAACCGTCTGATTTTTGTTTTTACTATTTTGTTTTATAAGTGCTAATAACTTGATCTTAGCTACTGAACTTTCAGGTACAGGTTCTAATATTGAGAAAGCTGGCAAGGGATAAGGAACTGGTTGACCCACTTCCTGAACCTGAGCAACACTTGTGTCACGACCCTAAATCGGACCATGATGGCATCTACATAACCCTCCAGTAGACAAGCCTAACCCAAACATGCGGAAAGCAGTAAATAATAATTTACTAAAGGGATGTGGAAGATATAAACAAGGGATAGGGCCAAAAGCATATGTACATACCATCGTACAAAATATACAAAAGATGGCCCTAAAGTGACCGAAAGACAAAACAATCTGAACACCAACCCGGACATGGTGTCACTAGTACAAGAGCGACTAAAGCAAGGAGTAGCTATACAACAACCTCTGTCTATCCAAAATACAAAATATAGACAGGATATACAAGATGGAAAGCAAGTAAAGTCTTCAAAAGCACCGGGATCTCACCGCGATCCCAACAACAATGGGCCTCGAACGACAGGAGATCATCGAGGGTGGCTCGTACTAGGTGTTGTATCAGAAAAAGAGATGCAGAGTGTAGTACGAGTACCAAGGCAATAGGTACTCAGTAGGCATCATAGGCCGGCCGAGCGCATAAAGATAATATATAAATGTAGATTACAGGAAAGCAGTTAACTATACAGGGATCCTCCTAATTCTAGTTATAAAGCTTAAAGACATGCCGATAACTCAAAAGATAACGAAAAATAGCAACAAGCCAAACCAGAGTCATTCCACGTGCCAAGGAAAATGCAATGCGATGCACGATAATGCATATATGTGTCACGACCCAACCTACCGGGCCGCGCGGGCACTTACTCTAACCACCTAGATAGAAGAGTTTGTCACGCCCCAAACTAGGGGGAGGCACGTCTGGCACTCGATACCTTATTCAACCGAGTTAGCCACTGAAACCTACTAAATGACTCAATTATGGGCCCACAGGGTCGGGCAGCATAACATCTAAAATACTAAGCCTGGACCATTAAGGTCATAACCTGAATACAACATGTCATACAGACAACGGTAGACAAGCTAAAAATAATGAAGTCCTTGCTGGCTGACGAGGACGCAACATAAAACATACACACATACCTAAATATACATGCCAGTCTAAGGGACTGGAGACTGGAAGCTACAGAAAGAAACCCAGCATACGGTGTCTACAATAGCCTCTAAGAGTGTCATAAGCACTGGTCAGGACAAGTCCCCGACTATACCCCAAATTGTATAACAAAAGTAAACACTCTATAAAAGCTCCAGGGAGAGGTGGAGCTTACCAACTCAACGCTGAACCCCGAATCCTAGCAGAGGGGTTAATCAGAATTCCTACCTGGACCTGCATGCACGAAATAAAAATGCAGCGTCCCCAGGCAATGGGACGTCAGTACGAATAAAAATGTACTGGTATGTAAGGTGGAATGTAGAATCATAAATAACTGCTGTAAAAATGGTAATAGGGATACCACCTGGAACTGGAACTCTGATAGCCTCCATGGCTGACATCTGACATTTTAGAAATCAAATATGCATGGTATGCTAGCGTAATCGTATGTCGTGAATACATATATATAGATGCAAATTCATGTCATACACAACCAAGTGCTAGCAATGGTGGTGTCTTCCGGTAGATAACCGAGATCATATCTGCCAACTCGTGGCCATTTGTATCTTATACGTATAAATATAGGCAATAGGCCTCATACCTCCCGGTTATAGCTCGAGAGTCCGATGCATAGCATGTCATGTCATGGATGCGTAATGCACGTATGTCATCATAATTATGTTGCCAATCTTGGTCTGTTGGTACTTTTTATTCTCATAATCTCGTTATTACTTTCGTATAACATGTAAAATCCTCATAGAACCTCATGTGCTTGTAGAATAAACTGGAACACTTAACTCGACTTTAGAAAGGTAACTTAAACTTGAGGATGTTCATACGGAGCTTAAGATGCTACACTCAATTTATATATGTTTCCCTTATGGTTTGTAAAAGAAAGTGTTTCAAAAACCGAGTCCTTGGGTAGTTTAAAACATACGAGTTACATTTGAGTTTTTTTTTAAAATCGACGTATTATTTTAAAGTTTTTCGAAAATCATTTTTTTTGCGAGGAAGGAGGATTGGTTGTGAATTCTTAATGTTCATTCTATAGTCAAGGGAATCAACAAAAAGACATATAGATGCTGAATATCCTATATAATCGAACGAGTAGAATATCAACATAATAGAGTCACAAAAATACTTCAACAGTGATTCCAATGCCTTCCACAGAAGGTTTTTCTAGCAATAGATTAGTAAAATATCACATTTGACAATTTAGGAACTTTCTAAAATTCATACTCAAAGGAAGGACGAAGCTTAGCCTTGACATACTATGGATTATAAAGGAACATGCCAAGAGGAAGGATGGACTTAGCAAGACTTTAAATTGAATCTCAAAGGTATTTCTATGAAGCTCGATAACTGATTATAACGCAACAACTATGAGAATCCACAAGACCGCGGGAATGAGCCACAATCAATCAGTAAGGTGTTAAAGTCGTTATTACGACCAGCCCACTTTAACTCAACAATCAATATCACAATTCCTACTAGACCCACAACTAATAATACAATAAGAAGCTATCAATGCCTCACAAGAGCGGTGATCTCCCGAGACAATCTAACAATGTGTATTTCACGTTGTTCAATTTGACAACTGTCGTACGCGACTCCGAGAAGAAGCACACCAACCCACCAGTCCCTCCAATACTTTAGTACCATCAATATACAATAATAATGACCCAATTTTATGAGAAAAAGGGATGCCAAAAACCATAGTATCCAAAACACCATTTCATTACTCGAAATTCTATAAAAACAATTCTAAAACGTGAAATTACGAGGGAGGGTCATAGAAGGAAGATTACCACGACAAAAATTTCAAAACCCAAAACTAAATAAGTTCTTATAAGGACCCACCACCGTTACTATATCCAAACTAAGTCAAAACATAGTTTTTTTGATAATTTTAGCCCTACCCAATTTTGCCAGAAAGTCTGTGGTAAAACGGTCATAACTTTTTGATATGACGTCATATGGATGAACGGTTTGATATTTTAGAAACTAGACTCAAAGACCTTTAATTCGATATATAATAGGCCCTTTAATTCGTTATATATTAGGAGATATTCTCGCTCCAAGCCAGCCCATCAACAAGATTACATAAGTAGTTACTACTTCTCCACTCGACATAGAGCCAATACTATTGAATAAGAGTACATGACGAGGAATAATGTATAAGGGGAATACAACACCATAATAATTCTAAAGATCTACAATTAGTACCTCATAAGCACGATAAATTTATAACCGCTAGAATTAAGGAGTCATGCCAAGAAAAGAACGGAGAAACCTTTACATACCTTGAACCCGAGCTCGAATAACTTGATGTAGATAATCGATTTTTGGAAACTGAAATATTATGTAAAAATAGCGTTCCCCGCAAAATCCTCATCAACGTGTAACTCCATAATTCGATGCAGCTCTTTGAGAGAACAACGTTAACTTGCCTTTGAAGAAGAATCAATGAACGGTGATAATTTAAACCATGTCCGCCTCTTAGATCATTTACGCAATTAAATTTTGCCAAAGAGTTAATCATCGAGTAAAATCTTCAAATATGAAGTTTCACCACCGAGATTTTGACGAGCAAATTAGAAAACCACATCAACCATGCATATTGTGCAGCGTAACACTTATTTCAGTTAAATAAATTTTGGTAGGAATTAATACACTCATCCATAATCACCAACTCTCTCTTCACAGTCTTCCAAACATATCTTTATATAACTAATATAATTGTAACGGGTCTAATACTCATTTAATAGGTAAGACCCAACAAATGGCAACCCAAATCCATCAATAGTCACTAGGTGTCCTTTATTATGGCCCCACGTGGAAATATTGTATAACAAATAATGAGAAAAAAAAGATTATTTTGTATAAATGGTACTTCATATAATAATATTTTTTTTAAAACATAACTAGACTTACTACCGTTTTTAAAATATTAATAAATTATAAAAATCTTTCAAGATAAATACATACATGAATATATTGTAACTAAATATTATTTTTTTCATAAATATTTAAGCCATGTTTAGGAAAATGATAAAAATATAACTTTTTATCAAATTCTAATTCAAATCAAATATTTTCAAAAACGCACGATGTTAGTAAAACTCTAAAATTTAGGCACGTAACCATTAGACATGGGACGAAGGATACCTCAAAATACCTGAGGTGTTACAGAACCGTCACCCCCTGTCCAACAGGTAACTTGTGAAAAATAGGAAGTAGTAAAAATAGCCTTTCCTTTTTATTATGAAAACCTTGTTATTACAACATTTGAAAATAGAAAACAGTTTTGAATATAAATCACCCTCCCTAGGACCTAGTCTAAACAGGTACAAGAGCTACTACAAGATTATACAGAACATGTAAAAGAGACACAACTTCCGTCATGGAATCGAAGGACAGAAGCTGCTGGAGATCACCATCGTCATGTACCTATGAAACACCACCAGCCCTGCAACCAGACTATACCAAAAAGGTATAGCAAGAGTAGAGTAAGTACAACCACACGTACTGGTAGGCATCATCGGTCAACCCGAATCCATTCCTACCATCATATAAAAAAAATAGGGAAAGCATGAAAATAAAAAAAGTAACCCCATCCTTCACCCCTTTCCCCTTAGCGGCCCTGATCTCAACCGATCGTCCACTCGCACCACTTACCTCAACCCTTTCTATTCCTTATTCTGCCAATCCCTTCTTTCTCTAGTTCTCCAAAACATCACTAAGCATATACTTCCCAAGTCACACTACCCTTAGACTTCCCAAGTCAGGCTAACCTTAGACTTCCCAAGTCACAGACAGCTCTTGGATTTCCCAAGTCCCACAACCCTTAGCCCAACCGCTAAATCCAACTCTAACTACCTCCCCGTTGACCTAGTCAACCCCCATGACTATGCATCAAGGAATAACCCAGACCCTGTCATTCCAGACCCACTACGCACAAGTAACCCAGACCCACCCCGGATCCCTAAATAACTCCTCCCAGGATATTACCCGCTAGTCACACCATGTAAAACTTTTGGCCATTTCCCTCGTTTATCAATCACATGTTAATCATTTTTATAACTATGATCGAATCAACAACATAACCAACACAACCATTGTCGTATTGCCCGGATACACCCTAGGATCCCCTCTAAACAACAATCACAGAGTTCATAATTCATCCTTTCCTCCTAGCCCGGACCTACCCTGGGATCCCTTCTAACCAACACCTAAGTGTTAACAGATAACCCGGCCTAACCCAAAACTAATTCAACAGATATAACAGAATTCCCGGTCACTCAAGGACCACCAATCAATATCATAATTCAAAAAATATCCTGGTTCACTCACGGAACCAATACCAGTCAATGCAATGCAATCAATAACAATGCAATGATACATAAAAGTAAACCCGTACCAGACATGGTACCCGAGTCAACCGTTAGTAATTCATACCAGGTGTGGTACCCGTGCCAACCATTTGTTATACCCGTACCAGGCATGGTACCCATGCCAACTGTTAGTATACCTGTACCAGGTGTGGTACCCGAGCCAACCGAATGTCAACAATCCACAATTAATATATGAACACATTACTTGTAAACAATTAAGTACACACCGTTCAACGCACATACTATAAAATAGGACCCTTAAACATTCTACACAATCCCTCTAAGCAATGCAATCCATTCAATTACTTAGATAAG
Source organism: Jaltomata sinuosa (assembly GCA_003996215.1). NCBI lineage: Eukaryota > Viridiplantae > Streptophyta > Magnoliopsida > Solanales > Solanaceae > Jaltomata > Jaltomata sinuosa. The sequence goes on from QJPP01000441.1 coordinate 170,307, forward strand.
AGTGCAAGAACATACAACAATCACAGGAATCGCAAGCCATCACCTACCCCCTATTCCGGGTATGTAGTTGAACCTTGATATTAGTCCGAAGACTAAACACACTCACCCTTGTTTACACATAATTAATGGTTTCCCCTTTTTAACATAATTTAACCACCTTATTAATCCGGGACATACATAGATAAAAACAATACGAGTTTTCACCCTTAGCCCTTAGCAAACAATGATTTCTTAACATGCCTTTCGCATTCTCGAAACTTCACCTAGGAGTTTCTCATTTCATACCCACCTAGTTGTCTTTGCAATTCCCGGTTCCCCGAACCTTTTCGACACCCCAGTCCCTGAGTCTATCATTTTTAGCATACCAAGACAACGTAAACAACCCTAATTAACTACAATCAATACACATTTCAATCCAACCAAACCTTAGCTCACTCATAACTAATACCAACTCCACCAGACTCTTTGCCCGGAGGCCTACAACATGAATTCTACATTCCACTATACAACAAGTACAGAATGTAAGCGGGTCTTACTACTCATGAAAACCTAGCCTACCTGGACGCCAAGCAGCTGCAACCACACGTTTCTGGCTCATGAAGGCGTTCCCAGCTGAATGATGGTCCTGTAATCCGCTGTTCCACGTCCCTCCAGCCATGACTCCTTTTCTTCATGATTCCCTAGCCTTGGAGCAGCATGGGAGGGTTTTTGGAGAAACCCTCGTATGTTTTCTAACTGAGGAGGAGAAGCTTTTTAATAAAATCTCATTTCTGAGCTTCTGTTTCCCGTCAATCCGCTATGGCGGTTAGCCCTCCGCTATAGCAATCTCGCTATAGCAGAATAATTACCGCTATAGCGGAGTGACATCAGCCCAGGTTATTTCAATTAAAACAGAAATTCCCCCTTACGTCACCCTACTTTAAACAACGTACTTTAATTTAATTCCCAAAATAATTTGATTTCCAATTCTTAAGGTAATGACGGGTCTAGTCATTACAACTGATACTAATTTACCCATTGTTCATCCCCGAACGATCCTAGGATACTAATAAGATGAGTGAAGCTAGCCCGGGACTTTCACCGTCCCAATTGACCACGTAATCTACGAACATATGCAAAGTACTAGCCTTTCTCAATTAGTCGCGTCGACTTGAGGAAGATTAGACGATCCCACTCCCTCGGAGAATTTAAATTACCCATGGAAACTCACATGTGACATTCCCGAGTACCCAAGAAGATCTGGGGTCTCACTTAATGTTGGAGTAATGAATTCGAAATATCCAGGAGAACTTTTCCTTTCCCAATTTAGATTTCCGTCCACTTTAGCAGATTTTATTCTGCCATAGTACTTCCACTAGAGCGGTCCGTCAACCGCTATAGCGATTGACAATAGTTTTGAAATAGGGGAAAAATAGATTTCACCCCTCATTCTCCCCATATTCCCTTCGAACACACCCCATTCTCTCCCGATCACTCCACTCCCGGCGTAAGAATTCTGAGGTAAGACTCATTTCTACTTTTTCCCTTACTTCCTTGCACGAATTTAAACATGATTATTGTAGAAACCTAGGAACTTGGGTGTATATTAAAGTGGGTTTTTGAACTTGAAATTTTGGTTGGATTTTGTTGAATTCCCAAAGCATGGATGCTTCCCTTACGTTTACAATGCCTCCCAGGCATTCTGGACGTAAGGATTACACTATTATTGGCTGAAAAAGGGCCAAAATGAGGGTGGAATGTGAAGGGTTGTTCTTGAACAAAAATGGTGATTTGGATGATTTATAGGGGTTATAATGCCCAAATTTCATAGAAAACAATAATGGGGTACCTTGGGTAGGTAGATCTGAACTTGGAACATCAAAAATGGAGTTTTGGACCGAGGGGCGCCATTGCGGCACCCCTTGAAGCTTTAGGGACGATGAATACCACTATAGCGGTTGGGTTTCGCTATAGCAGTTTCCGCTACAGCGGATATTTTTCCGCTATGGTGGTTTCGCTATGGCAGATGATCGTTCGCTATAGCGGAAAGCTGCGAACCAGTAGCTTCTCAAGAAAACACTTAGAAAAAAAATTCCCTATTTTTTGAACCCCTTATGCCTTATCGAGTTCTAACCCAAATCTTGTTAGATTACAGGTTATTCAAATAAATGGCTGAAGGAGGACAACTGCCCATATATGATTATGACCGCTTCCCCGACGAAGCTAGTCGGGAGAGATTTCTGGGTTATCGGAGGTTGGGCATCTGTTATAGAGGGGTTGCAAGATGACCAGGGTGGATGGAAAAGCAGTCGCCTTCCACCGTAAGGTTCGAGAGTTTAGCTGGGATTCCTTGCTAGTAGCTCCCCCTGCCGCACGGACAGGATGGGTACGGGAGTTCTATGCCATTCTGCCTACAGTCTGTTGGGATAAGCCCAACCTCACTATCCGCATCCAAGGAATGGACGTTCCAGTGGATGCTCATACTGTCAATGAGGTTCTTGGAGTGCCTCACGTCTCCAAAACTGCATACGAGGCCAAAGCGAGTCTTAGGGATATGACTTGGTTGAGGGACACTCTGGTAGATGTAGCATTCAGGGATCAGGTTTACTAGGTCAGCCCCGAGGGTGTCACTAGCACCTAATTTTTTGCGGAGGCTAGGATGTGGCTCAACTTGGTATCCCGGAGGATCCGCCCGTCGGGTAACATGACCGATGTAACCTATGCCCAAGCCCTGGTAGTTTCTTGTGCCATGCAAGACATCATTATGAATGTGGGGGAGTAGATTATCTCTAAATGGAAGGACTTCTACCAGGGTCACAGGAAGGGGCCCTATTTTCCGGGTTTGGTGTCTGAGTTATGCAGGCGATTTGGAGTGCCTAACGACCATACTGACTTGGAGGTGACCATAAACGACCCCTTTGACCCTGTCTGGGTAAAGGTGGTCTTCAAGAAGAAGACAAAGATGGACGAGGCAGGAAGCAGCCAGCCGGTGGAGGAGGCCGACGATGATGATGATGATGACACCCCAGCCCCTTCCCAGCCCCAGCCACCGATATCTAGAGCCCAGATGGAGGAGAATTTGGCAGCTGTCTGGAGGTTTATAGAGGATCCTAATGCCGGAGGTTCAACCCCACACCCATCTGCTCAGGAACTTGCAGCACTCCATAGGGAGTTGGAGGAAGAGAAGAAGAAGAGACGCTTTCATGACCGCATGTTTGCCCGGATGTGGAAGACCGTTAAGGTCATGTTCTCTTGTGTTGCCCCGAGTCAGGAGCTACTTGCACTCGAGCCTGAGGACAGGCATGAGTTCCCTTTCCTGAGCGATGGTGAGGCTTACGACCTCCTCCCCCTCCCTCTTTTACTAGACACTCTTATTGCTTTGGGTTTCCCCCATTTGAGGCTTGTTAGACAATATTTCCCCCTTCCTTTTAACCTTTAATTACCGTACATGGATGCTTATCTTTAGACAATTTCTCTTATATGCACACTATGTTAATTATAACATGTTTTTCTTGATTTATGCCAAGATTTGTAACTTATTACTGCTTTTATATTGCCCCGGGGAAGGAATGAAAAATAGGGAAAAGACAGAGCAGGTTTCTGCCTCTCGTACCTCTGCTATGGAGGATGCCACTCCGCTACAGCGGATCTGTTATAGCAGAGAAATATCCGCTACAACGGGAGCGCGGTAGCAGTACCATTTGTTATGGCGGATTCGACGGTAATCCATCCAGAACATTGGATTTCCAGCTACATGAGCTCATCCCCCTTCCCAGTTATCCTTGTCCGAACCTATAAATCCCGCCATGGTCTTAAACCACCCTTAAGACCATTTCTAGCATCGAACGTATCACAACCTGCCTGCACTCAAACCCTCACCCCCTGTCCAACAGGTAACTTGCGGAAAATAGAAAGTAGTAAAAATAGCCTTTCCTTTTTCTTATGAAAACCTTGTTATTACAACATTTGAAAATAGAAAATAGTTTTGAATAAAAATCACCCTCCCTAGGACCTAGTCTAAACAGGTACAAGAGCTACTACAAGATTATACAGAACATGTAAAAGAGACACAACTTCCATCATGGAATGAAGAATAGAAGCTGCTGGAGATCACCATCGTCATGTACCCATGAAACACCACCAGTCCTGCAACCAGACTATACCAAAGAGGTATAGCAAGAGTAGAGTCAGTACAATCGCACGTACTGGTAGGCATCATCGGTCGACCCGAATCTATTCCTACCATCATATAATAAAATAGGGAAAGCATGAAAATAAACAAAGTAACCCCATCCTTCACCCCTTTCCCTTACAGGAACCGATCTCAACCGATCGTCCACTCGCACCCCTTACATCAACCCTTTTTATTCCTTCTACTACCAATCCCCTCTTTCTCTGGTTCTCCAAAACATCACTAAGACTAGACTTCCTAAGTCACACTACCCTTAGACTTACCAAGTCAGGTTAACCTTAGACTTCCAAAGTCACACACAGCCCTTGGATTTCCCAAGTCACACAACCCTTAACCCAACCACTAAATCCAACTCTAACTGCCTCCCCGTTGACCTTGTCAACCCCCATGACTATGCATCCAGGAACAACCCAGACCCTGTCTTTCCAGACCCACTACGTACAAGTAACTTAGACCCGCCCCGGATCCCTAAACAACTCCTCCCAGGATATTACCTGATAGTCACACCAAGTAAAACTTTCGGCCATTTCACTAGTTTACCAATCATATGTAAATCACTTTTATAACTATGATTAAATCAACAACATAACCAACACAATCCTTGTCGTATTTCCTGGATCCACCCCAGGATCCTCTCTAAACAACAATCACAGAGTCCATAATTCATCCTTTCTGCCTAGCCCGGACCCACCCTGGTATCCCTTCTAACCAATACCTAAGTGTTAAAAGATAACCCGGCCTAACCCAAGAACAATTCAACAGATATAATAGAATTCCCAGTCACTCAAAGACCACCAGTCAATATTATAATTCAACAAACAGCCCAGTTCACTCACGGAACCAATACCAGTCAATGCAATGCAATCAATAACAATGCAATGATACAGAAAAGTAAACCCATACCAGGCGTGGTACCCAAGCCAACAATTAGTAATTCGTACCAAGCGTGGTACCCGTGCCAACCGTTTGTTATACCCGTACCAGGCGTGGTACCCGTGCCAACCGTTAGTATACATGTACCAGGCGTGGTACCTGAGCCAACTGAATGTCAACAATCCACAATAAATATATGAACACACAACTTGTAAACCAACAAGTACACACCGTTCAACGCACAGACTGTAAAACAGGACCCTTAAACATTCTACAAAATCCCTCTAAACAATGCAATTCATACAAACACTTAGATAAGAGTGCAAAAACATACAACAATCACAGGAATCGCAAGCCATCACCTACCCCCTATTCCGGGTATGTAGTTGAACCTTGATATTCGTCCGAAGACTAAACACACTCACCCTTGTTTACACATAATGAATGGTTTCCCCTTTATAACATAATTTAACCACCCTATTAATCCGGGACATACATAGATAACAACAATACGAGTTTTCACCCTTAGCCCTTAGCAAACAATGATTTCTTAACATGCCTTTCGCATTCTCAAAACCTCACCTAGGAGTTTCCCATTTCATACCCACCTAGTTGTCTTTGCAATTCCCGGTTCCCCGAACCTTTCCGACACCCCAGTCCCTGAGTCTATCATTTTTAGCATACCAAGACAACGTAAACAACCCTAATTAACTACAATCAATCCACGTTTCAATCCAACCAAACCTTAGCTTACTCATAACTAATATCAACTCCACCAGACTCCTTGCCCGGAGGCCTACAACATGAATTCTCCATTCCACTATACAACAAGTACATAATGTAAGCGGGTCTTACTACTCATGAAAACCTAGCCTACCTAGATGCCAAGCAGCTGCAACCACACGTTTCTAGCTCCGTGAAGGCATTCCCGGCTGAATGATGGTCCTGGAATCTGTTGTTCCACGTCCCTCCAGCCATGACCCATTTTCTTTATGATTCCCTAGCCTTGGAGCAGCATGGGAGGGTTTTTGAAGAAATCCTCGTATGTTTTCTTACTGAGGAGGAGAAGCTTTTTAATAAAATCCCATTTCTGAGCTTCTGTTTCCCGTCACTCCGCTATGGCGGTTAGCCCTCCGCTATAGCAGAATAATTACTACTATAGCAGAGTGACGTCACCCCAGGTCATTTTAATTAAAACATAAATTTCCCCCTTACGTCACCCTACTTTAAACAACGTACTTTAATTTAATTCCCAAAATAATTCAATTTTCGATTCTTAAGGTAACGACGGGTCCGGTCGTTACAATTTTGTTTTTGGCGCCATTGCTAGGGACTTGAAAATTAGCAACTGTTTGATTTTTGTTTTTACTATTTTGTTTTATAAGTGCTAATAACTTAATCATAGCTACTGAACTTGCAGGTACATGTTCTAATATTGAGAAAGCTTGCAAAGGATAAGGAAGTGGTTGATCCACTTCATGAAACTGAGCAACACTTGTGTCACGACCCTAAATCAGGCCATGATGGCATCTACATAACCCTCCAGTGTACAAGCCTAACCCAAACATGCAGAAAGCAATAAATAATAATTTAACTAAAGGGAAGTGGAAGATATAAACAAGTGATATGGCCAAAAGCATATATACATACCAGCGTACAAAATATACAAAAGATGGCCCTAAAGTGACCGAAAGACAAAACGACCCAAACACCAACCCGTACCTGGTGTCACTAGTACAAGAGCGACTAAAGCAAGGAGTAGCTATACAACAACCTCTGTCTATCCAAAATACAAAATATAGACAGGATATACAAGATTGAAAGCAAGTAAAGTCACCAAAAGCGTCGGGAGCTCACCGCGATCCGAATAGCAATGGGCCTCAAACGACAGGAGATCAGCGAGGGTGGATCGTACTAGGTGTTGTATCAGAAAAAGAGATGCAGAGTGTAGTATGAGTACCAAGTCAACGGGTACTCAGTAGGCATCATAGGCCGATTGAGCGCAGAAAGATAATATATAAATGTAGATTACAGAAAAGTAGCTAACTATACAGGGATCCTCCTAATTCTAGTTATAAAGCTTAAAGACATGCCGATAACTCAAAAGATAATAAACAACAACAAGCTAAACCAGAGTCAATCCACGTGCCAAGGCAAATGCAATGCGATGCACGATGATGCATATATGTATGAAATATAATATAAACTCTGAATACCGCATTGGGCTTCCGGAATACCTTATTGGACTACACATATATATGAATGATAAAATACCCGGAATAACGCATCGGGGGTTCAGAATAACGTATCAGGGGTCTTGAATACCGCATCGGACTATAAGTTTATATACAAAAAATAGTAGTTCCTCTTTCCCTCTCAAAAACCAAGGTGATACTCAAAATAACTCGGTTTAGTCCAAAATCCATCACAACAGTAGAAAAACCTCTTTTCAAACTCAAAAGCCTTTGAAAATCATTTTCGTACTGTACCAATGATATGCCATGCGATATGAGTATGAATATTCACAAGCAGAGAAAAAATCACACCATCAGATCAAACAGGGCAAAAGTACCCTCCAAAACAAGAGAACTGACCTGGAATCCATCCAAATCCTAGCCATGGCCTCGGGCTCACAGTTACACACAATTATAAAATAAAGCGGTAAAGTAGAAAATAAAAGCGAAAATAGCGAGCAAGCCCTATTCTACCTCTAAAGCCTCCTAAAAGCATGCTAAGGGTCTTAGACTAGTCACACAGAAGAAACAAGCTCCTAGGCTAAGGATAACATACAATCCTAGACTAAAAACCCGAAATGACCAATTAATATGATAAAATGGATTAAAGCCTAAAGTCTATCTAAAAACCAACCTAGCATTCCAGTAACATATAAATATATATAACCTAACTAACTCAGTCTAGAAGGTAAACCGTACCCTACCTCGAGGCCAAACTGCAAGCACGAACCATCACTCGTGTGCCTTCCCCTTTCGAACAGCCTCAAAATATTGCTACGCTATCAAGAACATAAACTAGGTGTCAATACAAGAATAATGACACCCATATTGCTATACAAAAAATTGAGCCAAAAATCGGGTCGTAAAAATGACCCTCGGGGCCCGTGACACAAAACAGAAAACAAATTTTACAATTATGCTTGCGGTGGGTTAAGGAACCCATGCCTAATGTTTGGGCACGAACGGAGCTTGATTCGGGGCCTAAAAACGTCCCGAAGTGCTACTAATTCACGGGATTTGAGGCAGAAAAGTTCAGAATTTAAAATCGAAAACCAACCTCGACAAGAAGAACACGCTACAAAGCTGAGTTGCACGAATTTGGGAGTGCTTAGTCCCCAAATGATCAGATTCCCCAAGATTTTTCCCCAACTCTAAGAATTTAGCAACAAAGTAATTTAGCGGAAGAAATATGGAAATTGACACAGAAAAGGGAGAGGGGTGACGGGGGAACTTACCGTATGAAAAGTGCTGAAGCAAGGAAGCTGAAAAAGGAGGGTTGGAGCTTAACAATGGAGTTCTTCAGTTTTGAGGAGAATAAAATGAAGTTAGGACTTAATATAACTGCCAGGGGTCCTTCATCGCGATCCCTATAGGACCCTCGTATTCGCAGAGAAGAGCCGGCCCAACCATCGCGATCGCGATGGCCCAGGCCGCGTTCGCGAAGAAGAAGCCAAGTTGGGTCCTAGTCGGATACTTCGCGAATGCGATGGACCCATCGCAAATTCAATGGTTAGGAAACCAACCAGACCATCACAAACGCGATGAGATCTTCGCAATCGCGAAGACCAACATAGGTCTGCAACTTAGTGCAGCAACCAACAAATTCCAAGTCTAAAAATCTTCCAACGGACCCTCGGGATTCATTCGGAACCCCTTGAACACAAACCAACTATGCTACCCTACCAGAAATAACATTTCGAACTCAATGGAATTGACAAAACTCCCGACAGAGATCATTTTAATGAAAAGTGGGCCCCACGCCCAAAACCAACTCGAAACTCAAAATCCAAAAATAAGCCCGGAAGCCTTGAGAACCGAACCAAAGGTCTTCCTAGACCAAAGTCAATATTCCAGATCTAACGACGCTGATAGAATTTCCATCCGAGGCTGTCTTCCCTGAATGTTGACCAAAGTCAACCCTACTAGCCAAACTGACTTCAAAACACACAAAGCCATACAAAACCAAACCGAAAGCACCCAGACCCAAACCAATGGTCCTACTAGACCAAAATCCCTATTTCAGAGCCAACTGAACTGTCAAAATTTGATTGTGAGTGCATTTACCAAGAAAGTTGAACGAAGTCAAAGATTCTCCAACTTTAAGTTCTAAAACAGGGAAATGGTCATAACGACCTAACGAACAACTCGGGAACCAAACCATCAGTCCCAACAAGTCATAAATGACATGTAGCCACTGAGAAAAAGCTCAAAATGCAAAAAAAGAACGAAAAATAGAAAATAACCTGGAGGTTCATTACAACTTACCAGACGAGAATCTCTATCATGCATGGGAGAGATTCAAGTCTCTTCTCAGGGACTGGCCATATCACCAACAAACGAATGAGGTATTAGCTCATACTTTTTTAGAAAGTCTTGACCATAATATAAAGATTTTGCTAGATTCAGCGGCAGGTGGTCAAGCTTTGGAGAAGACTTATGATGAGTTGTATATTCTCCTCAACCGTATTGCACAAGGTAATACAGAGTGGAATGGTGACATATCAAGAAATATGGTGAAAAAGTCTGCAGGTATGATTGAAGTGGAGAGTGTGACCGCATTAGCAACACAGTTGGCCAGTTTTCAGACCCAGATGATGGCCCAGTTTAACAAGTTGAGTGCGGCTCAACCTCAGGCTCACGTTAATGCGGTGCATCAGGTTCAGACTTAGTGCAAAACTTGTGATTTGAGTGGTCATTCAGCAGACTAATGTGGAGTGAATCCAGAGTCAGTAAACTTTGTAGAAAATGCACAGAAAGGCAATTTAAACTATGGTAATGCCTACAACTGAAACTGGCAGAGTCAGCCCAACTACTCTTGGGGAAATAATCAGGCTCAACAACAACAAGGTATGCAGAACAACACTCAGGCCAGCAATATTGAGGAGATGTTGAAGAAGATCATGGCTAATCAAGAACAAATTGTTGTTGAGCAAGCAAAGATAGTTGCTGACATAAAAATTAGCAATTAGCCACTAAGACGTTAGAAGTTCAAATGGGACAGCTAGCTCAGACACAAAATACAAGACCTCAAGGGGGTTTGTCTAGTGATAAAGAAAAGCGAAAGCCAGTGATGGAAATCACCTTAAGGAGTGGGAGAGATTTGACTGATGCACCCCTAAAGAAAAATCATGAGGTGCAATAAGAATTGATCACTTCCAACTAGACAGAAAAGCAGGCTTAGTCGAAAGAAGCTGGCAAAAAGGGGAAGTCTGAGTACCCTAATGAGAAGCCGATTGAGCAATCTTGCAACAGACCACCACAACCATTCTCTCAAAAGCTTAAGAAAGCCAAAGAGGATGCATGTTTTAAGAAGTTCTTTGACACGTTCAGAGAACTTCATATTAACCTTCCTTTGTTATATATTTTGCAGGGAATGCCTAAGTATGCTAAGTACTTAAAGTATGTGGTGGCAAATAAAAGAAGGCTTGTAGATATTGAGACTGTGGTACTTACTGAAGAGTGTTGTTCAGTGGTGATGAGCAAGATGCCCAAAAAGCTCAAGGATCCTGGGAGTTTCACCCTCCCCATACAAATTGGTAAAAGTGATATTTTTCAGGCATTGAGTGTCTTGGGGGCGAGTATTAATCTGATGCCCCTTTCTTTATTTAAGACTCTTGGGTTGGAGAAGCCAAGGCCTTTCTCAGTTGTGCTACAAATGGAGGACAGAATGAGAGTTGTACCTGAAGGAATCATAAAGGATATTCTCTTCAAGGTTGGTAAGTTCATTATTCCTGCTGACTTTATTATTCTTGATTATAATACAGATGAAAGGGTACCAATCATATTGGGACGCCTATTCTTGGCTACCAGTGGAGCACTAATTGATGTGAGAGAGAGAATGCTCAAGATGAGACTGAATGATGAAGAGGTGGTCTTCAGAGTGTACACAACACTCAACACACCCTCACACTACAAGGATCTATGCATGATCACAACTATGGAAGTGGATGAGTGTGGGGTGGTGAAGAGCTCACCTCTAATTACCTCTTCAGACTCTCTTGTAGAGCTGCCTAACTTGCCCAATGAGCCTAAATCTCAAGGAACTGAATGAGATGCCATGAAGGTGGGTTCAAGAAAGGCATCAGACCTCGAGAATAAGCACCCGAGAGGCCAGAAAAGAAGAAAAAAATGGGCCATGAGTAGGAGGAAGAGAATGAGAGAATGGATATGAGAGTTATGATTTGAGTCGTACCGTAATAGTAAATCAGGCGCTGCTTGTGAGGCAACCCAAGTTAAGGTAGGATTTTTATTCTTTTTAGTTTTTCTTTAGTATCACTTTTGGTGTTGTTTTTGTGTTGTGTCAACAGGTTGAGGGGAAGTCTGAGTACTTGAGATCTAAGCTAAGGAGCATGGAATATACTAAGTGTGGGGTCCTCTAGACCTCATTGATGGAAATATTGCTTCAAGCTAGGCCTAGAGGCCTCAGGGAGTACTTCTTTCTCTACTTTTAATTATACTTTGGGGACAAAGCATGGTTTTAAGTATGGGGTGGGAATCTTCCAATTTGCTTAGGGTGAAGTGCGTTGTAGGGTGTCTATTTTTATTTATTTGCATGTTTTGATTAAATTGAAAAAATCACAAAAATATTTTATCTTTGTTTGTTTGTTTTCTGTTGGGTCTGTTAGTAGAAGCACACTTCACCCACCCCTCAATTTTTTTTTTCGATTCTTTTCTGGGGGGAAGTCCTTTGAACCCAATATCCTTTTTTGATTTTTAGGAGTAAACCCAATATTTTATCTTTGTTTGTTTTCTGTTGGGCCTGTTAGTAGAAGCACACTTCACCCACCCCTCGGTTTTTCTTTTTGGTTATTTTCCAGGGGAAGCCCTTTGAACCCAGTATCTTTTTTTGATTTCAAAGTAAATTTAAATTTTTTGTTTTAAGGAGTAATTAGAGATGCTCTTGCTAGGTGCTACACATTATTACTTGTTGCAGGTTGGTGTTTAATTCTATGGCATACTTTGAGAATTTGAATGACTATTGTGAGACACCTAGGCTCTTTTATGTGACTTCTGTGTGATGTTGGCTTAAATTTGAATTCTTGTAATTGCTTGGTCGAGAGTCTATAGGTAGCCTACTTGATTTGAACATGTGCCAAGTGTGAGTGAGGTTTTTGTTATTCCATGATTGCATTTTGGTGTCTAGAACTTGCCCTGTGTGTTTCCAAAGTGAAATAAAAAATGTGAGTTTAGGAGATGATATAGGCATTTTTTTGATAGCCATGTGTTATACCCTCTTTATCTACCCTTTGTGCATGACCTTAGCTAGCCCCATTGAGCCTTTAGCCTATTCTTTGATAGCCTCTTTCAAAGCTTACTCATTTTCTTTCAATTGCCCGCAATTTGATCCAAAACTCCTAAGCGCTTTAGTTAAAAAATTAAGATGTTAAGGAGTGTAAGAATGAGGAAGGAAAAGTGAAATTAAATCCCCAATAAAATAGCTTTTGGTGTATTGAAAAGGTTTATATGTCATTGGTAGGGAGTAATGAAATGAAAAGATAAATTGATCAAAAGAAGTGATTCATGTGTTGATAGCAAATACTCTCTACTAAAGATATGTAAGCTAACTTGAAGAGATGGGGGCAAAACAAAGAGAGTTGGGAAGATAATATTGGGTTAATAATAGGTTGGTTGGAGATGACTTCAATGTAAAGTCTGATGTATTAAAGCGCTTAGGGAAGATAGTCACTATTCTTGACCAAATAGTTCTTACCCATCCCTTAGCCTACATTACAACCCTTAAAGTCCTACTTGATCTTGAACTTTGATATTCTGACATTAGTAGAGTACTACACTACGGGAAAGCTTATGGTTCATCTTATGTGACATGTGAATTCTTTGTGAGAGTGAGAGAAAGTTGATTCCTACGCCCATTCTTGTGATAACTTGCATATATGTGAGTAAATATGGGTAACACTCTTGTGGTGAGGGCGCTTGTTTGATAATAGATAGGTGGCTTATATGATCTCTTTGTTGCGTATTAGGCAGGAGTTTTCCATTTGAGAAGAGTCAATTCTTGAGGCTAGGAAGTCTTAAAGTAGTATTCATGTGATTCTAGTATAGTGTTGGAGTCTTCCTTGATTGTGAATGGTGTAGATAGTTGTTCGAGGACGAACAAGGCTTTAAGTGTGGATGGTGATCTTAGGCGTATTTGTACACCTATGTGTCATTATCTATGCGCATTTAGCTTAGTTTTGAAGATAACTCGGCGTACTAATGAGGTATATAGTATGTAAAGGGTGTAATTTTTGGCTAACGTACTTGTTTATAGTGTTTAGGTTGAATTTGGAACAAGAAATGAAGTAAAATGATCAATTAGAGTTTAGACGAGGAAACTAGTGTTGCTAGCTTGAGCTATGCCGATTCTAGCGTACTTGTATGAGCTTTATTGTGTTGTATGGACTTATGTGTTGTGAGCTATTGTAAGAGACCTTTGGAGGATTTATGGAAGCTAATTTAAGCCTACAAACAAGCTACAAGTCATGGGAACTCAAAGCAAGATGGAAAGAGTTCGTGGGAGCGAAAATGGACAATCAAGAACCACCCCCATGCCACGGAGGCTAAGCTCCATTTTATGGGCGTGGCACAGAGGTGGAGCAGCGTGGAAGCTACCCAAACCAGTGGACAGCCACGTTGGCAGTGTGCCACAGCAGTGGCTCTCCGCATTGGCCAGTGTGCCATGGAGCTTAGGCTCCGCGATGGCCAAGGTGCCATGGAGCTTAGGCTCCGCGATGGCTAGGGTGACACGGAACCTGTTCCCGGTGGGTTCAACTTGTCTTACACTATAAATAGGACACCTAGTTTCAATTGTAAACACTCTTGGACGTCTTTGGATTGCAAAAACACAAGGAGGAGGCTACTTTAGGGTTCTTATTCTTTTCTTTTTCATTACTTAATTCTTGTATGAACTACATTAATTTTGCAATCAAGAATTAAATTATGAGTGGCTAAACACCCTCTTTCTGGGGTTGAGGCTACAACATGATTGTTTGATTATGGTTATTTAGTTGGTTTATTGTTTATCATGTCATGTAATTGTTCTAATGTTCTTGGTTTGACTATTCTAAAGTGTCATCAACTTTAGGATACAACTAAGTCTCAGAACGAATTGACCATAGGAGTTAAGAGACGGAATGAAGAACGTAAGGAGTGTGGATCATCTCTTGTGTTATTAGTTAGCAACTGTAAAGAATGATTTGTGGTTAGGATAGAGATATACCTAAATGCCTCACTTTGTTAATAAAATAGAAAGATAGATGAATGCATCCAAGTTAAAGACTCACATACCCGCTCAATGATGTAGTTGTGAGATTAATTTGGATAGATGACTTAGAGGATGCCCATTCCCGGATTATAATATCAACCCGTATATCAATGATCACGGTAAACACCAATACCAGCTAGAAACTGTAGTCAAGCATGAATTTGTTGTGAATTCCTCGACCCTGGACCTCTCCATATATTGTTTACACTCCAAATTCTATGTCGTCGTTAATTCTAGTTTTTAGTTATAAAATAAAGTTCAACTCTTGGTTACAAATTGCATTTTTTCAACTTCAATAGTATTAGTTAAGATTAGATTGTTTTTTAAGCACAAGTCCCTGTGGGATCGATATTCAACTCGCAAGAGCCACTGTATTACTTGCATGACCACGTACACTTGCGTGTGCGCTTGGGAGAGAACACTAGGCCTCTCATGGATAAAACTCCCTATGAATTACTCAAAGGTAGAAAACCTAACATCTCTCATCTGAGAGCTTTTGGATACAAATGCTTCATCCACAATAATGGAAAGAATTTGTTAGGAAAATTTGATGCCAGAAGCGATGAGGGAATTTTTGTAGGTTATTTTTCACATAGTAAAGCTTATAGGGTGCTAAATAAAAGAACTTTATGTGTAGAGGAAAGTGTGCATGTTGTATTTGATGAAAACAATATTATGGCTAACCAAAGTTTGCAAAAAATTGATGATTTGTTAAAGACATTTGAACCAGTTATGCAGGAACAGGTGAAAGGAACAAGTTCAACTGATGCTGAAACTGATAGAAACAACAAAGGTGATGAAGTACCTTTGGATGACTATAACAATGAAACCATGAGTCAGCAGGATGAAGAAGAAAATCAAGTTGAGGAGGAACAAGAGCTGGTACTCAAAGGGTATAAGTATCAAGTCTCACATCTAATAGACAACATCCTTTCTGATTTGAGCACTGGCATAACCACTAGATCTGGACTGAAGAATTTATATGCTTTTGAATCCTTCTTGTCCATGATAGAACCCAAGAAAGTCAATGAAGCCTTACAGGATGCATATTGGATCATTGCAATGGAAGAGGAGCTTAATCAGTTTGAATGAAACAAAGTATGGCACTTGGAACCTAGACCAAAGAACAAAACCATCATAGTTACCAAATGGGTGTTCATAAATAAGGTGGATGAGAATGGAACAGTTACAAGGAACAAGGCCAGATTGGTGGTCCATGGGTACAATCAGGAAGAAGTAATAGACTATGATGAGACCTTTGCACTAGTGGCCAGATTGAAGGCAATCAGACTACTTATTGCCTTTGCAGCCTATATGGAATTCACACTCTACCAAATGGATGTGAAGAGTGCCTTCCTTAATGAGATGTTGAAGGAAAAAGTGTTTGTAAAACAACCTCCAGGCTTTGAAGACTCTGACTATCCTGACCATGTTTACAAACTTGATAAAGATCTTTATGGACTTAAACAGGCTCCTAGAGCATGGTATGAAAAGTTTTCAAAATTTCTTCTAGGCCATGGCTACACAAGAGGCAAGATTGATAACACCTTATTCCTTAAGAGAAAAGGAAGAGATTTGTTGGTTGTACAAGTATATGTTGATGACATCATATTTGGAGGCACTAGCAAGGCCCTCACAAAGGAATTTGCTGCCCTGATGAGCAAAGAATTTGAAATGAGCATGATGGGAGAGCTCAACTTTTTCTTAGGCCTCAGATCAAACAAACTCCTTCAGGAATAATGATTCATCAGTAGAAGTATGCCAAGGAGTTGCTCAAAAGGTTTAAGATGAAAGATGCAAAAGAAATAGATACCCCAATAGCCATAACAAAAAAGTTAGGTTTGGAAGGAACAGGTCCAGCAGTGGAGGAGAAATTGTACAGAGAGATGATCAGATCTCTATTGTACCTCATATCTAGCAGGCCTGATATTGTCTTCACTGTGGGTCTTTGTGCTAGATTTTAGGCAAATCCTAAAGAACCTCACTTGGAAGTTGTCAAGAGAATCCTAAGATACTTGAAAGGTACAACTGATTTGGGGCTATGGTATCCAACAGGCGGTAACTTTGAGTTTGTAGGGTATGCAGATGCAGACTATGCAAGTTATTTGGTGGACAGGAAGAGCACCACTGGAATATCATACTTCTTGGGATCATGTCTAATCTATTGGGCAACAAAGAAGCAAAACTTTGTGGCTTTGTCTACTGCTGAAGCTGAATATGTGGCTGCTACCTCATGTTGTGCACAATTTCTCTGGATCAAGCAATAGCTTAAGTACTTTGGGTTAAACATTGAGTGTGTGCCCATCTTCTATGATAATACCAGTGCAATCAATATTTCCAAGAATCCAGTTCAGCACAAAAAGACCAAGCACATTGATATTAGACACCACTTTATGATGGATAATATGGAAAAGGACTGATCTCCATACACTTCTGTGCCACAGAGAAGCAAATTATTGATATATTCACAAAAGCAATAGAAAGGGATCACTTTGAAAGGAATATGTTAGATATGGAGATGATTAAGATCACATGAGCATCCCTCGGTGATTGGCTAATGAACACTGTACATATTGTATTCTAAGTTTAAAATTTTTATGCTCAGTCTTGTACATTCAGTTGTATGTCCCTTTGCTACTTTTAAAGGTTTAATTTGCTCAAGCACTATAACTCATTATTTATCTTTGCAACAAGAAGTCAGCATATCAAATTGGGACATGGACTCAACACCAATTTGAAAATCCAAGGTATGTGCACTATGTTCAAGAAAAATTGATTGCTCAAAATGTGAATTTGTACCTGTCCCTTCTACTTGATCCAAAAGAAATTCATTAACCCTAAAGCCTATAACTGCCACTCTATAAAAAGGAAAAGAGATCCAATCAAATTAGGTCACTTTTGTGACAAGATCGACCACCTATCAATCTGTATCTCTTCCCTAGAATAAAACTCATCCACTTAAAGTACTCCAATCAATTCCAAACGGCTAAATCCCTATTTAAAGTCCTTTTTGAACTCATTCTCCTAATTTACTCTCACCTTCTCCTTCTACAAGAGCATTTGCATTGAAACAAATACCCTCTTTCACTTTTCTTCTTCTCTCATCTCCTACCATGGATCAACACACACCTTCCTCTTCTAAAGCACAAGAAATTCCTCAACCCACTACCATTTCATCCATGTTACATGATCTTGCTCTAGTTCTATACAAGGAACAAGTTAACACAGTTCATCTCCCCCCTGTGATTCTCATAGATACTCAGGGAACAACTCACTTTGATAAATGTTTAGAGGTTTTGGGCAATAATTTGGCTGGTAATGTTGATCTTCAATATTGCCATATGTTGCTGATACTGAGGCTTTAGAGGTGGATGCTGTTGGGTTTAATGGTAAAACTAGGGATGAGCGAGTATAAGAGGATGCACTTAGTGAGGGCGAACACTCAGAGGATCCCACAGTTTAACCTAGTTCACCTGATGGAGTAAATCTGGGTGCATCTGTTGAGGGGGAAACAATGGGGGACCCCACAGTTAAACTTTCTACTTCTGCTGGGCTCTAAGAAGTCAGTGATAGAGTTTTGGGCACTTCTACTCTAGGTGCTACTGCTAGTGATACATCCAAACCTAGGGAACAGGTTCATCAGACCCTTTCCTCTACAGTTGCTGAGGATGATGAGGACACTCTCATTGCTAACATAGTCCCCAAGAGGATAAGATCTCATCTAAGAAAGGCCTCAGGCAGATCTGTTCATATACCAGCTGATGAACCTGAAGAAAACTCTCCTGCTCCTGTGGCTCAAGCTATCCCTGTTCGAATGACCAGAGCTAACAAGAGGTTTATTGAGGAAAGCATGGTTGCTTCTGCAGCCAAGAGGCCTAGAGCTACTAAAGGTAAGTTTGTCCCACCTCCTAATCCTATTGATATCTTGGATAATGAGGTTGAGGCCGCCGAAAGAAAAACGAAAGGAAAAGGGGTGTCCACTTCCAAACCACAAAAGAAACAGGTCAGGAAACATGTTCCTTCCAAGAGCTCTGTCAAATCCAAATTAGTGGACGAGGCCTCAGAGAGTGAAGGAGATGATCATGGGCTTCCATCCTCTGAGTCTCATAGGAATGAAGATACTGATGATGCTACCTCTTATGAGGATATAGAGGCTGATCTTCCTGAGAATATGGAAGAAGAGAATGATACCTTGGACCTCATTGATGAAACTCTTGATGCTAGAACTGCTAAGCTGATCAATTTTAAGGTAAAAACGGTGGTAAGGGGTAGAGTACTGACTGGCTTTGGAGGAGCTGAGATGAGTGAGTTGTTGGAACTGGTGGAGGCACAAGGTTGGTTGAATTATTCCTTCAGGGTGATGCTAGAAGGAAGATGGTAAGAGCTGTGACCATACAATTCTATATCAATGCTACTAGTACCTCCTCCTCTATTTCCAGTGAGGTAAGGGGTGTCTTTTTCACCCTTACTCTCACTGTGTTGGAAAATTTTTTGGGGGTTCCAAATGCTGGTTGGTGTTACTATATGAAGAGGCAATGGCCACCCTTGGATGGGCTGCCCGTAGCCTTGGATATCACACGCAGGTTTACAAATGACCCTACACTGGAGGAGCACTCTAGGGTGGATAAAGGGGATATGCTTCCTCTCCATCAGATACTTTTTGATGTTATGCACAAGATGGTTCTGTCTAGGGAGAAAAAATATACTAAGGCAAACTTTTTGGACCTCACCTCTATGCAGCTGTTGCTCTCCGGGATTCCCGTCAATTTGCCTATGCTCATTCTTTGCCATATGCATAGGATTTGCAAGGAGGATAAGAACAAACATGCTTTAGGCTATAGATTCTGGCTGGGGGTTGTTTTTCAACACTTTGGTGTGCCTGTTCAAGCTTGGCAAGATCAGACAACCAAAGATGTGATTGGAACTGTGAACTAGGCTACTGTACCTACTCCTCGAAGAGGGGCCAATGCACCTCTGCAGAGGCTAAGGGAAATGTTGGATGCCAAGGATAAAGAAATTGCAGCTATAAGGGCTTCTCATGATAAGGAATTGGATGAGCTTCATGACACCTATGGCCTTGAGCATGCACTTTTGGTGTAGGAGAATGCAAGGCTCAAGGATGAGCTTGCACAAGCACATGTTGCCCTGGCAATTGAGCAAGCCACTAATTCTGCCAGCCTGAAGGGCATTTATGAGCTGCTCAAGAAGGAACCTCCTCCTCCCACTGCCTAGCCTGACCCCTTCTAGCCTTCCCAACCTTTCTTTTTGTCTCACAAGTGCATGTTTTGATCTTTTAATTTTAATTTCTACTGTACATGATTTGTGATTAATAATATGTTGGATTTTATTTCTAATTTCATTCTACTTCCTGTGCAGTTGCAAATACTTTGATATAGCTAACTGAGATCTTACTTTTGAGTGTTTGCATAGGTGATAGCCCCAGTGGCCATGAGTGTTGAAGTAAACTTAAATTAAGATGATGTGTATCTTCACGGTGTTTAATGATGCCAAAAGGGAGAAAGTGCTGCTTGTGTGGTATTTATAACCCGTTGGTCTGACCTGTTCCTCTAATGTATTCTTTTTGCTATTTTTCCTAAAGAAAACTGATTGATACAGGTTGAATTTTGCATAACAAGAAGCAAAGGTTTGTCATCATCAAAAAGGGGAAATTTGTTGGATCAAGGTAGATTTTAAAGATTGACAAAGTTGTGGAACACATGCAGGAAACAGGTATATGTGACTTGTTCCTTCAAGGCAAAATCCAACTAGGATCGGGAGAAGGTCAATGATATGGAGAAGTCATATATAAAGAAGCACATGAGCAAGTCAGTAAAGTATTAAAAAATCAGGGGAAATAGCGATCCTACTGTCTAGTTTGACAAATTTCTATACAAAAAAGTGAGAAGAAAGGGTGCCAAAAGAAGATAAGGATTTAGGCATAAAATCATGTGAAAATAGATGATTTCCATTTTTATTTGATCCACGGTACACTTCAACAAAAATCTGTTTGAGAGAGCAGATGAAGAATGCAAATTAGAATAAAGTTACGCAATCATGTAAGGCACTCGTCATTTTCTGAATCTGCAGGTTGTGCATACACGTAGCAAGAGGTTGGAATTACAACAAAAGGATCAATTTTATCTCACCAATCCAACAGAAGCGAGATATTGTGAGAAAGAGTGGGCTCAAATCAGTGATCTAATAGGAGGCACACCCAGTCACCTATTCACACACGTACGCACCAATCTATGTGAGATTTTATTTTCGAAGCATATCCTCTTCAATCAAATAGTCCAACTGATGCAAAGAGGAAAGGTCAAAAAGAAATCTGAATTCTGCATATTTGTCTAAAAGCAAACCTGATAACCTGTAGATTCTTGCTGAGTTTTTTCACATAAGAAGCATGGCTACATAAACAAAAACTTTTCTTCCGTGGCATATATATCTCGAGTTAAGAAACAAGATATTGTTGCTGCAATTTAATTCCAACCAAAGCAAGTTACTTTCATAGGTTCTCTAATTTTTCACATCTTTCATGGCCAAGTGAAATCCCAACGGTTAGCCTGCTTCTGCATACAATATTCTTATATTACTATTATTAGCAACAATAATTTTCTCAGTGAAATCATAGCAGATATAAAAGAAATTACTGAAATTCTAAAACCTTTGAGCCTAAAACTTATATTTTCTACTCTCTTTTCAATCATGTAGAAGCTAAAACAAACTGTTAAATCTAAATAAAAGAAGTAATTATATCACTCTTAACTCTAAATTGCCTAAATATTTGAAGGCTATGCAGAGAAAGTCCACTTTTTTATAAGTTTCCCCCCTTAAAGAATAGACTCTACATAAATTGACTAATCTTGCAGTACATGAAGAACTTCTAAGGATGAAACAATTGAACTCTCTCTTGTGAATGACCAGCCTGTAAAGTTCCAAAGCAGACTTCAAAAACTCAGAATAGGCGTTAACGCATGTAACTATGAAAGAAAAATATCCTTGAAAACTGGGAGTTTGCTCAACTCCCACATCAGGGGTGTAGAATCCAATTACCAACAATTGAGATAATAATAATTGAGTTTAAAGATCCTTCTCCAGTTCTTTTTCCACTTTCTAGACAAGTTTATTATAATATATGGATAAATAAGATGAATAGAGAGAAAATTATTGAGTCTTATGATATCAGCATTATACAGAGCAATATCTCCAAATCAAAAGAGAATTACGATAATAATGAAAAAATAAAATGAAGAACTACAGATGATGTAGGACGAATTAAGCTATCAAAAATATAGATACCTGTGGAAAGTCCCACAATTTAGGTGCTTACCTTATTTTATTATATTTTCACATGTATTTCTTTCCCATCTTCAATATTCGACCTTCAATAAAAAAATTGATACTCCCTAAGAATAAGCTTGAGAAACTTAAAAGACTAATAAATAGTTATAAGTATGTGTAATGTAGTATCTAAAATTCGAAGAACTTAAGCATTAATAAAAAATCTCATGAACGATAGCACAAAAAGCTGAAATTTTAAAGACTTGAGCTTTCTGTATTCTTATTTAGAATTTATTATCACTCAATATAGATGTTGATTCCAAGATGTAGCATGAATAACCGGTGTCTATAGCTACAATAAGATTCTGCTCAAACAGAAAAATCAACGGTAAGGATTTCTCCTGTTAAAAAATGTCGGTTTATTCCTCAAAATGTGCTTCTTCACGTTCTAACAATGGGGTGTAAGCTTTAATAACCTTGTTGCATAGTGCAAAGTCTTTTTATAACTGTTATGGTAAGAGATTTAGTGGCCTTTTAGGCTTAGTAGATCTTGCTTATGAAGGATGAAGAAGTTAGGTTTTCATGTGAATGCTTTTCGAATGATTTCTTCATATACAATATTATATGTAGAATGATCATCTGTATCTTCTACTGTAGGTGATCGCATTAAAATTTTGATATTTTTTGAACTTTTTGCTCGGGATAAATCAACATAAAGTTGGCCATGTGAGAAAACTGGTTCGCGTAAATAAATTTCTACAAAATTTAATGTTTGACCTTGACCTTTGTTTATTGTCATTGCAAAACATAATCGAATTGAAAAATGTGTTTCTTTAAAAGCAACAGGTATTTTTTCATCTGTTGTTTCTAATAATGGTATTCTATGAATAAATACATGTGTATCTTTGAAGTCATCACTAGAAATAGTAGCACTAATAACATATCTGTTAAAATTATGGTATATTAATCGTGTTCTATTACATAATTTCTCGAAAGGATTTAAATTTTGCAGCAATCTAACTGGACAATTTTTTTTTAAAGTCAACTTGTACAGAGGTAAATTAGCCGAATTTAAAATGTGCAGAAAATTCTCAAACTGGCATTGATCATCAGATTCTATAGCTTCATCAATTGCAGTATAGATCATAGTGTCATTAGGAAGTTGGTGTATAAGCATATCATTGATTTCATCAACAAAATCATTTTTGTAGTTAAAATAGCTTGCGAAATTATAGAAGATGAATCGAAGAAAAATGTCTTTATATTAGGGTAAGTTTATTTGAATAATTGATTTAGAGATTGTAACGACCAGGTCCTTCATTACGGGTAGTCCAATCATGGAAAGTTTTAGAGTTAGAAAACTCCAGTTTGGGAGTTTGAAATTCTGGGCTAGGCTAGCCTCAGCTGGTTTTAGAGCGAGGTGGAGTATAGGAAAATCTGGGTAAGGATTGGTTTATGTGTCTTGTGTTAAGCTAGTCTTCCGCGTAGCCAAGACATAAAGGAGTTCGGAGGACTTTTCAGAATTGAATTTGGGTAAGTAGAACTCCCGGAATCGCGTTTGATTTGAAGAGGTTGTTTCAAGTCGTCGGGGGAAGAAAGTGTGTTGTAAAATGGCCAAAACTGGGAAATTTACGGATATTCAGTCTCTGATGAGCGCAACCATCCATGGTAGCGGCCTCCGCTATAGCGGTGGAAAATACCGCTATAGAAGTGGTCAATACGGTCAACACTGCTTAAGACCGTTATAGCGAAGGCAGTCCGCTATAGCGGGACCGCTATAGCAGAGCGGGGACCGCTATAGCAGACCTACGAGATTTTAATGCAAAAACATTTCCCAAAGATATTCAATTTTCACAACTTCGTTTGGGAGAAGGGCTTTCGATTCAAGGCTATTTTCCTCCTTCTTCCATCGAATTTCTTCCCTAAGGTAAGATTTCTACTCCCCAATCTTTGTACTACATTTCCTGTGCGGTAGAATTGCTAGGAGAGAACTTGGAGAAAGATTAGAATAACCTATGAATGGTAGAATTCGGGGAAGGAAGGGGATTCCAAGCATGAATGCTCTTGGGCATAGTTAAAAGTATGTTATTATGATCATAGGTTGTTAAATTCGCTAATTTTATTCATAAAAATGATAGAAGTAGGTGAATTAACGGTGGAAAAGCCCGGAAAAAGGGTGATATGATCATGGGTGGCCTGGGGTTTGGGGATTTGGTGTAATCCGGGTATTGTGCAGGCCTTGTGTGTTAATTGTATGTACTTGTGTGTTATTTTAGACCAAGAACAAGAAAGGAATCCGAAAATGGGAAAGCTCGGGTTGAATAGAGCTTGGATCATTTTGAGGTAGGTGATGGATTACGATTTCTATGAATATTGTATATTTTTGTACCCATATCTAAGTGTTTGTATGAATTACATTGCTTAGGGAAGTTGTGTAGAATGTCTAAGGTTCCTGCTTTACAGTCTGTGATTTAAACGGTGTTTGATTGTGGTTTACAAGTTGTTTGATCATCTATTTAACTGTGGGTTATTGACATTCGGTTGGATCGAGTACCACGCTTGGTACAGGTATAACATATGGTTGGCTCGGGTATCATGCCTGGTACAGGAATACTAACGGTTGGCTCGGGTATCATGTCTGGTATGGGTTTACTTTTGTTGCATCATTGCATTTTTATTGTTGTGTTGCATTGACTGATATTGGTTCCGTGAGTGAATCGGGCTGCTTATTGAAATGTGTTATTGGTTTGGTGGCCCTTGAGCGGCCGGGAATTTCTGTATAACTGTTGTGTTGGTCTTGGTTTAGGCCGAGTTGTTCATTGACATTTTGTGTTGTCTAGAGGGGATCCCAGGGTGGGTCCAGGCTAGACGGAAAGGTATAGTTACTGGTATATAGTTGAGGCTTAGAGTATAGGTGATGGATTTCAGGCGGGAACAATCTAAGTAGAGACTTATAGTCTAGGTGTGTATGTTAATATTGTTGCATGTCTTCCATACCTTTTACTTGCTATTGTCGTACTGTTTATACACTGTTTATTTGAAAACTGGCTGATGATCCTAACAGTACACAATGGTGGTGTACTGATACTACACTTGTTTGTATTTCTTGTGAGTACAGGAAATCTTTCAGCGGCTGAGACGCGACCTCATTTATAACACCAGCGATTTATGACTTCAAGGGTGAGCTGCTTGATCAAGCTACCTTGGATTTATCTCTAGAGTTTAAGCCCACTTGTTTCGGGTTAAAACTACTTCTGTATTTCTTTTTGGGGTTGCATCACCGTACTCTATATATTGGTAGTAATGTTTTGTACTGCGACTTTCAGTTTCTAGGGGGATTTTCCGCAGGATGATATTAATGCTATAGTTCTTTACTTATTTAATTGCTAGTTTACTTCTGTTTGCTGGTTTTAGGCTGTTAGTCTAAGCAAAGGGTTGAACTCTATTGGTTCGCTCATCCGGGGGTTGGGTGGGTGAAACTCATGATGGTCTGGGTCGTGAAAAAGATAGAATCAAAGTCCTAGGTTCGTTGATCTCATCGTACCAAATAGGTCTAGTAGAGTCTTGCAGAACGGTGCGGAGACGTCTGTACTTTTCTTTGAGAGGCAATAAGGCTTTAGGAAAAGCTATTTCTTCCTTCTTTCCTTTGTTCTATAACTTGATTCCAATTGGTATCTGGTAATACAAATTGGTATCTAACCTCATTTACTCTTCTGTCCACAGATGGTTACTACAAGGAACAATGGAGCAAGCTCAGCAGTCCCGGCAGTGGGCCTGATAATTCATGGCAGAGGTAGGGGAAGGGGTAGGGGAAGAGCTGGAGCCGCACCTGCCAGGGGTAGAGCTCAAGTTGTTGCTGAGGTTTGTGAAGCGACTCCTCCCCCACCTCAGGATCATGTGGCAGAAAAGGTGGAAGTGATTGTGGAGGATGAAGGGGCACAAGCGGAGGCGACACCAGTTGGGGGTGCAAGCCTTCCTACTATGACACCGAAAGCTTTTCAGCAGGCGTGGAATATTCTGAGTGGGTTGGTTGGTGCTGGAGCCATACCAGCAGCTTACACAAATCAGGCCTTAGATACTCAGCCAGCGGGTATACAACACCTAGGATGGATGAAGCTTCAGGCACGGATGATTTCTTCAGGCCAATGCTAGGTCTCGTGATGATAGGTAATGAACATGAGTTGTTGACTAAGTTCCTTAAAAGCTGAAACCTCCGACGTTTCAGGGTACAGACAAGGAGGATGCCTATGAGCTCATCCTGGATTGCTATGAGAGGTTGCACAAGTTGGGTATTGTACGTCAACATGGGGTTGAGTTTGTCACTTTTCAACTGCAGGGTGATGCTAAGCAGTAGTGGAGGTCTCATGTTGAGTGTCGGTCTTCTGTTCTACCTCCACTGACTTGGGAGTAGTTTCACGCGTTAGAGAAGTACGTTCCCCGTACTTTGAGGGATCAAAAGAAAGATGAGTTTCTGAACTTGAAGCAGGGTAGCATGTCGGTCTCGACTTATGAGGCTAAGTTCCATGCGTTGTCTCATTTTGCTACACAGATGTTGGGTTTCGATGAGGAACGGGTCTGGTTGTTCATCAAGGGTTTGAATACTAAACTCTAGGTACTGTCAGTGCATATGACTTCTTCAGGGAAGGGCTTCAACGAGGTGGTTGATTATGTTAAGAAGTTAGATGGAGTCAAGCAGGTGGGGCAGGCTAAGACTTTAGCCAAGAAGCCCCAGAATGAGGGAAACTATCGTGGTTCATACTCCAGGGGACAGAATCAGCAGGCTTACTCAGCCGGTCCTATTCAGTCAGCTCTACCAGCTACTACAGGTGGTTGTCAGAGAGCTCAGTTTTTAGCTCCTAGAGGCCAGGGAGCGTCTTATACATCAGTTAGCAGGCCTGCACTTGACCGTGGTTGCTTCCATTGTGGTGAGCTAGGCCACTTTAAGAGGGAGTGTCCACATAGGCAGGCAGGTAATCAGGGTCAGTAGCAGACTAGAGCAGTGGTCCCGGCAGGCAGAGGCAGTAATGCTAGGGGTCATCCACAGGGTGGGCAAGGTAATTTTCAGGAAGGCCGGGGAGACAGGGGGAACGGCGGTGTAGGCAGGGGTGCGGCGCAGCTGGCCCGAGAAGTTGCCCGGATTGATGATCGGGCTTATTGCTATGCTTTTCCAGGGAGGACCGAGGTGGAAGCCTCAGATGTGGTGATCACAGGTACCATTCTTGTCTGCGATAAAATGGCTTCGGTATTATTTGACCCAAGTTCTACATATTCTTATGTGTCTGTGAGTTTTGCATTGGGTTTGGATTTGATTTGTGATATCCTTGATTCTCCTATCCATGTTTCTACCCCGGTTAGAGAGTCTGTGATTGTGACTCATATATATCGTGATTGTTCTGTTGTGTTTGTGGGGTTGCATACTTGTGTAGACTTGGTAATTCTGGATATGGCTGATTTTGATATTATCTAGGGTATGAACTGGCTATCTCTTTATCATGTTGTGTTGAACTGTAACACCAAGACTGTGGCTTTAGAGACTCCGGGTAAGGATAGACTAGAGTGGGAGGGTGTGTACATGCCTAATCTAGTTAAGATAATATCATTTGTTCAGGCTAGAAAGCTAGTAGGGAGGGGGGTGTCTAGCCTTTTTGGCTCATCTCCGGGATGACATTGTGGAGTCTCCGCCTATTGAGTCAGTTCCAGTGGTTTCTAAATTTTTAGAGGTGTTTCCAGCGGACTTGCCTGGTATGCCTCCGAACAGGGATATAGATTTTTATATTGATTTGGAGCCAGGCACTCGTCCCATTTCAATTCCTCCGTATCGTATGGATCCGGCAGAGTTAATGGAACTTAAGACTCAGCTGCAGGAACTCCTAGATAAGGGATTTATACGTCCCAGTGCTTCGCCTTGGGGTACTCCAATTTTATTTGTAAAGAAGAAGGATGGTAGTATGCGGATGTGCATAGATTATAGGTAGTTGAACAAGGTGACCATCCGGAATAAGTACCTTCTACCCCGTATAGATGATTTTTTTGCCAGCTTCAGGGTGCATCAGTGTTTTCAAAAAATTGACTTGAGGTCGGGGTACCATCAGTTAAAGATTAGGCCTGAAGACATTCTAAAAACTGCTTTTCGTACTCTGTATGGACATTACGAGTTTCTATTAATGTTGTTTGGTTTAACAAATACGCCAACAACATTCATGAGTTTGATGAATGGGGTGCTTAAGTCCTACTTGGATTCCTTCGTTATCATGTTCATCGATGATATTTTGATCCACTCTAAGAGTAGAGAGGAGCATCCTAATCATTTTCGTATTGTGCTGGATACCTTGAGACACCAAAAGCTTTATGCAAAATTCACTAAATATGAGTTTTGGTTGACTTTCGTGGCATTCTTGGGGCATGTAGTGTCAGAAAGGGGGGTGATGGTGGATCTCTGAAAAAATTGAGGCAGTCAAGAGTTGGGTTCGGCCTAACT
The DNA here is from genome assembly GCA_003996215.1 of Jaltomata sinuosa. Classification (NCBI taxonomy): domain Eukaryota; kingdom Viridiplantae; phylum Streptophyta; class Magnoliopsida; order Solanales; family Solanaceae; genus Jaltomata; species Jaltomata sinuosa. The sequence continues at coordinate 198,605 of QJPP01000441.1, forward strand.
CTGTGACATAGATGAGAAGTTTTGTTGGGCTCACGGGGTGCTACCGGAGGTTTGTTAAGAATATTGCTTCTATTGTTACACACCTAACAAGGCTGACATAGAAGGATGTACCATTCGTGTGGTCCGACAAGTGCGAGGAGAGCTTCCAAAAGCTCAAGACACTTTTGACCACAGTCCCTATTTTATCCTTGCCGATTGAAGGTAAAGACTTTGTTGTTTACTGTGATGCTTCACATTCTAGTTTGGGTGCTGTGTTGATGCAGGATAGGAATGTGATAGTCTCTGCATCCAGGAAGTTGAAGGTGCATGAGAGGAATTACCCAACTCATGACTTAGAGTTGGCAGCAGTGGTTTTTGCATTAAAAATTTAGAGACACTACCTTTATGGTGTCAAGTGTGAGGTATTCACAGACATCGCAGTCTGCAGCACATATTCACTCAGAAGGATTTGAATTTTAGGCAGAGAAGGTGGATGGACCTTTTGAAGGACTATGATGTGACTATTCAGTACCATCCGGGTAAGGCTAATGTGGTGAAAAATGCATTAAGCCGGAAAACTGTTAGCATGGGTAGCTTGGCTTGTTTGGGGGTGTCCAAATGACCACTAGCTAAGGAAATTCGGGCTTTGGAGGCCAATTTCATGCACTTAGGTGTTTCAGATCAAGGTGGGTTGTTGGACAGCATTGAGGTCAAGGCCACCTTCATAGAGGAAATAAAGGCGAAATAGCTTCAGGATCCGAAACTGAGTAAGTTGAGAGGTAAAGTAATATCCGGGGAGTCCAGACACATTATGCTAGACTCTGGTGGAGTGTTGCATTTCAGAGAGAGGATTTGTGTTCCTCGAGTAGATGATATGATTCAGAAAATCCTGGCAAAAGCTCATGGTTCGCGGTACTCAATTCATCCGGGTGTAACTAAAATGTACAGGAACTTGAGGCAGCGTTACTGGTGGCCTAGAATGAAAAGGGACATAGTTAATTTTGTGTCCAAATGTCAAAACTGCCAGCAGGTAAAGTACGAACATCAGAGACCTACAGGACTACTTCAGAGAATGCCAATTCTAGAGTGGAAGTGGGAAAGGATAGCCATGGATTTCGTGGTGGGTCTTCCCAAGACATTGGGGAAGTATGACTCAATTTGGGTCATTGTTAACAGGCTGACCAAGTCTACTCATTTTATTTTGGTCAGGGTACATTACAATTTACAACAATTGGCTAAGATCTACGTGAAGGAGATTATGAGACTGCATGGGGTACCACTGTCCATCATTTTAGACAGGGGTACGCAGTTTACTTCTAAGTTTTGTGGAAAGCTACATGAAGATTTGGGTACACAACTCACTTTTAGCACAGCTTTCCATCCTCAGACTTATGGTCAGTCAGAGAGGATGATCCAGGTATTGGAGGACATGCTAAGAGCATGTGTGATGGACTTCGGGGGTCATTGGGACCAGTTTCTACCGTTGTGCGAATTCTCATACAACAATAGCTACCACTTCAGTATTGACATGGCACCGTTCGAGGCATTATATGAGAGGAACTGTAGATCATCGATTGGGTGGTTTGAGGAAGGCAATGTAAAGCCTTTAGGCGTAGACTTAGTGAAGGAAGCGCAGGAAAAGGTAAGGGGCATTCAAACCAAGTTGTTGGCTGCTCAAAGCAGGCAGAAGGAGTATGCAGATCGCAAGGTCTGGGATATGGACCTTCAGGCTGGTGAACAGGTATTGTTGAAGGTGTCATCAATGAAAAGGGTTATGCAGTTTGGTAAGAAGGGCAAGCTTAGCCCTCGATTCACTGGTCCGTTTGAAGTTCTTAAAATTGTGGGGCCAGTGGCTTACAAGTTAGCACTGCCACCTAGTTTATCGGGCGTCCATCTGGTATTCCATGTATCCATGCTTAAGCGATACCATGGGGATGGGGATTACATCATCAAGTGGGATGAGGTGCTTTTCGATAAGGATCTTCGTTATGAAGAAGAACCAGTTTTGATTCTTGCTCGGGATGCCCAGAGGTTGAGGACAAAGGTGATTGATATGGTGAAGGTTCAGTGGAAGCATCATCCGATTAAGGAAGCCACTTGAGAAACCGAGAAGGACATGCGGGACAAGTACCCTTAACTGTTTGAGGATTCAGGTACTACACTTTCCTCCTTTTATTTCCATAATTTTGGGTTTGATTGTTCGGGGATGAACGATTGGTAAATTGGTATCTGTTGTAATGACTGAGTCTGTCATTACGGGTAGTCCAATCGTGCCAAGTTTTAGAGTTAGAAAATTTCGGGTTTGGGAGTTTGAAATTTTGGCTAGGCTAGCCTCGGTCGATTTTAGAGCGAGGTAGAGTCTAGGGAAATCCGGGTAAGGATTGGTTTATGTGTCTTGTGTTAAGCTAGTCTTTCGCATAGCCAAGACGTAAAGGAGTCCGGAGGACTTTTCAAAATTGAATTTGGGTAAGTAGAACTCTCGAAATCACGTTTGACGTGAAGGGGTTGTTTCGGATCATCGGGGGAAGCAAGTGTGTTGTAAAATGGCCAAAACTGGGAAATTTACGAACATTATGTCCGTGATGAGCGCAACCGTCTGCGGTAGCGGCCTCCACTATAGCGGTGGAAAATACCACTATAGCGGTGGTCAATGCGGTCAACACTGCGTAAGACCGCTATAGCGAACCGATGGGATTTTAATGCATAAACATTCCCCAAAAATATTCAGTTTTCACAACTTCATTTGGGAGAAGGGATAGGAAATTTTCCTCCTTCTTCCTTCGAATTTCTTCCCTAAGGTAAGGTTTATACTTCCCAATCTTTGTACTACGTTTCCTATGCAGTAGAATTGCTAGGAGGGAACTTAGGGAAAGGTTGGAATAACCTAGGAATGGTAGAATTCGGGGAAGGAAGGGGATTTCAAGCATGAATGTTCTTGGGCATTGTCAAAAGTATGTTATTATGATCATAAGTTGTTAAATTCTCTATTTTTATCCGTAAAAATGATAGAAGTAGGTGAATTAATGGTGAAAAAGCCTAGAAAAAAGGTGGGATGATCATGGGTGGCCTAGGGTTTGGGGATTTGGTGTAATCCGGGTATTGTGCAGGCCTTGTGTGTTAATTGTATGTACTTGTGTGTTATTTTAGACCAAGAACGAGAAAGGAATCCGGAACACGGGAAAGCTCGGGTTGAATAGAGCTTGGATCATTTCAAGGTAGGTGATGGCTTACGATTTCTGTGAATGTTGTATATTCTTGTACCCATATCTAAGTGTTTTTATGAAATACATTGCTTAGGGAAGTTGTGTAGAATGTCTAAGGTTCATGTTGTACAGTCTGTGATTTGAACGGTGTTTGCTTGTGGTTTACAAGTTGTTTGATCATCTATTTGACCGTGGGTTATTGAAATTCAGTTGACTGGGGTACCATGCCTGGTACGAGTATAACAAATGGTTAGCTCGGGTACCACGCCTGGTACAGGAATACTAACGGTTGGCTCGGGTACCACGCCTGGTATGGGTTTACTTTTGTTGCATCATTGCATTTTTATTGTTGTGTTGCATTGACTGATATTGGTTCTGTGAGTGGATTGGGCTGCTTATTGAAATGTGTTATTGGTTTAGTGGACCTTGAGCGGCCGAGAATTTCTGTATAACTGTTGTGTTGGTCTTGATTTAGGTCGAATTGTTCATTGACATTTTGTGTTGTCTAGAGGGGATCCCAGGGTGGGTCCGGGCTAGACGGAAAGGTATAGTTACTGGTATATGGTTGAGGCTTAGAGTATAAGTGGTGGATTTCAGGCGGGAACAAGCTAAGTAGAGACTTGTAGTCTAGGTGTGTATGTTAATATTGTTGCATGTCTTCCATACCTTTTACTTGATATTGTCGTACTGTTTATACACTGTTTATTTGAAAACTGATTGATGATCCTACCAGTACACAGTGGTGGTGTACTGATACTGCACTTGCTTGTCTTTCTTGTGAGTACAGGAAATCTTCCAGCGGTTGAGACGCGACCTCATCTATAGCACCGGCAATTTTTGACTTCAAGGGTGAGCTGCTTGATCAAGCTACCTTGGATTTATCTCTAGAGTTTCAACCCACTTGTTTCGGGTTAAAAATACTTTCGTATTTTATTTTGGGGTTGCATCCCGGTACTCTAGATATTGGTAGTAATGTTTGGTACTGCGACTTTCAGTTTCTAGGGGAATTTTCCGCAGGATGATATTAATGCTATAGTTCTTTACTTATTTAATTGCTAGTTTACTTCTGTTTGCTGGTTTTAGGATATTAGTCTAGGAAAAAGGTTGAACTCTATTGGTTCGCTCATCCGGGGGTTGGGTGGGTGCCACTCATGACGGTCTGGGTCGTGACAGAGATTCTGTCTCATTTGTAAAAGGAACGATAAAATTACGGAGAATTTTAGTTTTGTTGTTGTCATTAGCACTTTCTTGTCCATTTTCAATTCGCATTAAATATTCATAGAAAATAGGATCTTCTTTTGCAAGCATGTTTTTGGATAAGCACAACTTTCCAAATTGATTTCAAATATCATAATATAATAAGCTCTCACATGCAAAGTCTTCTTTTTTTCCATTGCAAACAACAGGTAGTGTTTGTGTAAGTCTACTCCAAAGACTATAACTTTTCCACCGAACAAGGTTATTTTACCTGTTAGATCTTTTAAAAGAGAATCAAAAGCTTGTATCATTTTTTTTTGGTCATTGAAACTTCATCCCAAACAATTTATTTTGAATCTCGAATTAGAGATGCTAGTGAACTTTGTTTACTAATGTTGCAAGTGAAGTTGTTGTCAATATCAATTGAAATTTTGAACTGTGAATGTGCAGTTTGACCTCCAAGGAGAATTGAAGCTACAACATTGGAGGTTGTGGTCGCTAAAGATATAAATTCTTTTGATCTTACATTTGTTAATAAAGCTCTATATAAAAATATTTTTTCAGTTCCTCCTGGCTCGTCAATGAAGAAAATACCTGATTTATCAGAATATACCCTATCAATTATTGTATTGAATGCCTTTTTTTGGTGTGCATTTAACTTTGTTTGTAATAGTAGATCTTCTTCACTTACTATTATATTTCTTTCAAAGTGAACATCTTTTGCTTCTTTACTTACTCGGGAAGGTATAATATTTGCAGGAACAAAGTTGAATTTCTTTATATTGTGTCCCATTAAATATAAGACTTTGTTAATATGATTTAGAACTAACTGTTGAACATCTTTTATTCTCAAATTAGGAGTCCTTTTAAAATCTTCAGACATTTAATCTTTAGACATTTAATCTTCAAACATTTTCCATAATTTCTTTGGGTTAACAGGATTGCAATAAACTAATAGTGTGGCGAATAGATGTCTTAAATTATAAGGCATTTGATAGCTCACAGCTTCATACATACATTTTATTAAATTTTTATCAGAATATAATAAGCCTTTTTTCTCTGTAGCTTCTCTAAATGTATCACAATATTTTTCATTAATTGTGCGTAGATCTTCATATGATTTAGCTCCTCTTACATTTGTTAAAAGTAATCGAATATAGTATCTTTCCCCTTTAGTTGGATGAAATGTGACAATTCTACCAACAACACTACTACGTTGACGTTGACGTGACCACATTCTGTCTCTTGCTGATCACATAAAATACTTTGGGAAGTCTTTATATAATAAATTGAGTTCTATGAAATTTTCATTGGTTCTATTCATTTCAAAATTCAGTTAGCATTATTTTTCTTATTATTGGATTATTTAGAATTTGATCTATAATTTGATTGCTTTTGAACGATACATATTGGTGTTCCTTTAGATGAAGTTGAAGTTGGTATATAGTTGGAGTCATTTCATTGATAGGAAAAGCAAATAGACGCCATGCAGCTTCGGGAGGAGAGACCCATCTGACATATTGATATTCTTTTATTTCATTTATTTCTACATTTGAATCACTATTATATATGAAAAATGTAATTTTATCATGTCCTTTATAAATGTATTTATAGATGTATTTGACCACCTTAATGTCTGAACATACTTCAACATTAATATGGCAATTAAATTTACGTAGTAAATAGGGATTGTATGAGACTACCCAAGTATTATTTATTTTGTATCCTTTAAGTTCAGTCGGTGTTTTCATTTTTTGTCTTCTGTAAATAGGATAAGAATATTTTTTCCTTTGTTGTTTGTTCTGAAAGTTCTTTAGGGTATTTAAATTTGCAAGAATCTCTTTTCATGCAAGGACATGTCGAATTTATATAGTCACAAGGTTCATGAATTATGTGTTTAATCACAAGAGTGTATAAATCAGAATCTGTACAATCAGATAATTCGACGCAAATAATTTTATCATAAGCCTCTGGTGTTAATAATTTGTATTTGTCTGTAAGTATGATAAGAAAATGTGCATGGAGGAGACCCCATTTTTGAAATTCTATTGTGTACATTAAAGCTGTAACTTTTTCAAATATGTTCTTTTTTAGTATATCCTTTTTAAGTTCTTCTACTTTTGCTCTAAACACTCAACTGACTTAATCAGATCTATTTTAAACTTCATCACTTGGCAGTAAATATTCTTGTATTTTAAGCCATGAAGGATTGCAAGTCATTGTCAAGAATATGTCAGATTTTTTAAAATATTATACTAATACAATGGCATTCATATATCTATGACACATATCTCTTGGACCTTCTATAAAACTTGCAGGTAGAATTTGTCCTTTTCTAATAAGCAAAGTATCACTTTCTTCGTGTCTTAATATATCAATAATCTCTTGTAGTATCTCAGTTTTGAATAAATTTTGATTAAATGAAAAAAAATCGTTGTGTCTCAAGTTTTATGTATTGGTCAACTATATATTATTGAAACACCCTTTCAGAATGTAAAGTTTCATTTAATTTTTTTTGTCTTATTTAAATTTTGTAACAGTAATATTTACGACGAGAAACAGTTTGTCTTTTCTTTTTTTCCTTTGATAAAACTTCACATTTCATGTCAAGTAGGTCGTCAATTGTATCCATATTCATTACACTTGGTAGCTGTTGACTTTCACAATAAACTTGATAATTAGAAATGTTATATGTTTGTTTTACTTTCTTAATACCACAGTGTCATTCATTTTGATCGTGGGGGAATAACATTAAATATTGTAATGGGTTATAACATTTGTAGTAGTAATTTATTAATTGTGATTTTTCATTGTAGGTGTATATTCGACTCCCGGGGATATAAACTTTGTTATTTGGTTATTTTTTTATTCATATTGCCCCAACTTCATATGCAGTTGGCAAATTATATGTTCGTTGGTCTAAACCAGAATTTAATTTAAGTGCAATGCAGAATTTTAATAGTGTCGGAATGTCTGTTAATGACTTCAGAAAGATAGTATATGGGTTAGGTTTCAGTATATCCATCAGTTTTGTCGTAATTAATTCACTGAGGTTAGCTAGTAAAGTCATTCGATTTGTTATCTCATTTTTATTATCATAGAAGTACAATTGTAAATTTTTTGATCTTTCATTTGCATGAAGCAAATCGTCAATAAGGTGATACATTTGATCATAAACTTTAAATGTATATATGCCATGATTTTTCGTTGCTAAATTTTTGTCGTACTTTACCCCAAGAGACGTGAAGACAAACATATTATTGTACGTTCTACTGTAAGTATGAAAATATTTACATTCTTCAGTGTTGCTTAAAAAATTTTTCGTAACTTCACTGACAAGTGATGAGAAATCAGTTTAATTGATTCATTATCACAATAAAAATTTGGTGATTCATATTAAAATCTTTTTGCCGCACAAAATTTACCGTTTGAAATCTTTTTTAAGTATACATAATTTTTTGATAGCAGATTATCATTCTGTAAATTGATTTCTAATCATTTTTTACCTGCAGATGGTAAATTATAATTCTGTTATAAGCAGATTAAGTTAACTACAATATTGACTGAGCAAAAGAAAACATACCTCTATTTGAAGTAACTAGGGGTGTGCAAAAATCGGTTTAACCGATAAACCGAACCGATAAAAATATTATTGGTTTATTGGTATTGGGTTATTGGGTTAACGGTTTTGTAATTTTTTTTATTGGGCTATCGGTTCGGTATCGGTTTTAAGGTTTTAGTTAATGGTTAAACCGATAACCCAATAAGATTATATTTAGATTATATTTTTATTCATAATTGTATAATAGTGGCTTTAGATTTTAAATATATATCCTATTGTTTTTTGCATTTTATAGTTGTTGTCTTAGTGTTGTTGTTTTCTTTCTAAAGTCATTGGTTTGATAGCATTCTACCTATCAGTGTTGCTTTTCTTTTTGAGAAATTGCTACCGTTGCTACTGTATTCAAGTTTTCTACTTAAGAAGAAAGAAAATAAGTTTATTTTAGCAATAACGTATTTGAATTTTCTTATGCTTGTAATTTGTATAGATGTTTATGCATGAAAGTAGTCTATATATGAAGAAGAAAATAAGAGAAATCAAAAATATTATAGGAGCATTTTCTTATTGGTTAAACCGATAACCGAACCGTTAAGGACCAAAAACCGATTAACCGAAAACCGATAACGAATATCTTATTGGTTTGGTTATCGGTTTTGCATGTTTACAAACCGATAATCGATAAACCAAACCGATAATATACAAAACCGAACCGAACCGACCGATGCACACCCCTAGAAGTAACCAGTAGGGATGGCAACTTTTCTGCTGCATTACATGTACGTGATGTGAATTCTGATATTCCAAAAGCGAATATTTAGATACATAAAATTTATAAGGCTAGTCGTAATTTTTCAATTTCTCCTGACTTACCTACTTCAAAGATAGAGGTGAAAGCAGTTGTTTGTGTGGTCACGGAAGCATGTCCTTCAAAATGGTGGAAGAGAAAGTAGCGTAAATGATAGTAAATCAATTTATCTATGAAGGTATACCTATATATATACACAACATTACATGAAAATTTAGCTTTTTTAACCTTCGTCTCTAGCTTTTGAAGAATCAGAATTAAAAAGCACACTTTAATTTTTATCATGACTCTCAATTTGCGATGATAGTGTACTATTTGAATGTTGCAAGAATCGTCGCCTTTTTGATTCATCTCTTTGAGCTTGTTGTTGCAATAAAAATAATTATTTTTTCTCTGATGATATTTGTGCATATCTGATATGACAAAGCATATTTTTATGCAGTTGTTGTTGTTCCTTAATATTTTCATGAGGTTTTTGGAGTGCTTCGCCATTATTTGTCGATATTTCTGTTGCAACTAATATTCAATTTCGCTAAAAAATATTATAATTTGACCTATTTTAAGCAATAGAGTGGTAGAAGTATGTCATCGATAAATTATGATAAAATAAAAAAATTAAATACCATTCGATTGTTTTGATATATGCTCGAACACCTTAAAGTCATCAGTATTCATAATATAGCGTGACTTTGTAGAATCACCTACGAAAACATGTACAGTCAAAATAAAGAAGAAGACAAACAGAACAGGGAAAGAATGAAATCAATTATCATTGTAGACTATCAATAGAGAATGCGGAGATATCCGACAGCGAAAGAGTAAAGACAAAAAGGGATGTATCTACTACTATCACAGAACAATAATAAAAATAACAGATAAATTTAATATTCAAATACAAAATAAGAAAGGGGGAGAAGAAAGATGTCTTTAATTCCTTTGTTGATTCTCTTTTTGAGCATCAGTGCATTACTAAGACCCAAAGGCATGATTTTGGTATATAAAAATGGCAGTCAGGTGATTTGCTGAAACAGGAGTAGTGTACACATGAACTTCTGTTGTAATTGGACAATTATTAATGCAATCTGAAATTGAAAATTATACCAATACACTTGAAATAAAGAGCTCAACTATGTAACATCTACATAGAGAATTCAAGTATTGTTACGTCATGAGTTCGATCTTTGTTAAATCTTGAAATTTAAAAAATGTCACATAAATTAAGACGAAAAAACTAGTATTTAGTTTTCTTTCATTTAATGGGTGTTGGATCGAGGTATAATGCGATGTGTTATATATATTAGGTTATATGATATTTCACTGTTCTTTTCGATCGAGATATTTTCGTTGCATTTTAAACTGGGTTATATAGTGTTTCCCTATTTTCCCCAATTGATGTATTTTTTATTGCATTTTAGGTCATATCGAGAATTAATTTGAGTAGTATTATTTGAAATCTACCTTCATTTCTCCAGAAAAAAATTAATTGAAGTATCAAAAATTTGAAGCATGAAATAAAGACTCAAGAGCTTTTATGTCGCCTTACATATATATTTGAAATGATTTTTCACCATTGCATAGAAGCCAAATAATTTGTTAGTATATTAAATTGCTTACACTAACTGCATTTGTTAACAGCACTTTCAAAGAATGGAATAAGAAATCAATAACTATTTCACTTGTAAGGGAAAAGATTTTTAACAAATAGGAGAGAATAAAGCTCTCTGACCTGCACATTTCAGTTTATATTCTATCAGGTATAACAAAACTAAATGTCAAAAAGAAACATTAGGATTATTTTCTAAGAAAGTATATAACTGGGAGAATCCTCTATTTGGCTCACCACTTGTACTAATTGTTAAAGTTTAGAATACCCACAGACAAAAAATTACCTATATCATTGATAAAATAATGATTAATTTTTCATCTGCTTATATGTCAAATAAAGAAAGGAAGAAAACAAATGATAAAACATGTGTTTACACATAATCATGTGAATGTGACTATAGTCATAGAGAAATATATAAATGACAGCAACCCAAACAATTAGTCTCTCAAAAACCTTTGTCCAAGTGCAATTCAATGGCTACTAAATTTATAGCATCTAAGTTAATTGAGCACAAGACTACTGCAATATAGGTAGAAAAAAGTTTTTAACAAAAAAGTTGGGACGCAAGGTGGTTGTCGCTCAAGCAACTGTGGAAGCAGATTCCGTGAAAAAATCGTGTGCATCAAAGAAATGGAAGGGCTCTCCCTCTCTATCTTGAACCAAAATATGGAATCCTCTATCAATTTGTTATCAATTTTTTCGAGCAGTTAGTGTCCAAAAGAATTGAACGCAAGTGCAACGTAGTGGCTACTAAATCTGCAGCATCTAAATTAATTAAACACAATATTACTTCAATTCACGCTTAATACCATATTGTCATATATATATCCTTGAACTGGCTGCAAATATTATTTCAGTAGTAATCATAATACACTAAAAAAGTCAATAATTATTGAATTTTTAAGTTATAACATGATCATATTTTAATTTTACATCGATAGGATGGTAGAGTTGGAGTCCAGCCAATCTTCTGCATTCTAAAAAATTATGGCATAGCAAGATGTTGAGGTACCGGAAGAAGACAAGTAAATATCAGTCATGCAAGGAACCTGGAAAACATGGATTCAAAGCGCAAACATTGTGCCAAATAAAAGAAGTGAAACTTCAGAACAAATATCTCATAGAAGCTCAAACATTATGCAACAGCAAAGAACTGAAACTTCAAAACCAATATCTCATAAAATAAGACGCCAGTAAGCGTGAAAATTATTTTATATACCACGTCACCTCGTATTTGAAAAATGAAAGATGAAGAAGCTAGTGAAAAATGTGTACTAATTTTCATCATTCTAATGACTGTTCAGCATCTTCAAATGAACTGCCTCAATCGAGAAGCTTAGCTTCTGAATTTCATCAACTTGTTTTTACGTATGGCTGCTTTGGTTGCTGGACTCAGAATTTCAGAAGACCCTAAGTAGTCTTACTCTAATGCACAAATCTAGAATTTCAACTCTTTATTTGCAATTCATTTTCAGAACATAAACACTCATTGTGCATATTAGACAATGGTTAAAAAATTTTAGGGACATTCATTATTTTTAGAAAAATATGCACCAATATGTTCACTCTTCAACTTGATCATCTTTGTCAAATAAAGATAAAATATATTTTCATTGCACAACTAAGCAAAACTCAAGATTCCTATACCATTGGATCTTACAATTTAACATTCAAGTGTACCTGAATATATGATTTTAGCACGGCAACAAATTAAAGAGATTTTATTGTCTGGTCTAACACCATATCAGTTATTACGATAAATTTTTTGAGCCTTACACTTATATTTTCTACTGTCTTTTTAATCATGTCAAGCTACGCAAACTGTCAAATCTGAACAAAGAAAGTAATTATATCAGCCTAATTCTATACTGCCTCAACTTTGAAGGCTCGGCAAACAAAAGACACATTTTTATAAGTTTTACTTTAAAGAAAAGATTTTATATAAATTGAGTATTCTTGCAATACATGAAGAACATCAAATGATGCTGCCCGACAGACACCTATGCGCTGCCCGTTTCTTTTTTTCTCCAAATATACCCTCATCAAAGTATGATGCAAGGTGTAGAAATAAATTAAATATTATTATCATAGGGGGGCAGAAGTTATAGCAAAAGAACAGGAGATACTGCACCAGATGAAGAATAACATACTATATTTATATCGAAATTAATTATAGCATAGCCGGTGATGATTCCTATAGTGAAGTTAGCTTGACGATGAAGATTTACTCCAATGAAGGTCACTCTAATAAACTTACCTGGAAGTAGCATATACACTTGTGTCTTAATTTGAAGCACTGACATAGTAAAAAAGGTGGAGAACTTGCATATCATCTTTGTTTGTTCCCTCCTCCCTAGTTCCTAATGATTGGCCCTCCATATTGGGTGTAGCTTTACAGATTGAGAATTAAAAAAAAAAAAAAATTCAGTAATCAAAAGTCACCAAAATAACAAAGACACTTCCTGCAATTATACAATATGTAGACATTCAAAAATGTAAGAATAAAAGTGGAGCGAGAGGATAACAAATTTTGCAATGTTGCTACATAATTTATCCAAACCTATTTTCTTTTTACTGTCCAATATTTATCGACATAAATTCCAAGTATAGCCACTTAATGTGATGGTGATCTCGAACTTCAAAAAATATTACCCATTCACAACAATGTCAATAAGAATACCATTACACCAACGTTTAAAGATTCGAGGTACAATTTTTTATCCTCATACAGATGACTAAGAACTTGAGAGGGAAGATAAAATGGAGAAATTAACCTACACCAAATTGGATGGCAAACACATAAGCTATAAGATCAATGAAATTCAATAATAACACATGATCGATATTGAAAACTATAACAGTTATCTGTTGCATTATTAGCGAACAAACCTATCGTATCTAATCTGCCAAAATGGTAAAAATGAATCTGATGGACAATGGGATGTTGCTCACCTATGTAGCAGTAGACAAAAAGGAATAAAAAGACGATCAAGTAATACATATTTTTGCCTTATTAGCGCATAATAAGAGGATGTCATTTGAGGTAGTCTGAAAATGCCAACACCATATAAAATTGTAAAAATTGAAGGTTAAAACTTATTCCAGTGAAAATTTAATTAAATTATAAGATATGTGAAGTTATTGGATAACCACTCACATTTCAACTGACCTTTTACATTTTTTTATTGGTGTGGGTGGCTCAACTGACAGCCCTCTACTTGATCCAGATTCAGTAACTGTTATTTCCATCTCTACCTCGTTTGTGCTGAGTGGTTTGACCTTTTCACTATTTTATTCATTAATGCTTGGAGGGGAGACTTGTTCTTTTTTTTGTGTAGGACAAAACTGTTAGCATTGTGCGAGTCACATTAAAGCTTACCCATGATGACTTTCTCAATTGAATGCAAAACAGTTTGTTCGACAACATCTGATGGACATGGTTAACACACAGGAGTTAGCGCTGAAAATCAAAGGAACCATTTGTAAGATTTTAAATATCTCACAAGATGAATCAAATTACATGTACGAATAAGAATTATGACAAATGTTTTTCCTTTAAGGACAAAAACAACAGATCTGCACAACTCAAAAGCAGGGGTATTTCAATTCATCTATTCTTAAAGTCTAATGCATCTCATTCTTTCTTTTAGCAGGTATGAGTTAGTTTTTTTGTCCTTATTATATATACCATTTTGTTAAGCTGAAAAATAGGGGCACTGGAAATAAAGTTTTTACAGATATTCAATTATTTTTTACATTTACAAATGATTCAATAGCAAACAAAAAAACTTGTATAATATATATACTAATACGTGTAAATAGGGAGTAACCTTGATGCAAGTTGTGTCAAATAAGTCTTCTATCGTCAAGGAAAGCATTTTTAAGATAGATCACCAAAAATGAATATCGTAATTGAGCCACTGCCATCAATAAGGTCGATTTGGAAGGTACACCTGGAGCCATAGTGAGTTAATACTTGAAATATTTTACATATGTCCTATATTTATCTGAAATGAAATTTGTGGATGGCATGAATATAATACCGAAGCACCAATATTATCTGTCATTTGCACTTTGGACAATCAGACTGCTTTTTATCTTTCGTGAGTTTTTTCTGTTTGTAACTCGGATATTCTAGGACACAAAATTATTGGAGATCGTTTGATAGTAAGATTTCTGCCTCAATGCACAAAATATCAACCTGCAATAGAAAATGAAAATTACGTGTATGTTATCTATTTCATGAATAAAGTGAGCAGGTGTAGATATGTGCAAAATTTACAGGCTGTGATGCAATTTTTGCAATGGGGATAATTTGTTGGTGAACAGCACTCACAATGAGAGATGTAAATGACTCGAAAGAGCTTCCCATTGTATCGCTTGAAAGCACAGCTTTATTTGTCTCTGCCCTATCATTGCATCGCATAAATTATGAATATTCTCTTCAAGTCACGTTAAAGCTAGAGAGGAAGAGGAAGAAGTCTATACCATTTGATGAGCTCCAATGCCTGTGAGTAAGTAGTATCTATGCGTATTGTTGAGTTAAATCTGGTCTGCAGTGTCAAACTTGTACACATGAAATGCTTGTGCAATGGCGTATTTTATATAAGTCTATTTAAATGAAATATTTTAATATATGCATACCCCAAAAAGGAGATATTCCTATATTCCTTCCAAGGATTACAGGGAACTCTTCCTCCTTCTCTATTTTAGCCTGCAGTTTACTTCCTTTAATTTGTCCAAATTCATCCCACAAAGTGAGCAAAAACTGCCTTTTCCTGACAATGCATAGAAAATAATATTATTTTTTAGAAATTCATCATAAGAATGTGAGTATTTGAAAAGGGTAATAAAAGTGTGTAAGGTGAAATACTGTACTTGCTGATTGTCATCAACAATGATCTCTCGACACCTATTCTGAGTACGACCTGCATATTTTAGAGGGCCACAACGAAGGACTACTCCAAGCATATCTGCCAGTAGGAATGAAGGAGATGTAATCAGTGTGTATTTATATAGACATCTAAATATTAGGCTGCTAATAATTAGTAGGGGCAGTATACCAATTTCTGCAACATGAGGAGGAGTTATCTGAGCAATACGATTAAAGGTTGTGATATTCAGTTTGGTCAGCGGCAATAGTAGTTTCTCAAGCTCGTCGATTGATTTGACATGTTCAACTACTGTTTCTCTGTCAAGTACCCAATAAAAATTTTATATTGATCGGTCATACGAAGCTGGAGAAACTTTTACTCTTGCAGTGGAAATCAGATATGTCTTCAAGAGTATAAGCTTGTTCACGTAATGTTCAATATCATCGCCATAAATAACTGTCCTAATTTATTTCTCCTGTAAAGTTTAACAGTTTTCGTGAGAGGTAACTTAATAATGTAATTAGATAAAGAAACTTAGATGTTAATACTACTATAAGTGATTGTTAAAAAAATTACTACTATAAGTGGAAGCACCTCTTCATCTTCCAGAATCAGATTTTGAATTTTCTTTTTTTCGGGCTTTCTCGATGTTGGCTCGGGTCCATAATTTGAACTTTGTAAGTCTAATACGGAGTGTCCGATGTTATTTCATCGATTTAAATCTTAGTGTCATGTGTTCACGGTAGATATCTTAACAATAACATGGACAACAAGAGTTAGAGAGGCAGAGCGAACACAATCTAAAACAAAGTGATGCATATATATTCTAATAAACATGCGTCATGTGTGCCATCATTCTATAATAACATTATCATATACAACTTTTGTAACTTTCGACAGTTCAAGTATTCAAATTTAGGCTCCTTTGCTCTTATTATTACCATATCATTAATAAATATATAATAAATAATACAAAGCTCAAATTAGTATGTTACAACTTTGAGTAAAAAAGTAACCAAAATCATAAAAAAAGGTTTCCTTCTATCTTAGACACTTTAAAATAAAAAAGTAAGCCCGTTAATTCGATTTCTTTTTGAATCTATTAATGCAGACCATTGAACCAGCAAATTCACTCAGTATGTCACAATTATTACTGACATGCAACTCAAACTTGAGAAAGAAATTGAGAAGGACAAAAGAAGAGTTCAGACTGAACAATGAGGAATAATGAAAGCGATCAAAACCAGCGCACATGCAGAACTTTGAACACACAATTATTCTAAAAATTAGTAGAAGATGCGTGTGAGCAGCTGAAATTACTCTACAACTATAATTGTCAATCTCTAATCTCTATCTCAGTCTCTTCAACTCACTCTGTCACTTTTGGGTGAGTTTCTTAACTCCTTCTTCACTGATTTAAGATCGGATTATCTCTGTTTTCCCTCTCTGCTCCTCTACTTCTTGGGGAGATTCACATGTAAATATAGAGTATATTAGACAACACTCTTAAATTTATCGAATTCAAAATCTGTCCTTAATATTCTCTACAAATAGGTTAAAAATTTCAGGACATTCACATGCAAATATAGAGTGTATTATTATACATTCAAATTGAATACTCTAAAATTTGTATTTCTCCATACTATTGAACCAACAAAAAGTTCTATATTTATCCAGATCAGTGAAACAAACAAAGAAAACAAATCAAACCATGCAAAAAATGCAAAATTTAAAACTGCAAAAAGTAACTTAAGAAAGAACAGAGAAAAGACAGAAAAGAAGACCCAAAAACCCACTAATTCAAAGAGACGCAGCTGCAATAAGTTGAGTTAGAGATTAATGAGAGTTGGGCTTCGCCGGTAGTAGCCTCCTGAATTAGTCCAAATTTTATATAGTCTTTAGATATTTTAAATTATTAATTATTGCGATTTATATACTTTTAACATAATTTTAAAATAAAATAAAATATGTTACTCCCTCTCCTTCAATTTATGTGGTGATGATAGAATTTTGAGAATCAACCAAATTTTTTATGTCCTGTAAATATTTTAAGTTGTTAATTATTATAATTACATAATTTTCATGTTACTTCCTTTGTTCCAATTTATTTGACACTGATAAATTTTGAGAGTTAATTAATTTTCTTTATATATATTTAAAATATTTTAAGTTGTTAATTATTGTGATTTATAGTACTTTTTACGTTATTTTTAAATAATATATATTACTTTTTGTGTCTAAATTTATATTACACAAAATTTGGAGAGTTAACAATTTTATACTTAAGTTATTAGTTATTGTGATTTATAGTATTCTTTTGTAATTTTTATTTATAATATTTTTATGTAATTTTTCTTTGTTCCAATTTATATGGCACTTATAGAATCTCCAGAGTCAATCAAATTTTTTATATGTATTTAAAATATTTTAACTGTTAATTATTCTGATTTAACATAATTTTAAATATATAACAAATATTTTAAGTAATTTTAAATATATAACAAATATTTTAAGTTGTTAATTATTGTGATTTATAGTATTTTTATGTAATTAACAAAAATTGAAGTTTTTATTTTTTAAATTTCAATATTTTAAATCAATTTTTTCTTTTTTGCTCACATATGCTTTTTAATTGTACAAACTTAAAAGCTTATAGTGTGACCCACAACTTGAAAGAAAGCAAAAATCATAGGCCTAAAATAAATATTATGTTGTAAACAATTGTGTTACCACACAATGTTGTCATCTTGTATTGTGGATGTCCACACTATAATTCCATTGATGAATAATAACCTCCATATCATAACTTCTCCTTGATGAGTAATAACTTCCACCTCCTCATTGATCATCCATAACACCATTGTCTTCCCCACCTCCTAAAGGATTAATGTCATGTTTATTGCACTCTTTTATGTTCCTCAATGTAATACTATAAATAGAGGTTCTAAACATAATGTTTGAGACACTTGATGATAATTGGGAAACACTTGAAAGAATAAAAAAAGTTCTATTCTCTATCTCTCATATCTTTTCTACTTTATATTATTATTCTTTTAGTTTAGTTTTACAACACGTTATCAACATGGAGTTATAACCAATTTATCATATTAAGGTTGTGTTAGATTTTCTGGGAACAGGTGAGTAAATATAATAATGCTACTATGCATTCTTTTCTTCACATGCATTTCTCTATTTTGTATATGAAACCTATTTTATATTTTATTTGTGATTATGCTCACTGCTAGTAATTTTTCTTTGAGGAATTGATCCTTAGTTAACATTTAATATTGTTTTTTTTTCATAAGCTAATTGATTTTTTTTGTGAGGAATATCATGAATTCCATGAAAATTGGAAAGGGATGGTGGCAGTGAGCAAAGTTTTTTTTTTTTTTTTGGTGTGGTGTAATTGGTATTTTTCTAGTTTACATAATACTTGCTTAATTGTTGTGAACCAACTTATAATCAAACACAATGCAGTAACACTATATGTAACTCTCTGTTTTGACAAGTTTAATTTACACAGAGAATATTAGCATGGATATATATTTTCATGACAATATTTTTTATTGTTTATTTTTGTTCTACATTTACTTGTGCATCTTAATCACAAAAGTTGTAATATTTTTTTTAAGGCTCACGGGTAAGTCATGTTGCACTTTGGCCTATTATGTTATTGGTTAAAAGTAAGATGGTGAATTTAAATCTCATCAACCAAAAAAGGGGTAAGACATCGGGTTAAAGTCCCGATACACCACAATGATAAGACGTTGGGTTTGAATCCAATCTGTTTGTGGCCTAAAATGTTTTTATATGGATAAGACATTGAGTTTAAGTCCGAATGCACCATAGTGATGATACAATGATGATTAAGGCAAAATTTTGATAAAAAGTCATGAAATCCGCCGAATTAATTTTCTCCATTCTCTTATGTGAATGTGATAGCAATGCATAATATGTTTGAAAGAAGACAAGTGGTTGAATATATGAATATGGCCGTGAAGGGACAAATTAAAAATAGTCATCATTGTGGTAGTTGGGTTCAAATCCCATCAAATATGGCCAAATATATGGGTAAGACATTCGGTTCAAGTCCAACGCAATATATTTACGATATAATGATGAGTGAGCAAATTTATATACTCTTGATAAAAATTGTGAAATTCTTCCCACGAATTTACTCCATTCCATGAAGTGAATGTGGTAGCATTACATGATAAGTCTGAAAGATGACAAAATAATTATTGTGGTTGTTCAAATGAATATGGACGTGGCAAAGGACAAAATGATAATAGCCATTATTGTGCTAATTATAAAAGAAAGAACATTATGTGTTCTTAAAGTGGTCCTTCAAAAGGTGAAAGTAATTTTTTACCATCAATTTGGTATGCAAGGTATTGGGCACTCGTTTGTAGTGCGATAAATTTTATAAATCCTCCATCAAAAGAAAATAAAGTGAAATATACTTGACCTTTCAAAGTGATGTTGAGGTGTGTCCTAATTTGATAAGTTATAAATCCTCCATCAAAATAAAGGAATATAAAGTGGTGGTGCACTTGACCATTCAAATGATGTTGAGGTGAATCATATTTATATGATAAATGTCAAGGCATGACAATGAACTTCTAATGCAAATATATGAAGCATATATATAAGATTATAGTTCATTCCTTGAAGAGAATGTGACTTGTTATAAGCATTGTAAATGCTCGGCCATTCTTAAAAATGAATGTGTCAATATGTGATAAAGATTATGGATAAGGACTTGCTCATGTATGGCTTATTTAATACCACAACTCACCTCTAGGAGAGGTTTGAGAAAAAAAAGATATTTTGATATTAACGGTCATTGGTCAAATACTTTTTAGTACATCACAAATATTGTGATATGTCTTATCATGGATTACCATATGGTAAAAGCAAGAAATAAGTCTTGCACAAATATTGTGATATATTTTATTATGAACTATCATAGGGCAAAAGAAAGAAATAATTTTTTCGTTTAAAGGTTGTGATCATGACAAAAAATGAATGTTATTGTGTGGCTACACAAATTTATCATTTAGTGGGTACATATAATTTTCTCCTTAAGGAGATGTTCACCACAAGTGTGGTGTTTTAGAATATGTGGTAGTACACAAGTATTTGATAGCTCTTAAAAAGCTAATGTGTTACTACTTGGAGGAATAAAATTATCCATATATGATTTTGAGGTTGTAGTAAGTCTCAAAAGAAACTTATTGAGTTTCAAAGGCATTAGCCAAAAAATATTGAATTATATTGAGACTATAAATTATGGAAAGATTTAATATCTTCATATTACTACAATTGAAGCGGGTAATAAATATTTGTGTGAAAGATTACCACTTTTTCCTCTTGTTTGTAGTACACGGGCATGGTGATGAAATCACATGCGATAGTAAACTAAAAAGTTTACAGAATATATATAAGGTGGCATGATCGGTTGACCATCCCGATTCATATATGATGCAAAAATAATTGAGAATTCGTGTGGTTATATATTGAAGAAATAGAAAGTTCTTCACGAATTAGCTTGTGCTGCTTGTTCTCATGATAAATTAATCACATACCAGCTAAGGTTGGAATTGTATTCCATAATTTTTTGAAAACTATAAAAAGGTGAATATGAGCCCGTTCACCTGCCATGTGGACCGTTTACTATGAAATGAGATGCATCTATGGTTAGTCACTTTTCTATCAACTTGCAATTTGATTTTTGCAAGATTGTTTGCTCAAATTGTTAAATTAAGAGCATAGTTCCAAACTATAAAGTTGATAATGCTTGTTGGCTTAGTAGAAATTGTATGCCTCCAATTATAGCTAAACCCGTTGGTTATGAGAATAAATCTCCCAAAAGAAATTTGGTATGAGATATTATTTTAATGCAGCACCATTTGTATGCATCAAGCCAATAAGGTTCCCCTATATTGTTGGTTCAGGGTCAGGAGCCAAATATTCCATCTAAAATTTAAATGTGCGATATTTGATTTAATTACTCCACCACTCACAAAGATGGATTCCCAAATAAGATTGGGGTGAATGTTAGATTTTCTAACATTAGGGGGAGATATGATTAACAGCTGAAATGGATGGAATGAATTATCTAAATCCTCGTAAAAAAATGTGAACTTGAAGTTCAAGAGATAATGCAGTTGTAAAATATTACAAATTCATTGCCAGATGTATTTGCTGACCCTATAGTATAATTCAGCTGTAAATGCTCCAAAGAGAAGTCCTTGAAGGACAGAGCCTATGGCACACTTGAAGCGTGATAGACTAATCAATTTCAAACGTAAAACTCCTTAAAGAAGGAGAGGAGCAAATGATCAAGATGGTCATGATAATGAGGCAAGTGCTTTAAAAGAGCACTATGACATAACACTTCATAAAACCTTGGCAAAGGTTCAGGTACCTGAAAATGATGAAAAATGAAGAGATCTCGATAAGTTATGTCATATTGAAATCGATATCAAAATGACCATCGACGGTATCTTTGATATAATATAACGCTCACTATTATAAATGGTAACGAGGATCTTGGATTTAAATTTGTCAAACACAATCAGTATGGACAGATAAATGATTGGCCAGATAAAATATGCAATTTTAAGTATATTTTATTTCACTTGAAAAGTGATAGTCTGGACTTATTCTATAGACTAAGGTATAATGCCAGTGGGGTACAAATGAATTACTGTGCGAAATATAAAATCGTGAGATATAAAGTAAGTCTTGTGCTTAAGGCATAATGATTTTTCGCAAAAGTCCTAGCATTATTGTTTGGAGATGTATTCTCCTATGGTAGATGCAATGAGATTTCTTTCAATCTAACAATAGATGAAAAACTTGAATGTGTATAAAGAATGGTTGTTGTGTCTAGATAGACGACAAAGATTATATGAAAATCCATGAAGGATTTAAAAAGGTTAAAGCGATTCCATTGAATAGTACCCCAATGGTGTAAGATCGCTTAACGTAAAGAAAGATCAATTTTGATCTCATGAAAATGGTCAAACAATATCATGCCTTAGTGCAATTGGTGCACTTATATATCCTGCTATTTATGCATGAAATAATATTTTTATTAATATGCAGAAAAGACATAATTTCACTTTTATGTGAAAATATTTAAGTGAAATTAGATATTAGTATAAATGATTATTTCTAACCAATATTGTCAAAAGGTTGTTGGATATGCAAATACAAGAAATTATTTGATCTACAAAGCGTTTGATCATACGAAAGTTCTCTATTTGCATCTGAGGTCATTGTCATATTATTATATTCTACAAGACAGTCAATGATTGACATTTATTCAAGTCAAGTAAAGTTACTAGCAACTTATAAAGCAAGTGACTCTACACATAAGAAGATGTGTGATTTTCTTTGAGATTGAGGTTGCAATACTACATGAAATGATGCTTCTTGCATGGCTCAATTAAAAGAAGAGTATAGAGAAGAGGACAAAACAAAGTATATTTCAGCAAAGGACTATTTTGCTCAATTTTGGTGGAATATTTGACGGAGACATTGTCGATCCCAACACTTTGAGAAGCTGAATTAGAATGCATCATCTACAAGATTAAGTGATGTCTTTGTCAGGGGGAGTAAATACGCGTTGCACTCTTTTTTTCTTGGCCTAGGTTTTGTCACAATGGGTTTTTCTGCCAAGGTTTTTAACGAGGCAGCAAACGACGCGTATTACAAGATATGTATACTCTTTTTCCTTCACTAGAATTTTTTTTCCACATGATTTTTTCTAGTAAGGTTTTAACGAGGCACATTATCAATCAATGGACATCCAAGGGGGAGTGTTGTAAACAATTGTGTTACCACACAATGTTGTCATCTTGTATTGTGGATGTCCACACTATAATTCCATTGATAAATAGTAACCTCCATACCATAACTTCTCCTTGATGAGTAGTAACTCCCACCTCCTCATTGATCATCCATAATACCATTGTCTTCCCCACCTCCTAAAGGATTAATGTCATGTTTATTGCACCCTTTTATGTTCCTCAATGTAATACTATAAATAGAGGTTCTAAACATAATGTTTGAGACACTTGATGATATTTGGGAAACACTTGAAAGAATAAAAAAAGTTCTATTCTCTATCTCTCATGTCTTTTCTACTTTATATTATTACTCTTTTAGTTTAGTTTTACAATATATTAATAATATTTTTTTAAAAGTAGAAGGACAAAATGAGAATGAGGAGTTCTGACCTAAGCTCCTCATTCCCTTTTCTATATATTAGTATGAGACAAAAAAATGAATTTTTCCTTTGTATGCAGTTGTAAATTAAGCTTCGAGCTTTACGATGTCACTTTAGTTTGTAAGGGGAATTTAGTGTATAATTTTCTCCAAGTATTACTGAAATTGTAATTGTTTCAATGCTATCACTGATACCGTGAACGTGACCTTAGCGTTTGCGTTTGGGAGAGGGAGAAGAGAGAGAATATGGAGAAGGGTCTAAAATATTTTGAATTATGAGATTTGGTATAATATTGTCCTTTGTTCACTTATCAGATCAAAAATATCTTTGACGTTAACCTTTTGACTCAGATATGCCCTTATTTTTAATGACCCACACTCATAAGGTGGATGGAGGGCAATATTGTAGCAAATCTCATAGTTCAGGGGCATTTTAGGCCCTTTCTCCATTAAAATAATTTGAAACTACTTAGATCTCATTTGGCCACAAATTTTTCAAAAAAATTTGAAAACATTGTTTATTTATGAAACTTGGTCATCTTTTATAAATTTATCTTCAATTTTTTTTTGTGAAATTTCACTTTCACTTTCACTCACTCAACTTCAATTTTTTTTCAAGTAAAATGCACGTCCAAACACAACTTTAAATTTCAAAAACTATTTTTCAACAAACTTCAAAAACTCATTTTTCATATTTCAACTAAATCTATGGTCAAATGTTAACTTAATACGTTGCCTCATATGATTGACATAATTTTGAGTTTCATAATAAATTAAAAAAGTTAGTCCTCTCTCCACATTCACCAGCACCACCAAACCCACCCCCATCCCACCCCAATTTTAAAATTATTTTTTTCCAACTTACTATAGAGCATGAAAATAATAACAATGACATTCGTATAGAAATAATTAGTTCAATATTAACTGATTTAATTAAACAATTGCATATGTACCCTTCATTTGCTTTTATATGTATACCCAAAATTTAAAATTACAAAAAAAAACTATTTTCTCTATACTTGCACACCTCCTCCTCCTCCCATGATAATAATACAAATCTAAAATATATAAACATGTAAATTCACTCCAGGTTTGAGTCACTAATATCCTATTTGGGAATAGAATTAAAAAGAACAAGAGAAAAATAGAATAAACAAGACAATTGGGTAATTGGTAGCAAACCTTATAATAGAAAATAATACTTCTTTTTAGATGGAGCTCAAACAGAACATGTATGAGTTTTAATTGGATCCCGAGTTATGAATTGAGTTCTAATAAATTTAATTTAGAATAGGTCAATAGGGAGATGCAACACAATTAATAAACTTCTGAATTATATTTTTGGGTTCATGTCAAAATATGAATAATGGATGATTTCTATTTATTTATTTGGCAAGGATTTGAATTTGGGCCAATCATATCAGCCATGTAATAAATAAATATTTTATTATTTTATTTTAATGAGATCTTTAAAAATAACGGCATATAAGAGTCAAAAGGTCAATATCAAGGGCATTTGGGCCTGAAGAATTAACGTTGGGAGCATTTTTGACCCGATAAGTTGACGGAGGGTAAATTATCCTGGGTTAAAGCTTTTAGTTAACTAAATAAATCTTGTCGCTTAGATTGTATAGTTTGACACGTGTAAGAATTTCAAGACCCCACGGGAAGAAATGGAGAGATTGACCATTGGAGAGGAGCCGGTTCTATTTTATTATATACTTATGGTGATGATCGTAACATGAACTTTATTGGTAAATTTATATATAATATATAGGAGGATCATAGACAAGATAATGTGACACTTCTCTGTGGCCTCCAATTGCATTTATATTTTTCTCCCTTTTTGGGCATTTTCTCTAATTGTAAAATAATAAAATATCTACATATTTCATTTCTTTTTCACATTCCATGTTTATAGCCTGTTTGGCCAAGCTTATTTTTTGTCAAAAATACTTACTTTTTCTCAAAAGTGCTTACTTTAAAAAATTAAGATGTTTGGCCAAGCTTTAGGGGGAAAATAAGTACTTCTAAAGAGTAGCAGAAGCTAAAAAAAATAGCTTCTCTCGAAAAACACTTTTGAGAAAAATACACTTAGAAGCACTTTTAAAAAGTTTGGCCAAATATTAATTGCTGTTCCAAAGTGCTTTTTAAAATTTATTAGCCAAACACAAATTATTTTTAATCAAAAGTACTTTTTTAAAAAACATTTTTAATAAAAGCACTTTTCAAAATAAGAAGATTTTAGAAGTTTGGCCAAACAAGTAATGTCTTTACGTGAATTAATTACTTATTAGTTATTGTGCATTATAGTTGAGAATTGAAAAGCATCATCACTAATCAGCTTTCACAATTGCTACTCGTGGCCTTCCTTCTCCATCGACCATCATTAAAGGTGACGGTAATTATCTTGTAATTACTATAGTACTCTATATAATAAACACTAATTATAGAAATCAACGTTTAAACTTTCACATTTTCAAGCCAGTATCTTAGGTGTAGTAAACACTAATCAAAGCTTTGTCACTAACAATTCTTTTATCCCTATAAATTCACAACTCTTAATGTGATCTTTTTCCTTCGACTCTAATTTGTTAGAATTAAAATTAGCCTGACATGGAAATTAAATGGGAAGGAGTATTTTATTAAGTCATGGTAAAAAAAATAATATTATTTTTAAATAGTAATGATTATAACTTTTTATAGAAAGATTGGTGATGCAAATTTTGATGCATTTGGTTAATCACAACAAGCTAGTAAATGTTTTAAAGCTTTATTTGTATAGAAGATTTTTTAATGTTTTGGTACTAATTGTAGTAAGTTAAAATTTTTACTTAATACTATGCTTATAATTTGTCATTCTGTTTCCTTTTACTCTATAAAATGTTATTTCTACGCAAAGAGAAGCAACATTCTTTTTTTCCTTTCCTTCTCTAGGTTGAAATATAAACAAGGAAATGATTTCTATAAATAATATTTTGAGCCTCGATATTTGCTTCAGGCCCAAATAATTAAAGATCAAATGTAAGGGAGTAGAATGTATTGCGAATTTTTTTTAAGCTTATGATCACAAGGAGAAAAAAATTTATTCGTAAAAAATGATTTTAGGTTCTTAACCCAAAGAAAGTTAGAAGTTTAATTTAAGTGTTAATGTTTTATATGCATTTGGGTATTAATTAATATTAACAAGAGAAATTCATGTGGAGTTTTAACCAATGTAATGTTTTGATTAGATTTATTTTATCAACCATTGTTTACGTGAAGTTTTAACTAGTACGATGTTAATTTTGTTCTTTTTAATTATCTCGACCAAGTTGGAATGCATTTGTTTATTTACTGGTTTAGTCTAGAATATTTTTAAGTCTAATTTATTAACTACGTGACAAGTGAGCAAGATAAGTTACGAATTGACAAAAGAAAGGAGTGCAATCAATTAAATATATTGAGTTTGATCATGTATGTAGTTACTCTTCTTGGTTAACTTCTGTAAGTAAAAGGCTTTGTGTACGGTTACGTTCCTAAGCCAAAAAATATAAGTCACAATTTTTGCGCATGTTCTTTAGGTAAATTAAGCAATTAATCAAGCACCACTTATCCAAGAGTTAATCTAAGCCGTTTATAAGTTAATGAAGCGACCGCGCTAGAATCACGGGACTCGAGAGGTGCCTCACACCTTCTCCTCGGTCAATAAAATTTCTTACCTGGATTTCTAGTTCACAGACCAATAGAAATAAAGAGTCAACTTTTTTTAATTAAGGATTCAAAAGGTGACTTGGAACACCAAAACTCAATTCCAAGTGGCGACTCTGTAAAATAAATAATCTCTTCTTAAAATGTCACGACCCGATTTCTCAGGTCATGATGGCACCTACAACCCCCCAGTAGGTGAACCAATTCCCGTAGCCCGAAATGGTTAGTAATGGCCTACTACCTAACCAATATGCACAATAAGACAAAATAAGTGGAAGCATATATAATAGAGAAAGACAACGTGGAAGTAACAACCTGAATATGTATAAATAAGGAAAACTACACCAACCCCAAGACTTGATATCGATAGTACAGGATCTTCTAAATAGAATACAAGTGCTAGAAGTAACAAAATAATAAGTTCAATTGTCTCTGAATAAATAAAGAGTAACAGTACAAAAGATGAGATGTGGTCAAGCCTCGGTCGTCAGTCGCTCACCCTAGTCTCGAATATCCAAACTGTACGAGTCTCCACGCGATCAATGGAGAAAGCTCACACTAATATCTGCACCAGAAAGATGTAGAAGTGTAGTATGAGCACCAATTGCTAAACAACGGGTACTCAGTAGGCATCATCGATCGACTGAGCGCATATAAGATATAATAGCAGTAATAAGCAGATAGCAAAGAAGCAGTCACAAAAACAATAGAGAAAGCACATGGAAACTAGCATGGATAAAAGTGTAACACCCCAAAAATTCAAAGCTAATACCCGAACCTTTTCCATGAGTGTAATGATCATTTCCCTAGTGTGGTGAGTGCTTTGTATGTGAATCATGTTCATAAGAAACTCCTATCATCAAGTTAAGTTGCAAGCACCTCAACCAAATGAGTTTTCATGTAAGACTAAACTAGGGTCAATTTCAAATGATCATTTCTCATAGAATATAAAGAGTTAGGTAGCCTAGTACCCACCAAATTAAAGGTTTTTGAGTCTTATTTCTAATTCCACCAACCACGCATTAATCAGAGTCCGGAGTAAAATGTTATAGGAATTTTACTGCAGCACTGTCAGTGACTATGGACGGGATAATGAACCGTGGTTCTGAACCATCGTCCGTACTGTGACTCGTGAAAACAGACCTGCAACTTAAAATTTTCATCATCAAAACTACTGGTTGGTTCACGATCCATAGACCAAAGCACAGTCCGTAGAGGGACCCGTGGTTTATCAAAATTCAGCTTTTCTTCCCTAGATTTCTCGAATGACTTGACGGGTCATCATTTTGAAAGACAGTCCGTCATGTAACCCGTGGAATCACTTTCAGAGAGGTACCAAGTCCTCTAAATTCTATGAGTGTCGTCAACCCATTTTACGACCCTTCCTTCCATTCGTAGTTTCTGAGTGTCAAAGGATCTTTATTTCGTGAAGTCAAAACCACGAGTCACAGGATGGTCCGTCGTTCAGAATCCCGGACTGTAGAGTGACTCGTGGAATGGAATTCCATTTGGCTCCTAGAAGTGGTTCCTAAAACCGTGGACCAGAAGATGGTCCATCATTCACTTTGACGGTCCATAGACTGACTCGTGATCCCTGAAGCCGAGTCATTTTATCAGTTTTTCCAAGCTTAAGTCCAGGTATTTTTGTAATTTCTCACTCTTTTAATTCCTATACTAAGTCGTTTTAGGCCTATTTAGAAGGATTTTTATTTACACTTGGCCTAAGTTCTCTCCCATTCTTTCAATCAAGTTCCAAAAGAAGAAAATGAGATCCATCCTCTCAAGCTTGAAGTTAGGGTTTCATCTCCAAGTCTCCATCCTCAAGTCCCAAGTGAAGAAAGCTTCGAGTTCAGGTATGTGGGTATTTAATAAGGGGATTCTTTCACCCTTATGCCCAAAACCCCAATTTTTCTAAATTGAATTTATGAATTTCAAGTTAGGGTTCTTACCCAATTCTCATGGGCTTTAAGTATTTTCTCAAGATTCTTCAATAAATTCTAAGTTCAATTTCATGATTTACATGAGTTTTACAATTGATCATTTACCTTATAATTTGAAGGCTAACCCTAGCTAAATTTTACATACATGGATTGATTTAAGGAAAATTGCATGCATTGATGTTATGATCTCAAATATTTTATGAAATTGCAAGCCAAATTTTTCAAGTTATGAATTTAGAAAGAAAAGTGAATTATGGCTATGCTAATCTTTAAGACTTATGATTTAAATTTGCATGACATTAGATATGTCCTTATGCCTTTCAAACAGTTTTGGCATTAGATATGACTCTAGTAGTATATGAGCTATATGTATGTTATAGGAGTAGTATTTAGCACCGAGCAATGAGGGTTCAAGATAACCCAAGTCCAAAACTACGTTGTCAATGTAGGTGGAGAGGGTTCTCGTTAGTTGAGAGTGTCTCCTCATGAAGAAGGGTCCTAGTTAGTTGAGAGTGTCTCCTTATGAAGAAGGGTCCTCGCTAGTTGAGAGTGTCCCTTATGAAAGTGGTTCCACCCTATAATACATATAGTACCTCGTGCCTTGGTAAGGTTCAGGGTAGCTTTGCCAATTAGGGTGATATAGTTGGATTCCATGTAGCTCACATGGTCTATTATCGGTTATAAGAAACACCCGTATGAATGTTTTTCCAGGTTTTCTAAGTCTTATGATATCTTATTTTGAGGTTTGACTTTAATATCATGCTTTATTCTTCCATTATGATATTTACTTATGATTTCTTCTATTTATGAATGAATTCAGTTTTAAGCATGCATTCAAGTATAATTTATCATGATTTATGCATATCTCGCATACTTAGTACATTACATAGAACTGACCGCATACCTCTTTGTACTGCATCCTATTATGATGTAGATCTTGTTGCCCACTCCCAGATTCGTGGCTAGTAGATTAGAAGCACATCCAACCAGCTTGGTGAGTCCTCTTCCTTTGAGGACATGGAGTTTAGCTTCATTCTAAACTATTAGTTCTTTCATTTAGTTTTCAGTGTTTAGAGTTAGCTGGGGGCTTGTACAGCTCATCACTAGTAGAGGCTTTTAGACATAGAGTCAAATATTCAGTTTAACTCAGATTGTCTTTTTTAGACTTATATTTATATGACATATCAAGTTGCTCATTACATCAGTTAAGCTTCCGTTCTTATGTTTTTTTCAGTTTTTAAGTCATGCTAATGCCAAAGGGTTATCTTGAGATCACTTGTGATCTTGGGTCCCGTGTTACGTCCAGGGGGTAGGCTCAAGGTGTAACAAACTTTGTATGAGAGCCAGGTTCAAGAGTCCTAGGTGTCTGAAACCCGCATCAAGTAGAGTCTCTTTCATGTGTGTGAAGCACACCACACTTATGAGAGGGAGGCTTTGAGGTGTCTTAGGAAAAACTTCACTTCTATCGTATTCAATATCGTGCGATAGATTTTAACTCTATTTACCCTTCTAATTTGTTCCTTATGCGTTTCAGATAATGCTTTCGCGAAGAAACCCCAAGAAGGATGCTAATCCTCCTGTTCCTGACCACGAGGTTACAAATGCTGATTTTCATAAAGTCATCTGTATGTTGGCTCAAGACATGATAACTCAGTTGAATGAGAAAGAGAAACTGAAGAAGAGAAAGAGAAAGAACAAGAAAATCAAAACATGGAACCACGACTCTAGTCAGCAGAAAATTGGTAGTAGGAACCTGTCATCTTTTTAGCAGAGGTCATCCGGACCATCCCCATCTTAAGTTAGCACACCTGCACTCGATTCTCACTCTTGTCATAATAGGGCTCCGAAGACCTTGAGGTACCCTCATTGTAGTAGTTGTGGTAAGTTTCATCTAGATGAGTGCCTTGCTGGCAAATGGAGGTGTTTTAGGTTTGGTCAGTTAGGCCACAGGATCAGGGATTGCCCCTCAGCTAAGCAAAGCAATAGTGGGGTTCAGCCCCAAAACCAATTCCTTTCACAGTCTAGCCATCCAGTTTAGAGTATTCCTCCAGAAGCTGAATCAGGTATATCACTAGGTTTCTTCCTTTATGCATCCATAGTCCCCAGACCCCTATTATTGTATGGTTGTGAGTTGTCTTAGCTTAGAACAAGCAGTGATAGATGAGTATAACATCACAATGGGTAGTAGAAGAGAGAGTTGTGGGTTGTTAGAACTATGTAAGCTTGACATGTCATTGCCAAGGATAGGTTAGAAGTTAATGAATGTGAAGCGTACAACCCCTATATGAGATAGAAAGGTTGAGGCCTAGACCTTGAAGCGAGGGAGAGCCTTAGACGGTAGAATGAAATGGATATTCATACAAGGTTCTAGAGTAGTGCCTGTTCTGTTAGGGCAAAGTAATCATAGTTCTGTTTAGAGATTGGTGAAAAGTTCACAGACTTAGAAAGGTAGCATGAATCTAAGGGGGAGATGGTGGGAGGTAGAATTAATTAGATTTTTAGGCTCAGGTAGTGGTTCTAAGGAGTGTTATAACATAGTTAGGGATGAGCAGAAGCTTATTTCCATCCTAGCATCATAAGTATACTTCTATCATCACGATACCTTTTACTTGACTTGTGTGTTGGCGCCATGGTCCTATTTCAAATTTACGCACTATTCAGGTTCACGCTTATATTTATCTCCTAGAATGACAAGTGATTACTTCAGACAATGACCCTACTCTTACCCTACCATTTTAAAAATCTCAGCTTCATTCCTTAAGGCTCGTTACTTATGTAAACTCCAGTCTCACGGTATGCCCAGTCATATTTACTCAGTTCATTATTCAGACATGCCCTAATGACTAAACAAATCATGCTACGCCATGCATGTGCTCATACCAGATTTCTTGAATAATTCATGCTTATGATTTCCTTACTCTAACCATGCTTTGTAAGTCTAGGATGTGAAACACTCATGCCCTTTCACTCGACTTCTAATACCTCACCTTGAGTGGCTAGATCAAGCTAAGTATAAGTCAAGACTGATCAGTGTTTCTTCATTAATGATACTCATGCTCCCACTCTACTCCTTCAGCGATTCTGGCTCATGTTATCATAGGTGTTAGTGGAGGAAGCTAAGTAGTAGCTTAGATATGAAGTAGTAGATGTTCCCATTTGGTATGCTTATTCCACCTTAGCTTCTACGTGTGGATGAATTGCGGGGTGAGGATCATTCATGCGTAATAGTTAGATGAGAAATTTTGATGTGCCTCTTTGTGGGAGTTCTTGAAGTTACAGTTTCTAGATATACTAGGGAAAAGGAGAAAAGTCTTGGATAGTGTGAACTATAAAACGATAGGGTGACCATAGTCATAAGCTTGAATGCTGTGATGAAATACTTATGGGCCTTTGCTTTGTGCGACTAGTGACCCTTTGATTAGGAGGTAAAGGTTAGTTTGTTATTGTGATAAGAAGGAATACTATTCTTAGAATATATTATAGACGCGAGAGATTTAATCGAGATAGGCTTAAACATGGAGAAAGCAGGTAGTTAGACTCAAACCTTAGTATCTATATGCGCAGAGGTAAGTATTTTTAATAGCATGATAAATGTGGTATTTAGATGATAATAGTTTTCACGTATAGCTACTCCTCGCATTTTTTTATGTTCCTTTCAGCTAACTACGATTCCTAAGAATGCGTTTGTTCTTTATGAGTTTTAGCTAAGTCCCTACTCTCACTCCAGACCAGTTATCATGTTAGATACCTAGTTTCATATCCTATCGGTGTTCTTATGCTCTCAGTATACATATAGGTCTCACGAATCCATCTCACTTCATATTTCAGTCAGAAATCAATTACCATGTCAGTACTTCAGCTTTTAGAACTCAGTTAGTGGGATTGCAGCTCTTTCCCTACCATCTCAGGCTAGTTAGTCTTCATTCGAGGACGAATGATCCCAAGAGGGGGATATTGTAACACTCCAAAAATCCTAAGCTAATACCCGAACCTTTTCCATGAGTGTAATGATCATTTTCCTAGTATGGTGAGTGCTTTGGATGCGAATCATGTTCATAAGAAACTCCTATCATCAAGTTAAGTTGCAAGCACCTCAACCAAATGAGTTTTCATGTAAGACTAAAATAGAGTCAACTTCAAACGACCATTTATCATAGAATATAAAGATTTAGGTGGCCTAGTACTTACCAAATTAAAGGTTTTTGAGTATTCTTTCCAACTCCACCGATCGCGCATTAATCAGAGTCCAGAGTAAAAAGTTATAGGCATTTTACTGCAACACTATCAGTGACTACGGACGGGATGATGAACCGTGGTTCTGAAACACGGTCCGTACTATGAATCGTGAAAATAGACCTGCAACTTAAAATTTTTATCATCAAAATCATTGGTTGGTTCATGACCCATAGACCAAAACCACGGTCCGTAGAGTGATCCGTGGTTTTTTAAAATTCAGCTATTCTTCCCTAGATTCCCCGAATGACTTGATGGGTCATTTTTTTCAATGACGGTCCATCCTATAACCCGTGGAATCACCTTCAGAGAGGTACCAAGTCCTCTAAATTCTATGAGAGGATTGACAACCCGTTAACCCATTCCACGACCCATCCTTCCATCCGTAGTTTCTGACGGTTAGAGGATCCTTATTTCGTGAAGTCAAAACCATGATTCAGAGGACGGTCCGTTTTTCAGAATCCTGGACCGTAGAGTAACTCGTGGAATGGAATTCCATTAGACTCCCAAAAATGGTTCCTGAAACCACAGACTAGATGATGGTCCTTCATTCACTTTGACGGTTCGTAAACTGACTCGTGGTCCCTGAAGCCGAGTTATTTTATAAGTTTTTCCAAGCTTAAGTCTAGGGGTATTTTTGTAATTTCTCACTCTTTTAATTCCTATACTAAGTCGTTTCAGGCCTAGCGGTATACTGGTAACCTCAAGTAAAAAAAAGAAAGAAGGAAAGCAGTAATGCATACTCAAACTAGAAGCAGCATACTCATGAAATCATACTAAAACTCAACTTCAAGATAAGCACAAACAGAAATCAAACTCATGAGTGCAACCCTAGGATGGAATAACTAAGCCACAAAGAACCGAATGCCACTACTCAGAACCACGATAAAAGAAAGAATCCAATAGTCCACAACCGCTCAAAAGGCCACATAAATAGTGCCTTAACAATGTAGGACCCACTAGCCCCTCAATAATCACAGTCCAAAGAACTAGGGCCTTAACAGGCTAGAAACGACAAATCCATCATAACCCAAGGCCGTAACAAGATCTACAATACGAAAGGGGTAATATAATCTACTTATAGTCCCAACGGACACCCATACAACCGAGGAAATCAATCAGGAGAAAACAAACCCTCTGGCAGCCTATACTATTGGAGCGTACACTGAGAAAACAGCAAACAAGGGTGGAATCTGGATGAAATATGCATGATTATGTGATATGATGTAACCAGGTGTGATAGTAGTGTCATATGTTACCCACCTCGGGTACCTAAAAGGCCCAATAGAGGCAGGATCCATGGAAGGTCGCACTCGTATACCTCAATTTCACCATATACCCCTCTTCTGGCACCCTCGGCTCACAGCTCTTGGTCCAGGAATAGAAGGGTCCATGGAGGTCTACTCATAGACCACATAATAAAAATGTAAATCTCAATATATAGCTTAATAATCAAAACCTCATAGTATGTGCTCAGAATTGTATTGGGTCTAAATCAGTAGTAGTAATCTTAAAACCCCGTTAAAGAGTGCCCAGAGTGTAGCTGGGTCTAAATTAGTAGTAAAATAAGTCTAGCACCCGGTCTCACCGAGTATAGTATCATCTCGAAATCAGTAGTAAAATAGGTCTAGCGCCCAGCCTCGCTGAGTCTAGTGTAAGTATGAAAATTGGTGATAAAATCACTATAACATCTCTTTTATTCCAAGTAGAACCATAAAATCAGTTTTGAATCCTTTTATAATCTTTGATAGCAAAAATAGGCTCCTCGGGCCATGCAAAGTTTAGAAAAATAATGAGAGTAGGCCCGCGGCCATAATAGTAGTAAAACATATAGAAAAAACCTTTGCATGAATGATATACTCGCAAACAATAGGTTAGCCCAATGGCTCACAAACATTCCTATTGGCCCTGCACAGGTACAATCTGTTCTACAACATAGATAACCAGCCAAAAGTAATATCATGATGTCTAGGACTCACGGACATTCTCAAATATCTCACCATCTATAGTCTAGAGTCTTGTACAAAGTCCACACGGGGCCATAAGGGTAATATCACAATACTACAACGAGTACTACAAATAACGTAAGAATAAATTAGACAGAAGAGACGAAGAAGGTCTGGGGTACCAACCTATTACAATCAACCCAAGGATACTAATTAATAAAGTTATAGCCTATATACGCAGAGTCTAGGTTGGGAAAGCCATAACCTACCTGTCGTCCGACGATTAGCCACAGGAACGACATCGTCTAAGCTTAAACTTCTCCGAGAAGCTCTAATTTGTGAAAACACTATCAACACAATAATCCATGCGTCAAAATAAAACCAATGATACCTATATCGCTATAATTACAGCTAGGTCAAAATTCGGGTCACAAGCGGGCCCGTGGGCCCCACAACCTAAAGCTAGAAATTAAAAACACCCATGTGTTTCCCACATTCCCGGGAGATCATGCTCAAAATTTGAGAAGAAACTGACCAAAATAAGGGCTCAAAATAGCCCCAAGAATCAAGAATTTATAGATGGAAATTTATAGAAGAAATCGGAAGATAAAAGGAAACTTACCGAATTTAGAAGTCCGCAATCAATCAAGAATTCAACAGTTATTAACCCCCAAGCTGTTAGGAAGAACAAGGGTGAATTATGGAGGTTTTATGAGCTATTTCCATGGAGGAAATGAGTGTGGAAATATTATGAAATGAGGGAGAAAAGAGGGATGCCAGCCCCTTTAAGCTGCCACGCCCAGGCGCTACAGTAGCCTGTCCAGGCGCAGGCGCGCTGGCGCCGAGGTGGATGGAACAGCGTAGGGGTGTTGGCACGCTGAGGTACTGGCCTAGGCACAAGCACGGCCCAGGCGGCGCCCTGGCGCCACACCTGCAGCCAACAACAACAGCAACATGCCCAAAGGCAGACTTTTAAGTGGTGGGCTCCTAGGAATGCATCCAAGGTCCCACGAACAAAAATGAGTTGAGCTAATTAACTAGAAACATCATTTTGGATCTAATGGAATCAACAAAAATCCCATCAAAGGTTAATTTAACAAAAAGTGGTCCCCCCGTGCCCAAAATCAACCTTTAGGCCAACAATTCCAAAACGAAACCTAAGGGCCAAAATCAAGTCTGAAAGCCTCGAGACCTGAACCAATGGTCCCTCTAGCCTAAACTAAATATTCCAGAGCTAACAGCGCTGGAAGAATTTGCATCTGAGGCCGTCTTATCTTAATGTTGACCAAAGTCAACCAGATAAGCCCAACTAGCCAGAAAACATAGAACGAGTGAAAATTCCAAGCTGAAAAGCTCTCGGATCTCGACCAAAGGCCCAACTAAATTAAAGTCCATGATTCAAAACTAACAAAACTGTTGGAATTTGATTTTGAGCATGATTACCAAGAATGTTGACTGAAGTCAATGATTTCTAAAGTTAAAGATCTAAAATAGGGAAATGGTCATAAAAACTAAACAAACGGCCCGGGCACCAACCTATCAGAGTCCCATCAAGCCATAGATAACTTAGGACTACTATAGGTAAGCTATAACAGTGCAAATAAGGTGAAAACGCGTAAGTAACCAAAAGGATCATTACATTTCATTGGAAATTTTTTATTCAAAACAACTCTCTTAGCAGGGTGGTGAAAAATAATGGTGTGACAGATGGCGACTCTGCTGGGGAATAACCAGAATTTGAGCATTGTATGTTAACTTATTGGATTTTTTTATTTCTTAGATATATGTATTACATATGTTGACCTGATGTGCTCTTTGATTTCTTATTTACCGCTTTGATATTTTGTGACTGTATATATAAATTGTCTTCTCTCGTGCACCCCTCTGAGTCTCTGAATACATCTACCACTGTTTACTGTGTGTGCGATGCGCTCTATAAAATCTTATATCCAAGATGATCTTGTGTGCGATTACGCTCTTGGATCAGGAATATTAGTTACACATGTTAGGTAGGGTTGAACAACCAGTAAAACTGGAATAGCTCTACAATCGGTAAATTTACTCTTCCTGGCCTGAGTTGTCCACTCAGGCTAGCCAGTCTAGACACATTTACCTTAAGGATATTAAACCTAGTCAAATAAAATCATGACCTATGATAATCCCTTAAAGGCTACGCTTTATTTACATCACATGCATTTGACCTAGTGGGACTCGGCATAGGGGCCAAGTCTGTCTAAGACAGGTAACCCTTTTAATGTTTATTTTTGTGTGCTAAATTCCTTTCTCTAACATGTTCTGAATTAATATAGCTCTTTTATTAAATCTAGTATATGAACCAATATTACCCATTACTATACATTACGGGCTAGATCGTATAATGTAAATTTTCATTCACACAAGGACAATAATGTCACTTAAGCATGCAAAAAATAATAGTTGGTCATACTAATTTTTCTCTAAATTTAACTATGTAAAATTATGAGCATACTTCATACTACAACATCAAAAGAAGTATCAATAGGTTAAACACATAAGAAATTTGAACAACTTCGTGATAAAAACTTCATGCAAATAATAAACGTTACATACTAAACAAATGCATGAAAACATTCACATAACTTTGTATATACATTGATTCACAACAAAGTTATTAAAATAAATAGAAAGAAACTGAGTAAGAACCTATTTGGTGAAAGAATTGAAAACAAAAATAAGAACGTCGTCACCAAAAATTCGAATGAAATCCGAACTCCAAACTCCCGAAACTTAAAAATATTCTCTATTTTCTTTATTTTCTTGCTCTTGTTGTGATTTTTTTAGTTCTTTTGTTCTATGTTTTTCTTTGTTTCTTGGTTTGTTTTTTGTCTTTTTCCTCTGTCTTATTTTGTTCTCTTGTGTGTGTTGTCTCTATCTGTTCGTGTATGTGTATGTGTGTTAGTATATATAGAAGTATGGTTGTGTGAATAGTGCATGTGTGTATGCAATGTGAAAGTGGAAAATGAGGGAGTGTGGGTGTGTACGTGGGTGGTTAGGAAGTTGAGGGAGATGTGGAAGTGGGAGCAGATTAGGTGGGGGGGGGGTAGTTTGGGTAGTTTAGGAAAAAATCTTTATATATATAAAATATAATATATATAATATGTATATATATAATAGTTAGTGAGATCCAAGGGTTGTTCTTAGACCTAATTTCTGGCCCAAAATTATAAATATCACTATGAGTGTCATTTTTCTTGTCTTGAAACCTAGAATATGTTTATGATAGTATGGCAATAATTCGAGGTTGTTCAGAAGGGGAAGGCACACGAGTGACGGTTCATGATTTTAGTTCGGCCCCGAGGTAAGTTACAATTTACCTCTTTTAGACTTATCTTAGTTAAATTATATATTTTATAAGTTACATGAACGTCAGGGTAAGATTTAGGTTAGAATTAGGCTTTAATCATGTTTCTGCATAGTTGGTTATTACCGGGACCGTAGAATAGAATTAACATATTTATCCTTAGTTTATGGTATTGTAGCCTCATTATGTTTAGATTAGAACCCTTAGTATAGGTTTGAAGAGGATTTCATAGAGGATTAGGCATTTTATGGTTATTGTTGCTTTATAGCTCTGTTTTTCCGTGTTTATTGTCATTACTGTGTAACTATGATACTGAGACCATGGCTTTGGATTGGACGAAGTTCCAGGTTAGTTGTCATGGTTGGAGGGTGCTTTTTACTTGTTGGTTATATATATACATGTATTCTCTTATGATGGCACACATATGCTCATACATGCATTTACATGGCTAGTGGTACGGTTTGGAAAAAAATATGAGATTTTTGTTTAAGAATGAGATTTTCTACTTTTACTATGGTTTTCAAATTTTAGAGAAATACTTCATGTTTTATCATTGTTTTTGGAAAGAAAAGGATTGTACCACTTTATACTCGGTTCGAGGGATATTGTTGGACCATTTCTTTGTTTACCTTCTATTAATGAGCCCAAGGGCGGCCCGAGGAGCACATATCCAGGTTTTACTTTTATTGCATATGTTGATGAACTCTAGGGCAGCCTGCGAGATGATTCAAGGAGCTTATGGGGCAGCCCGTAAATTGGGTTTCGGGGTTTCTACTTTCCTGCATTAGCCACATTCTACACCATATTATTCCATGATGCACTGCATTCTCTTATATGAATTTTTGAGTGCTTTGTCGCTTTTTTATTTGTAACACCCCGAAATTCGATTCAGCTTTTAAACATAGAATCCCTGAAAAATCTGACTTTCCCAGGGATCACGAGTGCAAACCATGAGCCATGGACTGAACAATGAGCCGTGGAATGGACTCGTGGAAGTTGTTCTGCAGGTTCCACCTCAGGTCTGAGAACCACCAGTCGGGTTTATGAGTCGTGGATGGTTTCACGGGTAGTGAAACCATCTTGTGAAAATCAGGTTGAGGCTCAAGTTTTCCTCAGGAACTACAAGAGGTTTCTACAACTCGTGGATGGTTCCACGAGTTGTACTATTAACTCATAGAAACTGATCCGCAACCTATCTTTTGGCTCAGAAACCACGACTCCAATCCACGAACTGTGATTACGTCTACGACTCATGGAAAGGACCCGTGGAACCTGAAGCTGAGTTTTAAATCTAGTTTTTCTAAATTAAATCCCAGGAGAATTTTTATAATTACTCATCCTTTTAACTCTTAAGTGAGGTTGTTCTGGCCACTTTTAATAGGGTTTCTACCCCAATTAGCCTAAGTCTTTCATTATTCCTCATTCATCTACCAAAAGAGGAAAAAGAACTTTAATAACTCCAAGTATTAAGCTCCAAGTTCAAGTCTCCTTTTATCTTCATCCTAGATCTAGCAAGCTTTAATTCAGGTATGTGGGTATTCAATAAGGGATCCTTTTACCCATATGCCCTCAAGTTTTACTTTGATTTATGAATTGGTGAAATTAGGGTTCTTACCCAAATTGGGGAAATCTTATGGGTTCAGTTTTAAAGCATCAATTCATGGTTTCTCATTACTTATCTATGAATTATTTGAGATTCCTTAAGTGTTTTCAAAATCCCATGCATTAAAAATAAATTCTAGCATATTTTTACTCAATTGCATATTTTCAAGTAAAATTGGCATGTTTAGATAACATGACCTCAATTATTCTGAAATTGCATGCCTAATTCTTCAAGTTATGAATTTAGAAAGAAAAGTATATTTTGAATTATGGCTATGCTAAGCTTTAAGACTTATGATTTGAGATTGGCATGACATCAGTTATGTACTTATGCTTTTCTAATAGTTTTGGCATCATATATGTCAAAAGTATACTATGAGCTATATATATGTTTTGGGAGTAGTATTTAGCACCGAGTTAGACAGGGTGAGCGTACCCTTAGTCCTAGAACTACATGCCCCCGTAGGTTGATTAGTCCCTCAGTTGAGCATTAGAATTAGTGATCACGCCATAATTATGCCTTTATACCCTGGCAAGGTATATTGGATCCTCTTGATGGGGAGGATACATCGGATTCCATGTAGCTCACATGGTCTATATCGGTTAGAGAACCTCCCATAGAAATAGTTTCAATTTATTTAAATGCATTGACTCTTTTCTTTAAGATTTCAGAACTTCTACTATTACTTATGGTTTTCAAGTATATTTTGCCTATGATATTGCATTGAGTCCTTTGCATTCCAGCTTTTACTATCATAGTATGATTTATGTTTTAAAGTATTTATAGCATGTTTACTTCAGATTTTGCATATCTAGCAT
Source organism: Jaltomata sinuosa (assembly GCA_003996215.1). NCBI lineage: Eukaryota > Viridiplantae > Streptophyta > Magnoliopsida > Solanales > Solanaceae > Jaltomata > Jaltomata sinuosa. Next base: position 239,639 of record QJPP01000441.1, read on the forward strand.
ACTCAGTACATCCTATAGTACTGACGCATACTTCTTGTGTTGCATCCTATTTATGATGCAGATTCAAGCTCCTATCCTCAGACTCATGGATAGACATTGGCGGTTATCCAGCTTGGGTTGGTGAGTCCTCATCATTCGAGGGCTAGTACTAGACTTGTTACTTTCATGTCTTTCTTTCAGATTTATGAGTTAGTTGGGGCCTTGTCCCAGCAATTCCTTATGTCATATATAGAGGCTTTTCAAAACTAGATAGATATTTGGGTTCTCATTTCAGATTGTGTTTCTTCTAGACATTTATCTATTATGGAGTTAGTTGCATATCGTGTTTTATGCTTCTACTATGATTCTTTTTTGTCTAAGTTATGCTAAGAGCAAGGGTTAACTTGGGGCACTTGTGGTCCTGGGTCCCGTGTCATGCTTAGGGGGTAGCCTCGGGGCATGACAAAATTGGTATCAGAGAATCAGCTTCAAGAGTCCTAGGGTGTCTAAAGTTGTATCGAGTAGAATCTCTTTTATATGTGTGAAGCGCGCCACACTTATGAGACGGAAGCAACGAGGTGTCTTAGGAAAAACTTCACTTCTTTCATGATTAATATCATGCAATAGAGTTTAGGTCTATTACTCCTCTAATCTAATCTTTATGCATTTTATATTATGCCTCATCATCGTGCCATGCCTCTCCGGGATAATGCCCGAAATGTTAATCCTCTTATTCCAGACCCCAAGGTCACAAATGCAGAGTTCAGAAATGCCATTCATATGCTAGCTTAAACTATGGCCGCTCAGGCCAATCAATAAGCTCCTATTCTCGTCCACCGTCAAGATGGAGTTGTGGCCCAAGTTCGAGACTTCATTCACATGAACCCACCTGAGTTCTGGGGTTCAAGGATTGGAGAGGATCCACAAAATTTCATGGATGAGGTGAAGAAGATTTTTGAGCTGATGTAGGTTGTTGGTATTGATTGTGTTGAGCTAGCTTCCTATCAGCTCAAGGATGTAGCTCACATTTGGTATACTTAGTGGGGAGACACTAGGGCTAGGGATGTGGTCTCTATGACTTGGGAGTGTTTTGAGAGGGTTTTTCTTAATCAGTTTTTCCCTAGAGAGTTGAGGGAAGTTAAGGCCGAAGAGTTCATGAATTTGAGGCAAGGATCTATGTCGGTTCAAGAGTAAGGGTTGAAGTTCACTCATCTTTCTAGGTATGCTCCTTCTATGGTGGCTGATTCAAGGGATCAGATAAGTAAGTTCATTTATAGTGTGTCAGATTTGGTGAATAAGGAGTGTAGGTCTGCTATGCTTTTGGGTGACATGGATATTTCTAGACTTATGAATCATGCTCACTAGATTGAGGGAGATAAGTTAAGGGAAATGGCAAGAAAGAACAAGAGGGCCAGATCAGAGGGTTTGAGTTTTAGCCATCAAAGATCCGGAGGTGGACACCATTCTTTATTCCAGAAGAAGTCATCAGGACCCGTTCATTCTTCAGCTAGTGCTCCTAATCAGACCCCCAGGCCTCGTCATGATTAGTCAGGTAGAGGATCAGGTTCCTATTCGCAAGGAGTGTTGCAAAAGGGACTTCTTACCCTACTTGCAATAAATATGATAGAAGTCGCCCTGCTGAGTATCTAGCTGGCAGAGAGGGATGTTTTGGATATGGTCAGGTTGGACACCGGATTCGGGATTGCCCTTCAGCTAAGAAGGGATAGGGAGGTAGTAGGACTCAGTCTGCTCCAACAGCCCCAGGAGGTCGACCGGCCCAGTAGGGCACTGCTTTTAGTTCTGCTGGTCAGTGCTAGAACCTCCTTTATTCCATGTCCTCTCGCCAGGACCAGGAGAGTTCCCCAGATGTTGTTACTGGTATGTTGAAAGTCTTCTCTCTCGATATGTATATTTTATTGGACCCCAGTGCCTCCCTATATTTTGTGACCCCTTATGTTGCTTGCAAGTTCGAAATTTGCCCTGAACAGCTTTTAGAACCCTTTTGTGTTTCTACTCCTGTTGGTGAGTCAATTTTAGAGAAAAGAATTTATCAAAATTGCCCTATCTTAGTCCTTCATAGAGTCACTTCAATCGATCTAGTAGAGTTGGAGATGACTGATTTTGATGTTATTCTTGGGATGGATTAGTTGTATGCTTGTTATGCCTCGATTGATTGTCATACTCGAGTTGTTAGCTTTAAGTTTCCAAATGAACCTGTCTTAGAGTGGAAAGGTAGTCCTCCATCCTCAAAGGGTCATTTCATATTTTATCTCAAGCTAGGAAAATGATTTCTAAGGGTTATATCTATCATATAGTTCGGGTTATGGACATGGAATTTGAGACCCCATATTTCCAGTTAGTTCCTGTTATGAATGAGTTTCTTGAAGTGTTTCCTGAGGATTTACCCAGAGTCCCTCCTGAGCGGGAGATCAACTTTGGAATAGATCTTCCAGATACGCATCCTATATCTATTCCTCTTTATAGGATGGGCCCAGCGGAACTTAAGGAATTGAAAGAGCAGTTGAAGGACCTATTTGATAAGGGTTTTATCAGGCCTAGCATCTCTCCATAAGGTGCTCCAGTTCTATTCATGCAAAAGAAAGATGGTTCCCTCAGAATGTGTATCGACTACCATCAGTTAAACAAGGTCACAATCAAGAATAAGTACCCCATTCCTAGGATTGATGACTTGTTCGATCAGCTTCAGGGTGCCAGTTACTTCTCCAAGATCAACCTTAGATCTGGTTATCATCAGCTTAGAGTTAGAGAGTGTGACATTCCAAAGACAGCCTTTAGGACTCGGTATGGTCATTATGAATTTGTGGTTATGTCTTTTGGACTAACAAATGCTCCTACAACTTTTATGGATTTGATGAACCATGTGTTCAAATAATATTTGGATATTTTTGTGATTGTCTTCATTGATGATATTCTTATCAATTCTCAGAGTAAGAAGGAGCATGTGGACCATCTGAGAGTTGTATTGCAAACTCTGAAGGATCGACAGTTGTTTACTAAGTTTAGAAAGTGTGAGTTTTGGATGCAGTCTGTTGCTTTTCTGGGTCATGTTGTGACTAGAGATGGTAGTTGAGTTAACTCGCAGAAAATAGAGGCAGTAAAGAACTGGCCTAGAACCACTTCCCTATCTGATATTAGGAGCTTTTCGGATTTGGCTGGTTACTACAGGAGATTTGTGGAAGGGTTTTCTTCCATAGATGCCCCATTGACTCAGAAGAAGGTAAAATTTCAGTGGTCTGATCTATGTGAGAAGAACTTTTAGGAATTAATGACTAGGCTGATGACAACTCTATTTTTGGCTCTACCCGAGGGCCTAGATGTCTTTATGGTGTATTGTGATGCTTCTAGAATTAGTTTGGGTTGTGTGTTGATGCAATGTGGTAAGGTGATTGCTTATGCTTCTAGACAGCTTAAGACTCATTAGAAGAACTACCCTACTCATGATCTTGAGTTAGCGACCGTGGTTTTTGCTTTGAAGATTTAGAGACACTACTTGTATTGTGTTCGTGTGGATGTATTCACCAATCATAAGAGTCTTCAGTATGTGTTCACTCAGAAGGAATTGAATCTTCATCAAAGGAGGTGGCTTGAGCTTCTTAAGGATTATGATATGAGTGTGCTTTACCATCTGGGTAAGGCCAATGTTATGGCAGATGCACTTAGTAGGTTGTCTATGGGTAGTGTGTCTTTGGTTGAGGAAGGAAAGAGAAATTGTCCAAGGATGTTCATCGACTTTCTCAGTTAGGAGTTCACCTTATGGATTCGACAGAAGGTGATGTCATCGTTCAAAATGATTTCGAATCATCCTTGGTAGCTGAAGTGAAAGAAAAGGAAGACAGTGATCCTATTTTACACCAATTGAAGGGTGCAGTCCATCAACAGAGAGTAGAGGTCTTCTCCCAAGGGGGAGATGGTGTGCTTCGATATCAGGGTCGATTGTGTGTTCCTAACATAAATGGGTTGAGACAACAGATTTTGACAGAGGCTCATAGCTCCAAGTATTCTATTTACCCCAGTATCACCAAGATGTATCGTGACCTACAGGAAGTCTATTGGTGGAATGGTATGAAGAGGGATATAGCAGGTTTTGTGGCTAAGTGTCCTAATTATCAACAAGTGAAGGTAGAGCATCAGCAACCGGGTGGTATGACTCCAGATATTAATCTTCCTACTTGGAAGTGGGAAGAGATCAATATGCACTTTATTACAGGTTTCCCTCGTACTCGTAGGTTACATGATTCTATTTGGGTGATTGTCGACAGAATGACTAAATCAGCCTACTTCTTGGCTGTTAAGACTACAGATTCAGCAGAGGATTATGCCAGACTCTATATTTGTGAGATAGTCAGATTGCATGGTGATCCATTTTCTATCATTTCAGATAGTGGTACTCAGTTTACATCTTAGTTTTGGAGGTCATTTCAGAAGGGTCTTGGTACTCAGGCTAAGCTTAGCATAACTTTTCACCCAAAAACATATGGCTAGGCAGAGTGTACTATTCAGACTTTGGAGGTTATGTTGAGAGCCTGTGTAATTGATTACAAAGGTAACTGGGATGATCACTTACCTCTTATCAAGTTTTCCTACAACAACATCTTTCATTCTAGCATCCAGATGGCTCCTTATGAGGCACTTTTTGGACAAATATGTAGATATCCTATTGGTTGGTTTGAAGTAGGTGAGGCAACTTTGGTTGGTCCAGATTTGGTTCATGAGACTATGGATAAGGTTTATATCATTAGGGAAAGGTTGAAGACCGCTCAAAGTCAACATAAATCATATGCAGATGTGAGGAGAAGAGAGTTAAAGTTTGAGGTTGATGATTGGGTATTTCTGAAGGTGTCACTCATGAAGGGTGTGATGAGGTTTGGTAAGAAAGGTCAACTTAGTCCCCGTTATGTAGGTCCCTATTGCATTCTGAGGAGAGTTGGTTGTGTTTCTTATGAGTTGGAGTTGCCAACGGATTTATAAGCAGTTTATCTAGTTTTCCATGTTTCCTTGTTGAAAAAGTGTGTTGGTGATCCGAAGTTGATTGTTCCCTTGGAGAGTGTGAGTGTGAAGGATAGCCTTACTTATGAGGAAGTTCCCGTGGACATTCTTGATCGTCAGATTCAGAGGTTGAGAAATAAATAAGTCGCTTCGATAAAGGTCTTTTGGAGAAATCAACTAGTTGAGGGAGCTACTTGGGAAGCAGAAGCAGCCATGAAATCCAAGTACCCTCATCTCTTTCCTTTCGATTCATTTTCAGCTTGAGGTAATAGTTTTCTCCTTAGTTTGTCACTCCGATCCTAATTCAGCATCTTCTCTCATGATCCTAGCATGCATTCATGTTTTCCAAAGTCAGTTCAGTCATGTTTGGTGATAAAAAGCCAGTTTTCATGCTTGTTCTTTAGCTTTCATGTTTTGTTGGTTGGTTGGGCTGTTTTATCTCCAGGTTTTCCTCACTCAGTCTTCATTCAAGGACGAATGATCCCAAGGGGGAGATATTGTAATACTCTAAAATTCAATCCAGCTTTTAAACTTAGAATCCCTGGAAAATATGACTTTCCCAGGGATCACGAGCCCAAACCATGAGCTGTGGACTGAACCACGAGCTACATAATGGACTCATGGAAGTTGTTCTGCAGGTTCCACCTCAGGTCTGAGAACTATGAGTCGGGTTCATGAGTCGTGGCTGGTTACATGGGTCATGGAACCATCTCGTGGAAATCAGACTAAGGCTCAACTTTTCCTCGGGAACTATGAAAGGTTTCTATGACTCGTGGATGGTTCCACGAGATTTACTGTTAACTCATAGAAACTGATCTGCAGCCTATCTTTTGGCTCAGAAACCACAACTCCAATCCATGAACCGTGGTTACTTTTACGCCTCGTGGAAAGGACCCGTAGAACCTTAACCCGAGTTTTAAATCAAGTTTTTCTAAATTAAATCCCAGGGGTATTTTTATAATTACCTACCCTTTTAACTCTTAAGTGAGGTCATTTTTGCCACTTTTAGTAGGGTTTCTACCCTAATTAGCCTAATTCTTTCATTATTCCTCATTCATTTACCAAAAGAGAAAAAAGAACTTCATCAACTCCAAGTCTTAAGCTCCAAGTTCAAGTCTCATTTTCTCTTCATCCTAGATCTAGCAAGCTTCAATTCAGGTATGTGGGTATTAAATAAGGGATCTTTTCACCCATATGCCCAAAATCCTCAAGTTTTACTTTGATTTATGAATTGGTGAAATTAGGGTTCTTACCCAAATTGGGAAAATCTTATTGGTTCAGTTTTAAAGCATCAATTCATGGTTCCTCATTACTTATCTATGAATTATTTAAGATTCCTTAAGTATTTTCAAAAGCCCATGCATTATAGATGAATTCTATCATGTTGTCACTCAATTGCATGTTTTCAAGTAAAATTGGCATGTTTAGATAACATGACCTTAAGTATTATGAAATTACATGCCTAATTCTTCAAGTTATAAATTTAGAAAGAAAAGTATATTTTGAATTATGACTATGCTAAGCTTTAAGACTTATGATTTGAGATTGGCATGACATCATAAGGAGATTGGCATGACATCAGTAAGTGAACCCTTAGTTCCAGAACTACGTGCCCTCGTAGGTTGATTAGCCCCTCAGTTGGGCATTAGAATTAGTGATCACGCCATAATTATGCCTTTATACCCTGGCAAGGTATATTGGGTTTTCTCGATGGGACAAATACATCAGATTCCATGTAGCTCACATGGTCTATGTCAGTTAGAGAACCTCCCACAGAAATAGTTTTAGTTTATTTAAATGTGTTGACTCTTTGCTTTCAGATTTCAGAACTTCTACTATTACATATGGTTTTCAAGTATATTTTGCCTATGATATTGCATTGAGTCCTTTGCATTCCAGCTTTTACTATCATAGTATGATTTTAGTTTTAAGGCACGTATAGCATGTTTACTTCAGATTTTGCATATCTCGCATACTCAGTACATCCTATAGTACTGATGCATACTTCTTGTGCTGCATCATATTCATGATGCAGATTCAGGCTCTTATCCTCAGACTTGTGGCTAGACATCACCGATTATCCAGCTTGTGTTGGTGAGTCCTTATTATTCGAGGGCTAGTACTAGACTTGTTACTCTCATGTCTTTCTTTCAGATTTCTGAGTTAGCTGGGGTCTTGTTCCAGCAACTTCTTATATCGTATGTAGAGGCTTTTTAGACATAGACAGATATTCGGGTTCTCATTTCAGATTGTGTTTCTTTTAGACATTTATCTATTATGGAGTTGGTTGCCTATCGTATTACTTATGCTTTTGCTATGATTCTTTATTGTCTAAGTTATGCTAAGACCAAGGGTTAACTTGGGGCACTTGTGATCCTGGGTCCCATTTTACGCTTAGGGGGTAGCCTCGGGCATGACATTATTATTATCTTCACCTTTTAGCTTGGGTTATACTTGCTTATAGTTACCTGTGATGACTAGAGTTAGGTAGTTTCCAATAGATATTTTACTTTATTTTTCTTATGAGCTCGATTGGCCTATGATTCCTACTGAGTACCCCATGTTTTGGTACTTATACTACATTTTTGCATATTTTTCTGATGCAACACCTAGTACGAGCCACCCTTGTTGACCATCCACTCATTCGAGGCTAGCTATTATTCGAATCATGGTGAGCTCCCGGCGTTCAGAGATTTACTGCTTTTCCTTTATTCACATTGTCTGTATTTTATATTTTTGGTAGACAGTAGTACCCTGTATAATGTTATTTCAGTACTTAGATGCTCTTGTACCAGTGACACCAGGTCCAGGGCTTGGTTCCTTGTATATATTTGTCTTCCTTTGGTCTTTTAGGCCCTGTTGTATATTTTGTACTATTTGGTATATATCTATGTTGGTGGCCCTTATTTTATTATTATTCTAGTTCTATATTATCTATTTTACTATTTAATTATAGTATCTTTCTCTTGGGTTTGGCTTTCCTACTAGGGGATGTTAGTAGGCACCATCATAGCCTAATTTTGGATCGTGATAGTTATTGATAGGCAGGGAAGCATCAGGATACCAGAGCTCTGGCTGGTAGAGAAGGTAATGGGTATAATAGAGATCATCCGCAGGGTGATCAGAGTGGTCACTAGCTAGCAGAGATGGTACCTAGCCCAACCGAGGCAGTGGTAATGGAAAAGAAGATAATCATCCGAATAAGGTGTGTGCGCAGGAAGGTGGTAAGAATCACTTCTACGCATTTCTAAGTAAGCACAAGGTAAAGGCATCGGATTTCGTGATCACAGGTACTTTTCTTGTCTGGGATCGGATGGATTCAGTTTTGTGTGATCCTGGTTCTACTTTCTCATATGTGTTTGTTGGTTTTGTTGAGGGATTAGACATGATTTGTTATCACGACCCGATTTCTCGGTCATGATGGCACCTACAACCCCCGGTAGGTGAACCAATCCCCGTAGCCCAGAATAGTTAGTAATAGGCTACTATCTAACAAATAAGGGAACAAGACAAAGAAAATAGATAACAGGGATATAAATATATACATGTGCGGAAACTAAACCAAACCCCAAGACCTGGTATCATAGTATAGAGCCAAACTACATACACGGAGTGCAAATAATCCAAAACAATATATACAGATGTCTCTGAATGGTAATAGAGTACATGAAGCAAAAGATAAACTAAAGCTAAGCTCTGATCGCCAAGAGCTCACCCTCAGTCTGAAGTAGTCCCCAACAGATTTCCAAGCACGAATCACAGCGATCTAACGGCGATGGCCCACGCTAGGATCTGCACCCAAAGATGCAGGGGGTAGGGGTGAGCACCAAATGCGAAGCATAAGGTACCCAGTAGGTATCATAGGCCGACTGGGCACATATAAGATAAAAGCATAGTAACAGACAGAATAGAAGCAAGCAGTCACAGAGATCAACGAAAGGTACACAGGAACTAGCCCAGAGGGAAATCAACAGAACCACATGTGAGGCTAGCAAGCAAAATATACACACCATAGGCACAGGTGAAAGTAAGAAATAACGCACCTGGGGTTCTTGCTATAACAGTGTATACATAATAAGTTTACGAAATGGACGGTATACCGGTAACCTCAAGTGTAAGAAGAAGAGAGAAAGAGTAATGATAGGCATGCTCAGAGACGTGAATCAAACTCAACTAATCATATCAATCTCAAATCCAGAAACTAACAGTCTAGCAGTAACCAATCTCATACTTATCCATAATAGAGAACAATTCTGTAAGTAAATAGCAAAGTCTACCTACAGTCCCCCGGCCGCCCATACAACCGAGGAACACAAACAAGTGTAAACAAACCCTCCGGCATCCCATACTACCGGAGCGTACAATCAACAAACAACAAACAAGGGTGGAGCCTCAAACAATGAATGATATGATGCATGAAGATCTCAAGTGAAATGGTATCTCTGTATGTACCTCCTCCGGCGCCGATCCGGCCCAGCAGGTAGGTTCCATGGAAGGACACTGCCCGTATACCTCTACTCCACCGTATACCCCTCCTCCGGCACACGCAGCCCGTAGCCCCTGGCCCGGATGGCAAGGTCCATAGAGGTCCCAGACCCCATACTAAAACTCAGTATCAGAACATGTCGTCCGGAAGCAAGTCCGGTATCAGGATAGAGACCCAGTCTCGAGTATGCAATGCCCAGACCCTGTCCAGGACTAAAGTAGTAGGAAAATGTCTCAAAAACCCCTCCAAGGGTTCCCGGGAATAACCGAGTCTAAACAGTAAAAAGTCATCTCAGGTGCTCGGTCCGACCGAGGCTAAAAATCATCTCAAGTAACAAGAAAACTCAACTAGCACCCCGGCCCTGCCGAGTCTAGCGATAATCGTAAAACTGATGATTTTAAACATAATTTTACTTTCTTTTATCCAGAAATATCCACAAGTTAAATCAAACCATTTCCAAATTATTTCCATCAAACGGGCCCCCCGGGCCATGCAAGGTTTAGAAAATAGTGCCAGTAGGCCCGAAGCCAAAACCATAGTAAAACATGGATACAACCTCTTTATATGCATGAAAATGGTATGATCACACACAATAGCTGCCCAGCAGCTCACAATCAACCTATCGACCCTGCACAGGCCCACAGCTACTCAACAAGCATAACCAGCCTAGAAGGATAATTCTATGCCCGGGACTCGCGGACATTCCCAAAATCCCACCTTCTATGTTCCAGAGTCAACAAGTCCTCACAGGACCACAAGGGTAAATAAAATATATCGGCAAATACTACAAGCAACGGAGGAACAAAAGTAGACGGACATGAATAAAGCGGTCGAGGTCTGTGGTACCAACCTAATAAACCAACCCAAGGATGCCCATTAATACAATTTTATTCTATATATGCGGAGTCTAGAGAAAATAAACAGTAACCTACCTGTCGTCCGACGACAAGCTGCTAGAACAACGATGTCCAAGCTCGAACCACTCCGAGAAAATCCAAAACTAAATCGGAATCGGATTTGGGATGGAATAACTTGACTAGGAAAAGTATTCCTTACTAACGTGAGCACGTATTTGCAAGCTTATACATGATAAGGCTTCAGAATTGCATTTGGCAATTGATAGTAACAAGTAGGATTATATTGCCCACCCATCTGACAGTAACCAAAAAGATGAAAAGCCAAAAGTGATCATTAATCCTATTAATGCCACTTAAGTTAGCTAATATGCTAATGAGTGGATATGTGGCAGCATCTTATGTTCATAACAAAGAGTTGTCCAACCCCTCCACTCCCACGTGGAGTGGAGGTGGCACTATTGAAAGAATATTTTTACCCCGTTATATATATTCGGGTATTGCATAAGTTCGTGGTAAAATAAATTTAGCTTTTTAAATATACCATAATTAATAGAAAATTATTTCGAATAAAACCTACTATACTATAATAATAAATTTCAACATACCTAAATTTATTATCTCCGTTAAAATATTACAATGTATAAAAATCTTATAAAATAAATACATATACAATTATATCGTATCAAAAATATTTTCCATAAACCTTTAAAATATTTTGAAAAGGTAATAATAATATAATTTTCTACCACATTCAACTTTTAAATTAAATATTTTCAAGTACGCACGATTTCGATACTCAAGAATTCTCTCGGGATCCTCCCTTATGTTTTATCACTGTTTCGGAACTGAAATGGCATTTTAAAACATGAAGTTGAGGCTTAAATCGAGTTTAACCCGACCCAGTTCGAGACCCGGTTCGCACCCCGTTTTCTGCCAGACAGTCCACGGTAAAACAGTCATAACCTTTTACTCCGAGATCAGTTGGACGTGAGGTTTTGTGCGTTGGAAACTAGACTCGTTGACCTTCGATTTGGTATTTCGGGGGACTTCTAACTCTTTATATATTGAGAGAAAATCTCCGAGACATTTTACCCAAAGTTCAGGAAATTTGCTAAAGATCTTACGATTACTTTTGCCGACTTGCTTGACTTCAAAACTCATAATGCAGCCAAACAAATGGACCCGACACCGAAATACCAGTCCTGATGAGCCTTAAGTGACTTGGGGCCACTACAAACAAGCTCTAACGGTTCAAGGAAAACGTATACGTGGAAATGACCGGAAGGGTCATTACATCATCCACTACTAAAAAGGACTTTCGTCCTTGAAAGTCAAGGTCAAGGGGGTACCTGAAGGCTAAAATAGCTGCGGATACTGATCCCGCATATCTCTCTCGGTCTCCCAGGTAGCCTCCTCGACTGGATGGTGCCTCCACTGAACATTAACAACCGGGATCTCTCGAGACCTCAATCTCCTAACATCTCTGGCCAAAATAGCTGCCGGCTCCTCAACAAAGGCTAAATCCTCACCCAACTGAACTGAATCCCACTGCAACACATGAGACTCATCTGGGACATACCGACGCAACATCAAAACATGAAATACAGGATGTATAGCTGAAGACATCGGAGGCAAGGCTAGCTGATAGGCAACGCTACCGACCCTCTGAAGAATCTCAAACGGCCCAATGTACCTGGGGCTAAGCTTGCCCCGCCTACCAAATCTCATCACTCCCTTCATGGGTGATACTCGGAGAAACACCAAGTCACCGACACTAAACTCCAAGGCACGAAGCCTATGATCATCATAAATCTTCTGTCTGCTCTGAGCTGCCCGAAGTCTGTCCTGAATCACTCGGACTCGGTCTAAGGAATCTCGAAGCAAATCTGTGCTCTGTGGCCAAGCACTAAAACCATCAAACCAACCTACCGGTGATCTGCAACGCCTGCCATACAAAGCCTCAAAAGGTGCAATGCCGATACTCAAATGGAAGCTGTTATTATAAGCAAACTCTGGCAAGGGAACAAACTGATCCCACGAACCTCCAAAGTCAAGAACACAGGCTCGAAGCATGTCCTCCAAAATCTGAATGGTCCTCTTGGACTGGCCATCTGTCTGGGGGTGAAAAGCGGTACTAAGATGAACCTCTGTACCCAAATCTCGCTGAATAGCCCTCCAGAACTGAGATGTGAACTGAGTGCCGCGGTCTGAAATGATAGAAGCTGGGACCCCGTGCAACCGAACAATCTCACAAAGGTAGATCTGAGCCAACCTCTCTTCCCCATAAGAAGTCTGAACCGGCAAGAAATGTGTTGGCTTGGTCAGCCTATCAACAATCACCCATATGGAATCAAACCTCTGAGAAGTACGAGGTAAACCAACTACGAAGTCCATTGTAATCCCTTCCCACTTCCACTCAGGAATGAGAAGTTGCTGTATCAAACCACCAGGTCTCATGTGCTCGAACTTAACCTGCTGACAGTTCAAGCACCGAGATACGAAATCCGCTATATTCCGCTTCATACCACTCCACCAGTAAAGCTGCCTCAAGTCTCTATACATCTTTGCTGTGCCAGGGTGAATGGAGTATCTAGTACAATGTGCCTCATGAAGTATCAACTGAATCAAATCACTAATCCTCGGAACACAAAGGCGACTATCAAACCTCAGAACCCCATCTGAATCTAGAGTAGCCCGACTGGTATCACCCTGAACCACCCGATCACGAAGGTCACACAACTGCTGATCCTCAAACTGACGGCTCTAAATCTGATCAACCAAAGTAGAACGAACCTCAATACTGGCAAGAACTCTGCTAGGATCCGACAGGTCAAGCCTAACCAAACGGTTAGCCAAGGACTGGATGTCCAAGGCCAATGGTCGCTCTGAAACTGAAAGAGAAGCTAGGCTACCCATACTCACTGCCTTCCGGCTCAAGGCATCCGCTACTATGTTTGCCTTGCTCGGATGATACAGAATAGTAAAGTCATAGTCCTTCAGTAACTCGACCCATCTCCTCTGTCTCGAGTTCAACTCTCGCTGACTCATGATATACTAAAGACTGCGGTGATCGGTGAAGATCTCACAGTGAACTCCATATAGGTAATGCCTCCAGATCTTGAGCGCGAAAACTACCGCTGCCAACTCTAAGTCATGAGTGGGGTAGTTGCGCTCGTGAACCTTCAGCTGCCTCGACGCATATGCTATTACTCGACCCTGCTGCATCAACACACAACCAAGACCAACCCCAGAAGCATCACAATACACGGAGAAGATCTGACCCTCAACCGGCAAAGTCAAAACTGGAGCTGAAGTCAATAAGGCCTTAAGCCTCTGGAAGCTATCCTCACACTGATCCGACCACTGAAATGGGACATCCTTCCTAGTCAGCATAGTCAAGGGTGCTGCTATGGAAGAAAATCCCTCAACGAACCATCTGTAGTAACCTGCTAACCCAATAAAGCTGCGAACCTCAATAACAGTAGTAGGTCTAGGCCACTCACAAACCGCTGAAATCTTTCTCGGATCAACCTTAATCCCATCCTTAGACACCACGTGCCCTAGGAATGCAACTGACTCAAGCCAAAACTCGCACTTTGAGAACTTGGCATAAAGCCGATGATCTCTCAAAGTCTGGAGTATAACCCTCAAGTGCTGCTCATGCTCATCTCTACTACGCGAGTATACTAAGATGTCTTCTATAAAAACTATCACAAATGAGTCCAAATACCGGCCAAGAACCCTGTGCATCAAGTTCATAAAGGCTGCGTGTGCATTAGTCAACCCAAAAGACATCACCAGGAACTCATAATGGCCATAACGTGTCCTGAATGCTGTCTTAGGGATGTCCTCCACCCTAATCCTCAACTGATGGTAGCCAGACCTCAAATCAATCTTCGAAAACACAACTGAACCCTGAAGCTGGTCAAACAAATCATCAATCCTCAGCATCAGATACCTGTTCTTCACTGTCACCCTATTCAGTTGCCAATAATCAATACACATGCGCATCGAGCCATCCTTCTTCTTCACGAAGAGAACAGGAGCACCCCAAGGCGACACACTAGGTCTAATAAACCCCTTAGCTAACAGATCCTGGAGCTGCTCCTTAAGCTCCCTCAACTCAGCAGGAGCCATACGATAAGGAGAAATTGAAATGGGCCTAGTGCCCGGCTCTAACTCAATAGCAAAATCAATATCTCTCTCAGGTGGAAGGCCTGGAAGGTCAGTAGGAAACACATTGAGGAACTCTCTAACCACAGGAACAGACTCAGGAGAAGTAGGGTCAGCACTAACATCTCATACATATGCTAGATAAGCTAAACACCCACGGGAAATCAACTTCCTAGCTCGAAGAAAAGAGATGATCCCAGATGGTGCATAGCTAACAGAACCCTGCCAAACAACAAGGGATACACCGGGCACAGCTATGGTAATGGTCTTGGCATAACAATCCAAAACCACACGGTGAGGGGATAACTAGTCCATGCCCAGTATCACATCAAAATCTAGCATATCAAGAATCATCAAATAACCCCAAGTCTCTGAATCACCAATAGATAGCATACAAGATATCACAATCCGATCCACTACTAAAGAATCTCCTACTGGGGTCGAAACAGAAACAGGAACAGATAATGGCTCACTAGCCAACCCCAAACAAGGTACAAAGTAGGCAGATACATATGAACAAGTGGATCTAGGATCAAATAAAGCCATAGCAGACTGATGGCACACAGAAATTGTACCTGTAATCACAGCATCTGAGGCCTCTGCCTCTGGTCTCCTAGGGACCGCGTAAAACTGACGACGACCTCCACCTGCCCGACCGCCATCCCTACCACCTGCTCTGCCACGTAGAGCACCACCTCTACCCTGACGACCACCCCCTCTAGCCGGAGGCTGAACTGCTCGTAAAGGCTCGGCCAACTGAACTGTACCCTGCTGAGGGCAATCTCTAGCAAAATGACCCATCGCACCACAAGTAAAACAATCCCCTGATGGCCTACTCAGTCGAAATGAACTAGTAGATCCCGTATGACCACCATGACATGATGCCCCAGAAACTGTACCCCTCGAAGACTGGCCGCTATAGCCCTGATGGCTGCTCTGACCCTGCTCGAACTGGGTACTACCGAAAGTCTGAAGGGAAGCCTGAATCGGTCGGCTGGACTGACCCTGGTACTACTGTGGCTGATAACTCCGGCTCCACTGGCCAAGACCTCTACCACCATATCTGGAACCACTATAGACACCCTGATGTCGAGGCCTCTTATCTCTGGACCCCTGATCATATCGCTGTAAGTCCTCCACAGTGCGGGCATAGTCTACAATAGCCTGGAATGACCGACCACTGGCAATCAATATCTCAGATGACTGCCTGATCTCTGGCCTCAAACCCCATACAAATCTGCGAATCCTATCTGCCTCGGTAGGAATGATCATAGCTCCAAACGGTGCTAGCTGATGAAAACGGGTTTCATACTCCGAGATAGTCGTAGACACCTGCATAAGGTGAGTAAACTGCTCCCTGCGACGCTCACCCTCACTCTGAGGTAGGAACTTGGCCATAAAGGCCTCATAAAACTCAGACCAGGTCAAAGGAAGTGACGACGGTGGTCTACAAGCAACCTGGGCCCTCCACCATAGCTTCGCTGGGCCCTCCAACTGATAGGTAGTATAACCAACCCCGTGAGTCTCCAACAAACCAAAATGATGCACATCTCCTCACAGGTAGTAATAAAGTCATGTGGATCCTGTCCAGAAGTACCAGCAAACCTCGGAGGTGCTAACCTCAAAAACCTACCCAACGCCTTCTTCTCTATCTCTGTCATAACTGGGCGAGGAGCAAGAGGTTGTGCAACAGATGGAACCGAAATGACCTCCGCACGGGGAGCCATAGTAGCTAGCTGCGCTCCTGAGCTCTGTGCACCCAGGGCTTCCCCCTGAGCGGGTGTCTGCGCTACCTCAGAAGGCCGCTCTCCAATCACACCCAAAATTTATAATAGTAATCCTCGAATATCTAGAGACTGAGTTGCGGCTGGAGCTGGCACAGAAGTGGGCACTGGAGCTGGTGCTGGAGCTGGCGCTGGAGTGGGAGGCTCATCTCTGCGTGATGCCGATGATCTCATACGAACCATCTGCGGAGGGATGAAGTAGAACAAATGAGATTTCCAGAAACTTCAAGGGTTTCACGCACGACACAGAAGCAATGAAAGAGTCGAATTTCCTAAAATGTCACTGTAGCCTCCCAATGATTGAGTACGGACGTCTCCGCCCCGATCCGCAGGACTCTACTAGACATTGGCTCCTATACCGATGACACCGGTGAACCTAAAGCTCTGATACCAAGTTGTCACGACCCGATTTCTCAGTCATGATGGAACCTACAACCCCCGGTATGTGAAACAATCCCCGTAGCCCAGAATAGTTAGTAATGGGCTACTATCTAACAAATAAGGGAACAAGATAAAGAAAATAGTTAACAGGGATATAAATATATACATGTGCGGAAACTAAACCAAACCCCAAGACCTGGTATCATAGTATAGAGCCAAACTACATACACGGAGTGCAAATAATCCAAAACAATATATACATATGTCTCTGAATGATAATAGAGTACATGAAGCAAAAGATAAACTAAAGCTAAGCTCCGATCGCCAAGAGCTCACCCTCAGTCTGAACTAGTCCCCAACAGATCTCCAAGCACGAATCACAGCGATCTAACGGCGATGGCCCACGCTAGGATCTGCACCCAAAGATGCAGGGGGTAGGGGTGAGCACCAAATGCGAAGCATAAGGTACCCAGTAGGTATCATAGGCCGACTGGGCACATATAAGATAAAAGCATAGTAACAGACAGAATAGAAGCAAGCAGTCACAGAGATCAACGAAAGGTACACAGGAACTAGCCCAGAGGGAAATCAACAGAACCACATGTGAGGCTAGCAAGCAAAATATACACACCATAGGCACAGGTGAAAGTAAGAAATAACGCACCTGGGGTTCTTGCTATAACAGTGTATACATAATAAGTTTACGAAATGGACGGTATACCGATAACCTCAAGTGTAAGAAGAAGAGAGAAAGAGTAATGATAGGCATGCTCAGAGACGTGAATCAAACTCAACTAATCATATCAATCTCAAATCCAGAAACTAACAGTCTAGCAGTAACCAATCTCATACTTATCCATAATAGAGAACAATTCTGTAAGAAAATAGCAATAGTCTACCTACAGTCCCCCGGCCGCCCATACAACCGAGGAACACAAACAAGTGAAAACAAACCCTCCGGCATCCCATACTACCGGAGCGTACAATCAACAAACAACAAACAAGGGTGGAGCCTCAAACAATGAATGATATGATGCATGAAGATCTCAAGTGAAATGGTATCTCTGTATGTACCTCCTCCGGCGCCGATCCAGCCCAGCAGGTAGGTTCCATGGAAGGACACTGCCCGTATACCTATACTACACCGTATACCCCTCCTCCGGCACACGCAACCCGTAGCCCCTGGCCCGGATGGCAAGGTCCATGGAGGTCCCAGACCCCATACTAAAACTCAGTATCAGAACATGTCGTCCGAAAGCAAGTCCGTTATCAGGATAGAGACCCAGTCTCGAGTATGCAATGCCCAGACCCTGTCCAGGACTAAAGTAGTAGGAAAATGTCTCACAAACCCCTCCAAGGGTGCCCAGGAATAACCGGGTCTAAACAGTAAAAAGTCATCTCAGATGCTCGGTCCGACCGAGGCTAAAAATCATCTCAAGTAACAAGAAAACTCAACTAGCACCCCGGCCCTGCCGAGTCTTGCGATAATCGTAAAACTGATGATTTTAAACATAATTTTACTTTCTTTTATCCAGAAATATCCACAAGTTAAATCAAACCATTTCCAAATTATTTCCATCAAACGGGCCCCCCGGGCCATCCAAGGTTTAGAAAATAGTGTTAGTAGGCCCGAAGCCAAAACCATAGTAAAATATGGATAAAACCTCTTTATATGCATGAAAATGGTATGATCACACACAATAGCTGCCCAGCAGCTCACAATCAACCTATCGACCCTGCACAGGCCCACAACTACTCAGCAAGCATAACCAGCCTAGAAGGATAATTCTATGCCCGGGACTCGCGGACATTCCCAAAATCCCACCTTCTATGTTCCAGAGTCAACAAGTCCTCACAGGACCACAAGGGTAAATAAAATATATCGGCAAATACTACAAGCAACGGAGGAACAAAAGTAGACGGACATGAATAAAGCGGTCGAGGTCTGTGGTACCAACCTAATAAACCAACCCAAGGATGCCCATTAATACAATTTTATTCTATATATGCGGAGTCTAGAGAAAATAAACAGTAACCTACCTGTCGTCCGACGACAAGCTGCTAGAACAACGATGTCCAAGCTCGAACCACTCCGAGAAAATCCAAAACTAAATCGGAATCGGATTTGGGATGGAATAACTTGACTAGGAAAAGTATTCCTTACTAACGTGAGCACGTATTTGCAAGCTTATACATGATAAGGCTTCAGAATTGCATTTGGCAATTGATAGTAACAAGTAGGATTATATTGCCCACCCATCTGACAGTAACCAAAAAGATGAAAAGCCAAAAGTGATCATTAATCCTATTAATGCCACTTAAGTTAGCTAATATGCTAATGAGTGGATATGTGGCAGCATCTTATGTTCATAACAAAGAGTTGTCCAACCCCTCCACTCCCACGTGGAGTGGAGGTGGCACTATTGAAAGAATATTTTTACCCCGTTATATATATTCGGGTATTGCATAAGTTCGTGGTAAAATAAATATAGCTTTTTAAATATACCATAATTAATAGAAAATTATTTCGAATAAAACCTACTATACTATAATAATAAATTTCAACATACCTAAATTTACTATCTCCGTTAAAATATTACAATGTATAAAAACTTTATAAAATAAATACATATACAATTATATCGTATCAAAAATATTTTCCATAAACCTTTAAAATATTTTGAAAAGGTAATAATAATATAATTTTCTACCACATTCAACTTTTAAATTAAATATTTTCAAGTACGCATGATTTCGATACTCAAGAATTCTCTCGGGATCCTCCCTTATGTTTTATCACTGTTTCGGAACTAAAATGGCGTTTTAAAACATGAAGTTGAGGCTTAAATCGAGTTTAACCCGACCCGGTTCGCACCCCATTTTCTGCCAGACAGTCCGCGATAAAACAGTCATAACCTTTTACTCCGAGATCAGTTGGACGTGAGGTTTTGTGCGTTGGAAACTAGACTCGTAGACCTTCGATTTAGTATTTTGGGGGACTTCTAACTCTTTATATATTGAAAGAAAAGTTCTGAGACATTTTACACAAAGTTCAGGAAATTTGTTAAAGATCTTACGATTACTTTTGCCGACTTGCTTGACTTTAAAACTCATAATGCGGCCAAACAAATGGACCCGACACTGAAATACCGGTCCTGACGAGCCTTAAGTGACTTGGGTCCGCTACAAACAAGCTCTAACGGTTCAAGGAAAACGTATACGTGGAAATGACCGGAAGGGTCATTACATTTGTGAGTTAGTTAATCTTCATGTTCATATATTTACCCCAGTGGGAGATTCTGTGATAGTTGATAGAGTTTTTTGTACGTTTCCGATCATATTTATGGGGCAAAAAACCTTGGTTGATTTAGTAATTCTAGACATGGTGGATTTTGAAATCATACTGGGGATGAGTTGGTAGTCTCTGCACCATGCTATACTAGATTGCCATACTAAGATAGTGATTATGGCTATGCGTGGGTTGGATAGACTAGAGTGGCAGGGTAACTATAGTCCTGCCCCTATGGAACTTGTATCATTCCTTCATGCTCAGATCTTGATAGGAAGGGGGTGTTTGACATTCTTGGCTTATCTTTGGGAAATTAGTGCAGAGGTTCCAGCTATTGAGTTTGTTCTTCTAGTGTGTGAGTTCCAAGTGGTATTTCTTGTGGATTTGCCTGGCATGACACCAGACCGTGACATAGACATTTATATTGATCTAGAGAAAAATACGTGTCATATTTCTATTCCCCCTTATAAGATGGCGGCGGCTGAGTTGAGAAGCTAAAGGCTCAGTTACATGAGTTGTTAAGTAAGGGATTCATTTGTCTGAGTGCCTCCTTGTTGGGTGCTCCAGTTTTTATTGTTAAGAAGAAGGATGATAGTCTACGTATGTGCATAGACTACCAGAAGTTAGAATAAAGTTATAATCTATAACCAGTATCCTCTCCCTCATATCGATGACTTGTTCGACCAGTTGCAGGGTGCATCAGTTTTTTATAAGTTTGATCTAAAGTCCAAATACTATCAGTTAAAAATTTGGCCTTATGATATTCCTAAGATTTCTTTCCATACCAGGTACGGACACTATGAGTTCCTTATAATGTATTTTGGGTTGACTAATGCCCCGGCTGCTTTTATGAGTTTGATGAATGGGATATTTAAGCCCTATATAGACTCATTCTTTATTGTGTTCATCGATGATATCCTAGTGTATTCTAAGAATGAGGAGAAACATGAAAATCATCTTAGGATTTTCTTGGGTTTGTTGAAGCAAAAGGAGCTCTATGCGAAATTCTCCAAGTGTGAATTTTGGTTATCTTTTGTATCCTTTTTGGGGCATGTGGTTTTAAAAGAGAGGGTGATGGTAGACTCGCAAAAAATTTAGGCAGTTAAGAATTAGGATAGGCCCACTTTAGTGATCGAGATTCATAGCTTCATGGGGTTATCTAGTTACTACCGCAGATTTTTGAAGGGGTTTTCATCCATTTCTACCCATCTGACTCGCTTGACTCAGAAAGAGGCACCATTTGTTTTGTCAGATGAATGTGAGAAGGGTTTCCAAAAGCTCAAGACTTTGTTGACTACTGCTCTTATTCTTGCCTTGCTAGTAGAAGGTAAGGATTTTATTGTTTATTATGATGCTGCATGATCTAGTTTAGGTGTTGTGTTGATGCAGGAAAAGAATGTTATTGCTTATGCTTCGGGGCAACTAAAAGTGCATGAGAAGAATTATCTGACTCATGACCTAGAATTGGCTATTGTGTTTTTGCTTGAAAATCTGTAGATATTATTTATATGGAGTGTATTTTGAAGTGTTCACAGACCATCATAGTTTGCAACATGTATTCACTCAAAAGGACTTAAAGTTGAGGAGCGGAGGTAGATAGAGTTGATCAAGAACTATAATATTACTATTATGTATCATCCAGGTAAGGCTAATGTTGTAGCCGATGCATTGAGTAGGAAGACTGAAAGTATGGGTAGCTTGGCTTACCTGAAAGCTACTAGGCGTCTGATGGCGAGGGAAATTTAGGCCCTAGCTAACAGTTTCATGAGACTGAAGGTGTCTGAAAGTGGTGGATTGTTAGCATGTGTTGAGGTGAGGTCCTCTTTTCTTGATTAGATTAAGGGTAAGCAATTTGATGATGTTAATCTGAGTAAAATTTGTGATAAAGTGTTGCAGGGTAAGGCCAAGGAGGCCATGATCGACGATGAAGGTGTGTTGCATATTAGAGGGTGAGTTTGTGTGCCCCGTGTGGATGATTTGATCCCTACCATATTGGTTGAAGCTCACTATTCTAAGTGTTCTATATATCTTGGTATGACCAAGATGTATCGCAATTTGAAGCAACACAATTGGTAGGATCGAATGAAAAGAGATATAGTAGATTTTATGGCTAAGTGTCAGAATTGTCAACAAGTGAAATATGAACACCAGAAGACTGGTGGTACTCTTTAGACAATGCCCATTACTGAATGAAAGTGGGAAAGAATAGCCATGGATTTTGTGGTTGGCCTTTCCAAGACCTTGGGGAAGTATGATTCGATATGGGTTATTGTGGATAGATTGACGAAGTATGTGCACTTTATTCCTGCTCAATGGGTTATTATGGATAGATTGACGAAGTCTGAGCACTTTATTCCTATTCAAGTGACTTATAATTCGGCTAGGTTAGCCAATATTTACCTCAAGGAAGTAGTTTGATTTCATAGAGTGCCTATCTCTATTATTCTAATAGGGGTACCTAGTTTACTTCTAATTTCTGGCAGAAGTTACATGAAGAGTTGGGTACAAGGTTGGACCTTAGTACAGATTTTCACCCTTAGACCAATGGGCAGTCTGAGTGAATGATCCAAGTACTGCAGGACATGCTCCGCACATATGTGATGGATTTTGGGGGTCACTGGGACCAATATCTATCATTGGCTGAGTTTTCTTATAATAATAGTTATCATTCGAGCATATATTTGGCTCCATTTGAAGCATTATATGGGAGAAAGTGTAGATCTCTCATTAGTTGGTTAGATTCATTTGAGGTAAGGCCATGGGGTACAGATTTCCCGAGAGATTCTATGAAAAGGGTGAAGTTCATCCAATAGAAACTCCTAACGGTTCAAGCCGGCAAATGGAGTATGCAGATAGGAAAATGAGCGACATGCATTTCATGGAAGGTGAGCAAGTGTTACTCAAGGTTTCACCCATGAAGGGTGTTATGCAATTTGGGAAGCGCGGTAAGTTGAGTCTAAGATATATTGGAACTTTTGAAATTCGTTAGTATGGGGCCGGTGGCCTATATATTGGCATTGCCTCTGAGTTTGTTTGAAGTTCATCCCGTATTTCATGTTTTGATGCTTAAAAAGTACCATGGAGATGGTGACTACTTAATTCACTGGGATTCGATCATGTTAGATGAAAACCTCTCTTATAAAGAGGAAGCTATTGCTATTCTTGATAGAGATGTTAGGGAATTGAGGAATAAGGAGATTGCATCCATAAAGGTACAGTGGAAGAACCTCTCATTTGAGGAGGCTACTTGGGAGACCAAAGCGGACATGCATAGAAAGTATCCCCACTCGTTTACCTAAATTCAAGTAATCCTCATGTTCTTATTTTTTTCTTGTTGTTGTTTGGGGATGAATGATTGTTTAATTGGTATCTGATGTAACTACCTGTTTATCACTATAGTAAAGTTAGGGCATAAATTCCCGACTAGAAGAGTCCCTAAGATGTGAGTTGATAAAATCTCAGGCTAGGGTGAGCTTTGATAAAAAAAACTGGTATTGTGTGCTTCAGAGATAGTTGAGGTCTTGTGATGTATTACGTGATAGGGTGAAATCAATTTATGAATACTCGAGGGGTGTAGGGTCTCGTAGGAAGTTTTGAGATAATAATCAGGTTCATAGAACTCCACTTATGGTGGATATCCTATCAGTATTAATCCGTGATATCTAGAATTTGAAGTGTGTTGTGAAATAGGGAGTTTTGGGGTGAGTTCTGATGTTCTATTTTTTGACACTTGTCGTGGCAAGGTGGACGCTCACTATAGCAGACAAGTTCTTGCCATAGCGGTTAAGAAATCACCGTGGCTAGCTAAGTCCCGCCACATCGCCCCTCCATAGCGAGATGTGGCCTACCATGGTGAGAGATGGGGCAGTTTCCCTTAACTTAATTCAGTTTTCAGAGTTATTTCCTACAAACTCAGAGTTGCATTCTAGAGCACCAAGAGGTCATTTTCCTAAGAATTAGGGCATTTTCCATCATTCGAGGTAAGTTACTTCATAAACCTCTTTGTGTATGAATCAGTAATCCTTATGAGATTATTAGATTAAAGATTAATGGTTAAATTGTGGGTTTAGATCCCCAAAAGTATTAAAAGTAGTGAAAACCCTATGGGTTGCTGTAATATCACCTAGAATTTGTCCTAGGATGTTTTTTTATAATCTCTAGCATGAAATTGACAATTCTAAACATGATTAGGACTAATTGGGAACCTTGGGTTCCATAAAGATGAGACCTTTAAGCATAAAATTGCTAAAAAGGGGTAATTTGATTAGAACCTTTTGAATGTTGATCACAAAATTATTGTGGGACTAGTTAATGATTAATTGACCCTTGGGGAATATTACAGACCTCGAATAAGGGTAGAATTAAGGGGTTAAATTCTCAAGGCATGATATGAAGAGTAAATGATTAATTACTCTTGTACTTGTTATGTATAGACTTTGAATGCTCTGAGGCATTAAGGAAGGGCAAGGCAATTGCGAAGTAACTTGTGAGTGGTAATTCTTCACTCGAGATAGGTTATGATTTAAATTAGAGTTGAGACTTACTTTAGTTCATGTATGTGTTGAATTACTTAACTTGTAATTGGTCTTCGAACATGTTTGAAATAATGATTGCCTTCCTGTTGTGCTTGAAAGAATAAGCTATATATACATGAATAAAATAATGAACTTGAAATGATTTAAGTACATTATGTTAATCCTGAGTGCATTGTGTTAATCCTGAGAGATAGGACTTGGAACCATAGGTTCATTTGACATTTAAAAAGGGTACCACGAGATGGTACGGATTGACATTATTACCTGTTATGGTTCGGTTACCACGAGCCAGCACGGATTGATTTTATGCCGATGGAAAATAGTTCTGGTGGGTACATGGACCCTGTGCGTCCCCTGCAGGCCATGGCTAGTTGGAAAGAAATAAGACCCTTTAGCATGTGTGTACACCCTTTTCTTTTATATTGTTTTGTTTCATAGTCAGATATGGTGAGATGGTATTGTGAGCTGAGATGAGACTAATGGTATTGATTACATTAAGGAAAGTTAGTTGGACATAGATTCCATGTGATATGTTTATTGAAAGTGTTTACCCTTACCTTGTTGTGGAGATATTCAGTGATTTATATGAACTTGTTACTAATGTTATTGTCTTAACTTGAGATGACTATCTGTTAACTAAATTATATGCTAAGTGTTGAAGTGCCTTTTACTTGTTATTTGATTTGATTATATACCAGTTCTAAACTGAGTCGGCCTATGATACCTACTAGTACATAGTATTTTGTATTGATACTATCATGTACTCTTTGTTTGCTGAGTGCAGACCGTATTCGAGAGGCTTAGAAGTGATCTCATCTAGACTAGGTGACTAGCATTATGATCCAATGGTGAGCACTACATCTCATGTTGTCGTGGATCCTTTCTTGGTCATTGTCCTTCTTCCTGATAATGAGACTCTTTATTATTTATTTTGGTCATTTTGGATATCATAGACATTGGTCATTGTTAGAGTTCTTGTATGATAACTTTCAGTTTTTGGGGATGTAATAGATAGTCGAATTATTCTGCACTTCATTTCATCAGTTTTTTACTATGGTTTATATTAAAGTTGGTTTTGATATTATCTTTCTTAAAATTGGCTAAGTATAAGGGTTAAGGTTTGAGTTAGATAGTTCTCCCACCGGAGGGTTAGTGTGGGTGCCACTAACGGCCATTTGGGTCATGACAACTACTGTTCATTTTCTTCTTACTAATTTGCTCTTTCAGTATTAATCAAAGCTCTTCTCTCTGTTTGTTAAGTGTGAAGTTGAGTAAATTACATCATTCATTTTAGTGTTTTTTACATATATAGACAGCGGAAGCAAATAGTTTGGATCACTTGCACATGTAATTTAGACAACACATAATCATAAATTTTACTTAAATATAAAATTGATATTTATCTCTTAAAGTGAGACATCAACCATGAATTAACTTTCGTTCCACTTTCCTGCAATTTTCTATTTTGTGACCAAAGCAATCACCAGACTTAGTACTTGTGCAGCAAGTAGCTCAGAGAAAAACCCTTGTCTAACAAGAATGGAAAAAATCCTATTTATAGGAACATGCTTTTTAGTTAAAACCCTTTGTTAAAATATCTTAGATTTTCTTTTATACCAAGAAAAGTGTAACGACCGGGTCCATTGTTATGGGTAAACCTTTTGTGCCAAGTTTTAGGCTAGAAAACTTTCGAGTTTGGGAGTTGAAAATTTAGGGCTAGGCTAGTCTCGGCCAGTTTTGGAGAGAGGTTTGGTCTAGGGTAATCCGGGTGAGTATTGGGTGATGTATCTTATATTGAGATATGTTTTCTATTAGCTAAGGAGAGTAAGGAGTCTGGGGGACTTTTCAGAATTGAATTGGAGTAAGTAGAACTCCCAGTATTAAGGTTGACGTAAAAGGGTTGTTCCGAAATGTCAGAATTTAATGTGTGTTGTAAAATAGGCACTTTTGTGAGATTTTCTGAGATTCTATCCCATGTCAACCGCTATAGAAGTTGACACTGTGCTACCTCGGCCTTCGCTATAGCGGAAGTCAATGACGATCAGCACCGCCATAGCAGTCGATTCTGCTATGGCAGTGCCGCTATAGTGGTGTACGAACCGCTATAGCAGACTGAGTCAGGATTTAATGCAGAAACTTCCCCAAAACATTCAATTTTCCTTAATAATGTTTTGGAGAAAGGCAAGGGCGATTTGGGCAACTTCAACTCCGTTTTTCACCATTTTTTGTCCCAAAGGTAAGGATATTGCTCCACTAACTTAATGATATGTTTCCTACATAGTAGAATTGATATCTACGGGCTTGGGGGAAGGTTTGGATTGACCTAGGAGTGGTAGAATCCGAATAAGAAGGGGATTTAAGGGCGTAGAAGTTCTTGGGTCTTGAATATTATTGTTGGGTTATGATCAATTCGCCTTAATTCACTTAATGTATCCATAAAAATGATAGGTTTAGGTGAATTAATGGTGAGAATTCCCGGGGATGGGTGGAATGATCATAAGTTGGCCTGGGGATTGAAATTTGAGTATAATCTGAGAAATTATTAGGCCATGTCGACTGATTTTTAGTGTATCTTGTAATCATTTTTGGACCAAGAACAAGCAAAGGCTTCGGAAAATGGGAAGGCTCCAGTCCAGTAGAGCTTTTGAGTTATTCGAGGTAGGTGATTGTTATTATTTTTCCCAATATGCAATATGTGTTCATGTTCAATCGTTTAGTATTGTATGAGTTTGCATGCTTAGGAAATGGGACTATGAATGTCTAGCTATCATGTGTCAATTATGTGAAATGAACTGGGTTTGGTTGCTTG
Organism: Jaltomata sinuosa; assembly: GCA_003996215.1. NCBI lineage: Eukaryota > Viridiplantae > Streptophyta > Magnoliopsida > Solanales > Solanaceae > Jaltomata > Jaltomata sinuosa. The sequence continues at coordinate 266,939 of QJPP01000441.1, forward strand.
TTGGTTTACAAGTGTGATGTGCTCATTATTTTTATTGACTTGTTGGATTGTGTGTGACATTCGGTTGGCTCGGGTACCATGCCTGGTATGGGATATTTATCGATTGGCTCGGGTACCACACCTGGTATGGGATTTATAATGGTTGGCTCGGGTACCATGCCTAGTACGGGTTTGATTTACTTGCATTGACTGTATTTGACGATGGTTCCATGAGTGGATTGGGTTGTATTCTTGATATGTGGTTGTTGCATAATGGTCCTTGAGAGGTCTAGTGGTTGTACCTAATTGTGGGGTTGGTCATAGTGTAGACCAGAATTGCATGTTAAACCCTTAGGTATTGTCTTAAGGATCCGTAGTTAGTCCTGGTTATTGGAAGGGGATATATGTTATTGTCATGGTGTATTGTGCAATGGTTGTTAGACTTGTTACATGTGATTGGTAATCAAGAGGAAAGACTTAGAGTATAATTTTATTATTTGCTTGTATTACATGTTTACCTTACTTTACTCAGCTTTAGTTATTGTTTATATCTTTTTTATTAGAGCTGGCCGATGATCCTACCAGTACACGGTGTTTGTGTACTTATTTTGCACTTACTTTTCTTTTGTGAGTACAGGACATCTTCCTGCGGCTGACACGCGACCTCAGTTGTAGTTCCAGTGATTTCAGATTCCAAGGGTGAGCTATTCTTCTGGACTACCATGGTTTCTCTAGTACATTCTCTAGTCCATTGTTCGAACTTAGAATCCTTTGTTTTGGGGTTATATCCCTGTATTCTAGACTTTTGGTAGATGTTTTGGTATGGTGACTTTTATATTCTTGGGGTAGTTTTCCGCAGGATCTTGTTTAGTATGGTTTTGAATATACACATGTTAGTTTATATTTAATGCAACTGGTTTAGAGCTGTTAGAATTGCTAAGTGTTGGGTTGATATTGGTTCACTCATCTGGGGGCTTTGGGTAGGTGCCACTCATGGTGGTTTGGGTCATAACAAAGATTGTATCAGAGCCCTAGGTTCATTGATCTCATCATACCAAAATGGATCTGATAGAGTCTTGCGGAATGGTACAGAGACGTATGTACTTTTCTTCGAGAGGCTATAGGACTTTAGGAAACTATCTCTTCTTTCTTCTTTTGTGCTTATAACTTGATTCCAATTGCTATCTGGTGATACAAATTGGTATCTAACTCATTTCACTCTTTTGTCTGCAGATGGTTAACACGAGAAATAATAGATCAAGAACGACAGCCCCAGCTGCGGGTCCAGCGGTCAAAGAAAGAGGGAGGGGTAGGGGCATGGGCAGAGGTAGAGGTAAAGGAAGGGCAGCACCCGCTAGGGGTGAAGCTCAGGCAGCTGCTATACCAAGAGAGGAGACCCCTCCCACACCCCAAGATCATGTTAAGGAAGAAGTGGAGGTTGTTGTTAATAAGGGCACAGAACAGGAGGATGCGGCACCGGCTGGAGGTGCAGGCCTGCCCCCTATAACGCCTGAAGCATTTTAGCAAGTATGGAGTTTTATGAGTGGGGTGGTAGGTGCTGGAGCCACCCCTGCGGGTACTCCAGATCATGTTCCAGGCACCAAGCTAGTGCCTGCAACGGCTCTTAGGATGGATGTGGTGTCGGGTACTGATGACTTCTTCCGTCTGATGCTAGGACCGGTTTTAACTGGGAATGAGCATGAGATGCTGACTAAGTTTTTGAAATTAAAACCTCCTACGTTTCAGGGTACTGAGAAAGAAGATGCTTACGATTTTATCCTGGATTATTATGAGAGGCTGCATAAGTTGGGCATTGTGCAGCAGCATGGGGTAGAGTTCATCACTTTCCAGCTTCAAGGTGATGCCAAGCAGTGGTGGAGGTCTCATGTGGAATGTCAACCATCAGCTTTGCCTCCGCTGACTTGGGTGGAGTTTCATGCTCTTTTCTTAGAGAAGTATGTACCCTGCACTTTGAGAGATCGTAAAGTATAAGTTTCTGGCTTTGGAGCAGGGTAACAAATTGGTCTCAGCCTATGAGGCAAAATTTCATGCATTGTCCCATTTTGCTATTCAGCTTCTGGGTACAAAAGAGAAGAGGATTCGTCTATTTCTCAAGGGGCTAAATACTGAGTTGCAGGTGTTGTATATGCATATGACTTCAGCGAGGAAGAGTTTTAATGAGGTGACGGATTATGTGAAGAAGCTAGAATGGGTTAGATAGATCGGGAAGGCTAAGGTGTTAACCAAGAAGTCTCGGAATGACAGAAATTTAAGTGGTTCATACTCCAGGGGACACATTCAGCAGGTGTATTCTGCTCGTCCTATTCAGTCAGCTTTGCCAGCTTCTCCAGGTGGTTGTCTGGGAGCCAGTCTGTTCTCAGCTCATAGAGGCCAGGGGCTTCTAATACTTCTACTAGCATGCCTACTATTAACCGCGGATGCTTTCATTGTGGTGATCTGGTTCAATTCAAGAGGGAGTGCCCTCATAGGGAGGCAGGTAATCAGACTTAGCAGCATTCAAAGGATGCAGTTCTGACAGGTAGGGGTGGCTATGCTAAGGGTTATCCACAGAGTGGGCAAGGTAACTTTTAGACAGGCCAGGAAGATAGAGGGAATAGCGGTGCGTGAAGAGGTGTGGTGCAGCCATCTAGGGAAGTTGCTCGGATTGATGACCGAGCTCATTGTTATGCTTTTCCAGGAAAGTATGAGGCTGAGGTGTCAGACGCGATGATCATAAGTACGATTTGAGTCTGTGATAGAATGGCTTATGTACTATTTGACCCAGGTTCTACTTATTCATATGTGACCGTGAATTTTGCTTTCGGTCTGGATTTGGTTTGTGATGTCCTCAATTTCCCTATTTATGTTTCTACCCCAGTTGGAGAGTCTGTGATAGTAACCCATGTTTATCATACTTATCCTATGGTGTTTGTGAGGTTGCAGACTTGGGTAGATTTGGTTATTCTGGACCTGTTGGATTTTAATGTTATCTTGGGTATGACCTGGTTGTCTCCATGTCATGCTGTGTTGAATTGTAATACTAAGACTGTAACTCTAAAGATTCCAAGTAAGGATAGACTAGAGTGGAAAGGTGTAACAGGCCTAAGCTGGCTAAGATTATATCATTTGTCCTATCTAGAAAGTTAGCAGGAAGAGGATGCTTGGCCTTCTTGGCTCATCTCTGGGATGATTGTATGAAATCCTCATCAATTAAGTTAGTTTTCGTAGTTTAAGAGTTTCAGGAGGTGTTGATGTGCCACCATTTTACGACACTTTCGACGTCTCTAAACTAAGAACAATCGTACGTTTTCAAGAAACCGTCGTCGTTTTTGATGTTTTATGTTATGTTTTCAGGAAATGGAGACAAACATAGAAAAGGAAGGAAATCCGATCAAAAAAAGCATTCTGGATAAGAGTGACGGTTGGAGTGACGGTCCGTCAAGCCAGTAACGGTCCGTCACCCAAACCATCACCCTGAGGCAGCACCACTGCCTAGTGGTGACGGCCACCGTGATGGTCCGTCAAGGTGGTGATGGTCCGTCCCCCAAACCGTCAAGTTGAGGCAGAACGCGACGCGGATTCCGAACATTTTTGAGTTTATTACCTGGACTCCTATAAATACCCTATGTTAGGTTTATTTTATTGGTCAAGATTTTACAATAGTTCACCCAATAGTTTTAGGAGAGTTTTGAGCGAAAATTGGAGAGCAAGAAACACGTTTTCCTCTTCTTGAAATCGTGTTCTTGATTAATTCTTGGGATCTTGTTTTCTTGTTCTTGGATAATTGAAGATTGTTTCATTATATTGTAAGAATCTTTTCCTCTTTATTATGAATATGACTTTCTTCTCTTCTTCTTCTAGCATGATTAACTAAACTCCCACAACTAGGGTTGTGGGAGCCATGGCAAAAGTATCAATATAGATTCTGGGTAGTGTCGAGTTCAATATATATGTTGTCACGTTGTTAATCATTCATTATTTAATGTTTTCTAGTGGTTGCAAATATTAGAACATGCCTAGGTTTAAATTTGCTTGAGTAAAGAGATTAAAACTGGGAAACTTGATTAACGACGAGGATTCGAGACTACTAACTCTCGTCTTATGATTAATGCTGTAACTAGATTAATCTACTTGATGTTTAGGATTGAAATCTAAAAGATCACCTTTTCAAGTTTGAGAGAATTGAAAAGTAAATTCATCTATTTGATTGAGAAACGTTTAGATGATACCATTAGTTCAATCACATCGTGACATGCATATAGAAAGAACCCTGTTAACCCTAGAATCGATTGTTACAACGCCATGGTGAACACTTCCCTAGTTCTCTCTCATATTGATTTTCACTCATACATTATTGTTTGTTTTTGTTCACAATTCGATCACACAAACCCCCCCGTTTACCGGAAACTATTGACTACTAGTCATCTAATTCACTATAGACTTAACTTTCACCTTATTCCCTGTGGGATCGACCCCAACCTCTGTTGGGTTCTATATTTGACAGACGACTGCTTACGCTTCGTATTTGGAGTCGTAATTTGGGCGTATCAAATTTTGGCGCCGTTGCCGGGGAATACGGTTGTTTATTAAGTCCGGTGTGTTTATTTGACTCTTAGTCATATTTCCTGCTTTTATTTTTATTTGTTGTTTTTGTTTTTACAAGGTACATAGTTGTGCATGCCAAGTACCAGAGGCTCGGGTGATCCAATATTACCCTACGACCCCGAGCTCGCAAGAACGCTAAGGCTAAACATGAACGTACAACAGGAGGAGACAACAAGGCTCGCTGCAGAACACCTGGCTCAGCATCACTTGAACGATGAGGATATCGACTTGGATGGAGCTGGTGCCATGGGCGCTATTGCGATTCCTCCGCTAGCACCCGGGGCCAAGTTCAACATTACTAGCACGATGATTCAGCTGTTGAACTTGAGAGGAGTGTTCCGTGGAGCTGCTGGTGATGATGCAAACCGGCACTTGATGAATTTTGTGGGTATCTGCAAGTCATTCGAACTGCCTGGAGTAAGTCAGACCGCGATTAGACTCAGGTTGTTTCCATTGTCTCTATCTGATGAGGCAGCGTTATGGTTAACAGAGCTAACCCCCGACTCTATCACAACTTGGGGAGAGTTGAAAGGAGCTTTCCTAGAAAGGTTCTTTCCTCCCTCTAGGATGATACAGCTGAGGGACGAAATTAGCAACTTCAGGAAACAACCTCATGAGGCGTTACACGAGACTTGGCTGCGGTTCAAGAAAAAGTTGGCACAATGCCCAAACCATCAGTTGACCGAAGATTTCTTGATACAGACATTCTACAGGGCACTGAATTCGGCTACCAAGCCAACGTTGGATAACGCAGCAGGTGGAGCGTTTATGGGTCTCACTTTTGTCGACGCCACAGCTATTTTGGACAGGCTCACCAAAACCAACAGGGCCATGAATACGCGTGATTCAGAAGTAGCAGCTAGCACTTATGCAGTTGGTGTGTCAGCAGAGCAGCGCAGAAAGGAGGAAGAGCGGGACCAAGATATGGCCCATATGAAGACGCAATTGGACCTACTGACAAAGCATTTGTTGTCAGGAGGTATTGAACAGGTGAAAGCTGTGGGTTCCCATGGTAGAGCAGCAGAGTTTGAATCTGATGAGGAGGCGAATTATTTGGGTGGTTTCCAGGCCAATGGCCAAGGAAACCAAGGTCGGAACTATCAGAAGGACAACTTCTATGAAAAAGCTGGCTACAAAGATCGTGACCAGGGAAACTGGAGGAATAACACTGATAGAGGTGGGTTGTATGTACCACCTGGAAATCAGGATAGAGCTAACACCGAGATAGGAACGTCCAAATTGGAGAACATGATGGCGAAGATGCTGCTAAAGGTGGAATCTACTAACTCCGCGGTCAAGGAGATGAGGACCGAACTATCAACAATGAGTCAGGTAGTGGATTCACATTCCACCTCGATCAAGCAATTGGAGCAGCAAGTGGGTCAAATCTCGGCATCTCTAAATCAAAGGAGGACAGGTACCTTGCCGAGTGACACCGTCCAAAACCCGAGGAATGACGCGAGCTGTATGGGGATCACTACAAGAAGCGGTAAAACATTACCGGAATCACATTCGGTAATTCAAGCTCAAAGTGATGTTGCGGATAACCATGTGGCGGAGGAGGCTAATCAAAGGCCCGCGGATAAAAGCAAGGAAGCTGAAAAACTTCCAACTATGATGCCTCGGCCACCACCTCCCTTCCCACAGCGTTTGAAGAAGAAAGCGGACGATAGCAAGTTCCTAAATTTCATGACCATGCTCAAGCAGATATTAATAAACATCCCACTGGTGGAAGCGCTTGAACAAATGCCCGGATATGCCAAGTTCATGAAGGAATTGATTACCAAAAAGAGGTCAGTGAGCTTGGAACCAGAAGATAACCTCCATTATTGCAGTGCTATTTCTTCAAGATCGCTAGTGGAAAAGAAGGAAGATCCAGGTGCTCTTACTGTTCCTTGTACGATTGGGAAACTCAACTTTAGAAGAGCCTTATGTGATCTTGGCGCGAGCATCAACTTGATGCCGCTAGCAGTCTATAAACAACTGGGTTTGGGAGCACCCAAACCAACTACCATGAGAGTGATAATGGCTGACCGTTCAGTAAAGTGACCGGTGGGAATATTGTCTGATGTGCTGGTCAAGGTTGGTAAGTTTATCTTCCCGGCTGACTTCGTGATCTTAGATTGCGAAGTGGACTTTGAAGTTCCCATAATCTTTGGACGACCATTATTAGCTACCGCAAGAGTGTTGGTCGACATGAAATGGAATGAACTGACGTTCAGATTGAACAATGAACATGTCAAGTTTGATGCGTGTAAGTTGATGAAGTAACCAAGAGACATGAGGGTGGTCGCGGTAATGAATATTGTGAATGAAGCCCCTGCGGATGTGTTTCTTGAGAAGAAGGGTCATGTCGAGACTCTAGCTGTTGTGAAAATGCTGCGAGAAGAGAAACCTACAGAAGAAGGCAGTGAGTACAAATCAAGAAAAAGAAAACACCGCAAGAAAGCCAGCAAAGGAAAGGATTTTGAAAGAATAAAGAAGTTGCCGCGACTAGCTGCGGAGCCAATAAAGGAAGAAGTTGGAGCTCAACGAGGTGGAGTAGCTGGCACCTATTCCATAGATTTCGCCTGCTTTGGAGACCCGGGCAGTCTCCAATATCATGCCAAACTCTAAGTCCTATGGACTTCACAGGTATTCCTTTCTCTCACAGTTTTTAGTTTTCACATGTATGCATTGGGGACAATGCATGAGTCTAAGTTGAGGGTGTTGGGTTACCTGTGAGTCTTTCACCACCGAGGGTTTTTATTGCCGTGTTTCTTTTCCCTCTGGTGTGCTATCTAGTAGAACCGGCATGTTTAGGTTGTCGTTTAAATTTTAGTTTTTTTTAGTGTCTATAGCAAGCATGGCGTTTTTTTTTTGTTGGAAAATATATTAAAAGGAGCCCCCTCTGAAAAAGTTGATTTTGTACTTATGTTTGAAACGATTGACTGTCTGGATCCTTGGATGTCATTGTGTGGTTATGATAGGAATAAGTATGCTTGAGCTGAGTTGTTGTCTTGATCGTTAGTAGTGGTATGGTTTCTTGGTGCCAAGTGTGTGTGAGCGTATTGTTATAAATTCTTACTCTGTGCATGCATCTAGAACTTGCCCGGTCTATTTTGTTAAAGTTTGAAGATGGTTGCTTAGGAAAAGATCACAGGCCCTTTTTGTGTGCAGTCCACTTAGCCTATAAGACCATCCAAAAGTAAATAATCCCTTTGATCCCTGTTTGAGCCATAATTGACCGTGTTCTTTCAATAACCCCTCACCGTTCCTGTTTAACTTTGAATCCCTATTTTGGCCCTGGTCCTTCCTTGGACATCGTGCACCTCAACTCAGGCAATCAGCCTAAGTTGAGGGTGGCTACTATAAAGGTAAATGATAAGAAAGATAGGATGGATAAGATTGGTTGTGAATAGAATGAAAATTCTGGGTGTGTGTCTTAGAAAAGATGAAAAAAAAAAGAAACGAAAGAAAAAAGGAGATGAAAAAGAGATGAAAACAAAATAAAAAGAAGTATCAAAATAAAGAGACCGCACCTGTAACTAGAAAGAAGGGAATAAGGAGGTGAATAAAGGATGGACAAAATAAAGTTATGTGGAAATAGTAGGTCGGTGAATTCCAAGGAGGGTTTAGTCACTATTCCCCAAACGTATCCTACCTGCACCCGAAGCCTCATTACAAGCCAAAACAAGTCATGTAGTGATCCTGAGTGGCTTTCTGAAGAACTGAAATAGAATAGTAAGGGCAAGCCTATGGCATCGCATGTGCATTGTTTGAAATCGTTTGCGAGTGTGAGCGTCTTACCTAGTCCTAAATGTTGTGTATGGGACTTCTTTGTGGTGAGGGCACCAAGATGTCTGTGTTGTCTATTGACTGTTAGGATAGCTGCGCATATGTATGCATAATATTCTATCATATCGAAATGACATGTTTGGATCCTTGCAAGTTAGCGTTTCATACATTTGTGTACTATCGGAGGGGTGGCATGATTTAAGAATTAATGAGCTATTGAATGACCATGGAGTGCTAGAGACACGAGTGTGTTTTCTTAGTTGAGTCGTCGTATTATTATTTTTGTGTCATGTTGCTTGAGGACAAGCGAACGTTTTAAGTTAAGGGTGTTGATGTGCCGCCATTTTACGGCACTTTCGACGTCTCTAAACTAAGAACAATCGTACGTTTTCAAGCAACCGTCGTCGTTTTTGATGTTTTATGTTATGTTTTCAGGAAATGGAGACAAACGTAGAAAAGGAAGGAAATCCGATCAAAAAAAGCATTCTGGATAAGAGTGACGGTTGGAGTGACGGTCCGTCAAGCCAGTGACGGTCCGTCACCCAAACCTTCACCCTGAGGCAGCACCACTGCCTAGTGGTGACGGCCACCGTGACGGTCCGTCAAGGTGGTGACGGTCCATCACCCAAACCGTCAAGTTGAGGCAGAACGCGATGCGGATTCCGAACGTTTTTGGGTTTATTTCCTGGACTCCTATAAATACCCTATGTTAGGTTTATTTTATTCGTCAAGCTTTTACAATAGTTCACCCAATAGTTTTAGGAGAGTTTTGAGCGAAAATTGGAGAGCAAGAAACACGTTTTCCTCTTCTTGAAATCGTGTTCTTGATTAATTCTTGGGATCTTGTTTTCTTGTTCTTGGATAATTGAAGATTGTTTCATTATATTGTAAGAATATTTTCCACTTTATTATGAATATGACTTTCTTCTCTTCTTCTTCTAGCATGATTAACTAAACTCCCACAACTAGGGTTGTGGGAGCCATGGCAAAAGTATCAATATAGATTTCGGGTAGCGTCGGGTTCAATATATATGTTGTCACGTTGTTAATCATTCATTATTTAATGTTTTCTAGTGGTTGCAAACATTAGAACATGCCTAGGTTTAAATTTGCTTGAGTAAAGAGATTAAAACCGGGAAACTTGATTAACGATGAGGATTCGAGACTACTAACTCTCGTCTTATGATTAATGTTGTAACTAGATTAATCTACTTGATGTTTAGGATTGAAATCTAAAAGATCACCTTTTCAAGTTCGAGAGAATTGAAAAGTAAATTCATCTATTTGGTTGAGAAACGTTTAGATGATACCATTAGTTCAATCACATCGTGACATGCATATAAAAAGAACCCTGTTAACCCTAGAATCGATTGTTACAACGCCATGGTGAACACTTCCCTAGTTCTCTCTCATATTGATTTTCACTCATACATTATTGTTTGTTTTTGTTCACAATTCGATCACACAACCCCCCCCCCCCCGTTTACCGGAAACTATTGACTACTAGTCATCTAATTCACTAAAGACTTAACTTTCACCTTATTCCCTGTGGGATCGACCCCAACCTCTGTTGGGTTCTATATTTGACAGACGACCGCTTACGCTTCGTATTTGGAGTCGTAATTTGGGCGTATCAGGTGTTTTCGGCAGATTTGCCTGGCATGCCTCCGGATAGAGACATTGACTTTTGTATAGACTTGGCGCCGAGCACTCGCCCAATTTCTATTCCTTCTTACTGTATGGCTCTGACAGAGTTAAGGGAACTTAAGACAAAGCTATAGGAACTCTTAGATAAAGGTTTTATCCATCCCAGTGCTTCACCTTGGGGTGCTCCAGTATTATTTGTGAAAAATAAAGATGGTAGTATAAGGATGTGTATAGACTATAGGCAACTGAATAAGGTCACCATCCGGAACAAGTATCCTTTACCTCTCGTAGATGACCTCTTTGACTAGTTGTAGGGTGCGTCTGTATTTTTGAAAATTGACTTAAGGTCAGGGTACCATCAACTAAAGATTAGGCCCGAGGGCATCCCTAAGACAGCATTTCGAACTCGATATAGGCATTACAAGTTCCTAGTGATGTAGTTTGGGTTGACCAATGCACCAGTGGCATTTATGAGTTTGATGAATGGGATATTCAAAGCTAATCTGGATTCGTTGGTCATTATGTTTATTGATGACATTTTGATTTACTCCAAGAGTAGGGAGGAGCATGCAGAGCATCTTCGTATGGTTTTGGACATCTTGAAGCACCCGAATTTATATGCCAAGTTTTCCAAGTGTGAATTTTGGTTAACTTTAATCGCTTTCTTAGGGATCATTGTGTCAAAAGAGGAGATGATGGTGGATCCTTAGAATATCGAGGCAGTTAAGAGTTGGATTCGGCCTAGCTCTATGACTGAGGCTAGGAGTTTTGTGAGGCTTGTAGGCTATTACCGCAGATTTATCAAGGATTTTACATCCATCGCTATCACTTGACAAGGTTGAATCAGAAGGAGGTACCATTTTTGTGTTCTGACAAGTGTGAGGAGAGGTTCCAAAAGCTCGAGACACTACTTACTACAACTCCCATTCTTTCATTGCCGGTTGAAGGTAAGGATTTCTTTATGTTTTGTGATGCTTCACATTCGGGTTTGGATGCTATGTTAATGCAGGACAGGAATGTTATAGCATATGTTTCAAGGCAGTTGAATCCTTATGAGAAGAATTACCCAACTCACTACTTGGAGTTAGCAGCGATGGTCTTTGCACTTAAGATTTGGAGGCACTATCTCTATGGTGTCAAGTATGAAGTGTTCACAGACCATCGTATTTTGTAGCATGTGTTTACTCAGAAGGACTTGAATCTGAGGCAGAGGTGGTGGATGGAGTTATTGAAGGATTACAATGTGACCATCCAGTATCATCCGGTCAAGGCTAACGTGCTAGCAGACGTGTTGAGCCAGAAGACAGTTAGCATGGACAGTTTGGCTTATTTGGGGGCGTCCAAATGACCACTGGCTAAGGAGATTCGAGAACTAGAATCTAAGTTCATGCAATTACAAATCTCAGAATAGGGTGGGGTGTTGGCCAGTATTGAGGTCAAATACATATTCATAGAGGAAATAAATGCCAAGTAGTTTCAAGATGCACAATTGAACAAGCTTCGAAGCAAGGTGTTATCCGGAGAGTCTAGGGATGCCACGTTGGGCCCTGATGGGGTGATGATCTTTAGGGGGGGGATTTATGTTCCTCATGTGGATGACATAATTCAGAAGGTGTTGGTAGAGGCTCATGGTTTGCGTATTCGATTCATCCGGGCATAACCAAAATATACAGGGACTTGAGGCAACTTTATTGGTGGTCCGGCATGAAAAGGGACATAGCCGATTATGTGTCCAAGTGTTAGAATTATTAGCAGGTCAAGTATGAGCACCAAAGGCCTGCAGGATTGCTTCAGAGAATGCCCATTCCCGAGTGGAAGTGGAAGAGGATAGCCATGGACTTCGTGGTGGGTCTTCCTAAGACCTTGGGAAAGTACGACTCTATTTGGGTCATTATAGATAGGCTGACCAAGTCAGCTCATTTCATTTTGGTCAGGATGGACAATAATTCGGAATAGTTGGCTAAGATATATGTTAAGGAGATTGTCAGACTGCATGGGGTGCGACTCTCAATCATTTCAGGCGAGGTACTCAGTTTACCTCTAAGTTCTGGGGTAAGTTTCACAAAGAGTTGGGCACTCAACTCACTTTCAGCAAAGCATTTCATCCTCAGACAGATGGTCAGTCAGAAAGGACAATCCAGGTATTAGAGGACATGCTGAGAGCATATGTGATCGACTTTGGGGATTATTGGGACCAATTTCTACCATTGTGTGAGTTCTCATACAATAACATCTACTACTCCAGTATCGGTATGGCACCATTTGAGGCACTATACGGGAGAGGATGTAGATCACCTATAGGGTGGTTTGAGGCAGCCGATGTGAAGTCTATGGGCGTGGACTTGGTAAGGAAAGCTCAGGAAAAGGTGAGGGGGATCCAACCAAGTTGTTAGCAGCCCAAAGCAAGTAGAAAGAGTACGCAGATCGCAAGGTAAGAGACATGGACTTTCAGGTTGGTGAGCAGGTGTTATTGAAGGTGTCACCAATGAAGGGGGCTATATAATTCGGCAAGAGCGGAAGCTCAGCCCTTGGTTTATTGGCCCATTCGAGGTTTTTGAGATTGTAGGGCCAGTTTCTTACAGGTTAGCACTGCCGCCCAGTTTATCTAGGGTTCATCCGGTCTTCCATGTATCCATATTGAAGTGATACCATGGGGATGGATAATACATCATTAAGTGGGATTAGATTTTGCTAGACAAATATCTTCAATATGAAGAGGAACCGATTGTGATTCTTGATTAGGATGTCCAAAAGTTGAGGACAAAGGAGATCAAATCTATGAAAGTTCAGTGGAAGCCTCTTCCAATTGAGGAATACACTTTGGAAACCGAGAAGGACATACGGGACAAGTGCCCTCACTTGTTTGAGGATTCAAGTACTACACTTTCCTTCTTTTACTTCGTATTTTTTGAGGTTTGATTGTTCGGGGATGAACGATGGGTAAATTAGTATCTATTATAATGACCAGGTCTGTCATTACAGGTAAACCTTTCATGCCAAGTTTTGGGATAGAAAACTTTTGAGTTTGGGAGTTCTAGGCTAATCTCAACCGGTTTTGGAGTGAGGTTTGGTCTAGGGTAATCCGGGTGAGGATTGGGTGATGTATCCTGTATTGAGCTTGTTTTTATGTTAGCTAAGGCTTTAAGGAGTCTGGGGGGACTTGTCGGAATCGAATTCGGGTAAGTAGAACTTTCGGTATTAAGGTTGACATAAAGGGGTTGTTCTGGAACATCGAGATTTAAGGTGTGTTGTAAAATGGGCACTTTTGTGAGATTTTCTGAGATTTTATCCTGTGTCAACTGCTATATCGTGGCCACCTCTATACCAAAATAAGTTCCACTATAGCAGAAGTCAACGACGGTCAGCACCGCCATAGCAGTCGGTTCTGCTACGGTGGTGCCACTATAGCAGTGTACGGACCGCTATAGAGGACTGAGTCTAGATTTAATGCAGAAACTTCCCTAAAACAATAAGTTTTCCTCAAGAATATTTTGGAGAAGGGCAAGGGAGATTTGGGCGACTTCAACTCCATTTTTCATTATTTTTCATCCCAAAAGTAAGGATATTTCCCCCTAACTTAATGCTATGTTTCCTACATAGCAGAATTGATAGCTATAGGCTTGGGAGAAGGTTTAAATTGACCTAGGAATGGTAGAATCCATGAAAGAAGGTCATTCTAGAGCGTAGAAGTTCTTGGGTCTTGAATATTATTGTTGGGTTATGATCAATTCGCCTTAATTCACTTATGTATCCATAAAAATAATAGATTTAGGTGAATTAACGATGGGAAAACCCAGGGATGGGTGGAATGATCATAGGTTGGCCTGGGGATTGAGATTTGAGTATAATCCGGGCAATTATTAGGCCATGTTGACTGATTTTAGTATATTTTATAATTATTTTTAGACCAAGAACAAGCAAAGGCTTCAGAAAATGGGAAGGCTCCGATCCAGTAGAGCTTTTGAGTTATTCGAGGTAAGTGATGGTTATTATTTTTCCCAATATACAGTATGAGTTCATGTTCAATCGTTTAGTATTGTATGAGATTGCATGCTTAGGAAATGGGACTATGAATGTCTAGCTATCATGTGTCAATTATGTAAAATGAACTGGGTTTGGTTGCTTGTTGGTTTACAAGTGTGATGTGCTCATTATTTTTATTGACTTGTTGGATTATGTGTGACATTCGGTTGGCTCGGGTACCATGCCTGGTATGGGATATTTATTGGTTGGCTCGGGTACCACGCCTGATACGAGATTTATAATGGTTGGCTCGGGTACTACGCCTAGTATAGGTTTGATTTACTTGCATTGACTGTATTTGATGATGGTTCCATGAGTGGATCAGGTTGTATTCTTGATATGTGGTTGTTCCATAATGGTCCTTGAGAGGCCGAGTGGTTGTACATAACTGTGGGGTTGGTCATAGTGTAGACCAAAATTTCATGTTAAACCCTTAGGTGTTGTCTTAGGGATCCATAGTTAGTCCGGGTTATTGGAAGGGGATATATTTTATTGCCATGGTATATTGTGCAATGACTGTCAGACTTGTTACATGTGATTGGTAAGCTAGAGGAAAGACTTAGAGTCTAGTTTTATTGTTGGCTTGTATTACATATTTACCTTACTTTACTCAGCTTTAGTTATTGTTCATATCTTATTTATTAGAGCTAGACGATTATCCTACCAATACACAGTGGTTGTGTACTGATTCTGCACTTGCTTTTCTTTTGTGAGTATAGAACATCTTTTGACGGATGATACGCAACCTCAGTTGTAGTTCCTTTGATTTCAGAGTCCAAGGGTGAGCTATTCTTCCGGGCTATCATGGTTTCTCTAGTACATTCTCCAGTCCATTGTTCAGACTTACACTCCTTTGTTTTGGGGTTGCATTCCCGTATTCTAGACTTTTGATAGATGCTTTGGTATGGTGAATTTCATATTCTAGGGGTAGATTTTCGCAGGATCTTGTTTAGTATGGTTTTGAATATACACATGTTAGTTTATTTTTAATGCAACTGATTTTGAACTATTAGAATTGCTAAGTGTTGGGTCGATATTGGTTCGCTCATTCGGGGGCTTCGGATGGGTGCCACTCACGGCTGTTTGGGTCGTGACAAAAAGTATCTCAAAGTTGTAATTTGACACAGGCATGATAGGGTTAAGTAAGTGGTTGACGAGGGAAACAAATATCATTTGAAGACACAATTTTCGTGCTAATACATTTCAAATCGTATTTAGTGTGACTTGATCTTTGGGATCTTATGGTGCTCTTAAAAATTCACCAAAAATCTCATCGTCGAAGATATTCATCTCAGTATAACTTGAAGCACCTTGTTCGGAAATCATATATGGTAACATGGGTCAGATTTATAAGTCAATTTATGGTGCCCGTGAACTCATGGTTTTTTTGCCAAATTAGATGTTTTATGTATATATTTTTCTAGAATTTATCTAATATTATTTGATGACACCAATGCTCCTAAAAAGGCTAAATGATGTAGTTGATTGAATGCTAAGTTATTTATTTAGTTAAAGGAATCGGGATCAATTCCTACATGATATTTTATTTTTTCTCTCAGTTATACAAAGTTTTACCTCTTCTAATAATTTTACAAACTCTCTCCATACACAGTACAATTACACAGTGAAATATTCCCTTTCTAAGTGCTTGGAGCTCACACACCATCTCCATGTGGATGCCGGTTGGACCTCTTTCAGCGCATCCATTATATAATCAAGGTCATCCATTGTTGGAGACTACATTAGAGGGAGACAAACCTACGTATGTGAAAGTGATTGCATAGAAGATTCCCACAAATCCAAATACCAAAACTGACAAATTAGGTTGCCCTGATCTCAAAGCTCAAATTAGCAAACAAAATGTCATGCCCACTATGATATTTAGGGATTCAAACTACTATGGGATTCTGGAAGATCAATGTCAACTTACTATTATTGGAAAGTTTCTGAGAACAAAATCCCAAATCAGAAAGGTCAGGTCACAATTTGCAGAAAATGTCTTTGTGAAAGGTAATTATAGGATAGGCGTCTATGATTATCACACTGTCTTTATGGATTTATCTTTAGAATAAAACTTTAGGAATGTTTGGTTCAAGATATCGATTGAGATTGATGGCCAGCAAATAGTGGCTACAGAAATATATGCCTGATTTTAAATTAGAGGAGGATGCGTCGGTGGTTTTGGTCTGGGTTTTACTCCCATAACTTTCATTTCATCTACACTTAGTTCTTTGTTAAGCAAATTTTCTCACCCATTGACACTCATCTATCCTTGGATGTTTCCATTTATAGGAGGACAAGGTCAAGCATGGCAAAAAATAGAGTTGAAGTGGACCTTGCCAAACCAAACCTAACTATGTATTAGTAGGTATGGAAGACGAAACAAACCTTTAAAAGGTTACTCTCAAAAAATCAAGTATGAAAGTGTCCTGAAGTACTGTGAATATTGAAAAATCCTAGGACACTCAATATTCAATGTAGATTTTCTGAGAATAATTGTAATTCCCTAGAATATCCAAGCTTAGAACCACCTCAAAAAAAACAAGAAAATAAAATTTTTCAAGTCTCATTCGAAACCACGAATGGTTTCAACGGACCGTGGAAAGGTCCACGAGTCATGGAAAGCCTTCGTGGAACTCAGTCATAGGCCAGCAACTCGGGTTCAGTTTCACGAGTTAGAACCACGGACCGTGGAATAGTCTACGAGCAGTGATTCCACCCATGGAACTCAGACCTGAGGGTCATCAAATCCCTCAGGAACCACGAACAGGTTCCACGAGCCGTGGATGGTTTCACGAGCTGAGAACCTGGCTCGTGGTTATCAGACCCGCAGTCATGGATAAAGGCCCAGGAACCACGACAGGGTTCCACGAGTCATGCAAGCTTTCACGAACCATGAAACCTGTCCGTGGAACCCAAGTCGCGAATTTTCCAGTAGCTTTTAATTCAGTTTCTCAGGGGTATTTTAGACCTTTTCTTTTTATTTTAGCTCAAACTATAAATGGTCTTAGGCTTATTTTATTAAGTCTTAACCCAATTAAGTCAGTTTTTCTCATTCAATCGCCCAAGTCTCAGAAAGAAAAGAACAGAAGCGATTATTCTCTCCATCAGGACTTAGGGCTTTCTCATCCGAGCATCAAACTCCAGATTCTCTTCAGGGATTTTCTTACACCAGGTATGTGGGTATTTAGTGAGGGCTTAGTTCTCCCTTACTCCCAAAAATCATATCCTTTTACAGTGATCTTCATGAATTTACAAGCTAGGGTTCTTACCCTTTTGGCAGATTGTTACGAAAATCTATTCTCATGGTTCATATATAATTCCTCCTGTTTTAATGAATTATATGTTTGTTTTATTGAATTGCACGGATTGTTACAAAATTTGAAGGGAATCAAGAATCTATCCATAAATTGTAGGATTTCCTAAAGTGCTAGATTTTCTTCAAAATGCAACCTAGATTACCAGTATGAGTTTTAAAAAGCAGAAGTTAGCCAGTTTTCAGTGTACTACAACATTTTAGAAAAATAGAGATTTCAAACTAGTCTAGTTCGGACTCAAAAATTCAGGACTCTAGTTTTAAAATGAACTATGAGTATTCAGTTTTGGAGTAGTGTTTAGCACTGAGTTGGACTAGGGTTCAGTGTAACATTAAAGTCCCAGAACTATGTGCCACCGTAGGTTATTTAGCCCTCAACTGGGCTTCAGAATTAGTGATCACATCAGCCATGCCTTTATACCCTGGCAAGGTATATTGGGTCCTCTCGATAGGGCATATACATCAGACTTCACATTTAGCTCACATGGTTTATGTCAGTTAATAGATTCTCCCATAGTATTAGTTCAGCAAAGTACCTCAGGCCCTCAGCTTATATTTGTTATCATATTTTAGTATATTTTCAGATTACTCTTGCATTTCATCTCTTTTATGCATGACTATGTTTTGGGCCTATGTACTACAGTATAGTTCAGTTTTACAGCTTACCAGTATTTTAGCATATTTACATATATAGTCAGCTTGCATATCCCTCATGCTCAGTACATTCCAAGTACTGACGCATACTCTATATGTTGCATCCTATTATGATGCAGGTTTAGGTTCTCAGATTCAGCTGCGTGATTAGTCTATCCCAATTCCACCTCAACAGCAGATAGTGGTGAGTCCTCATCCTCCGAGGATATATCTTTTACATGCTTTCTGAGTTAGTCAGTTTGTCCTTATTTTCAGTATTTGGAGATAGTTGGGGGCTTGTCCCAGTAGCTCATCAGTATTAGAGGCTTTCAAACATAAAGTCAGACTCAGTTGATTTGGGTTGTGCTGCTTTTCAGACAGTTATTTGTTCAAAATTTCTCAGTTAAATTCTTTTTAGATTATATGCTTTATTCAGTTATGCTTCCGTCTGTTTAGATTTATTTCAGTATGCATGTGATATGCCAGATTCAGGGTTAGCTTAGGGTCACTTGTGACTCTAAGCCCCGTGTTACGTTTAGGGGCTAGCCTCGGGGAGTGACAAACTTAGTATCAGAGTATCAGGTTCAAGAGTCCTAGGGTATCTGAAAGCCGCACTAAGTAGAGTCTCATTCATGGGTGTGAAGCATGCCACTTTATGAGGGAGAGGCTATGAAGTGTTTTAAGAAAAACTTCACTTCTTTCATTATCTTTATTGTGTGATGAAGTTTAGTTCAGTTTCTCCTCTATAATCCATTTGTTATGCATTTCATATCATGCCTCCTCACAGAGCTAACGCCCTCAATGCTAACGCTAATCCTCTAGCCCCAAACCATGAGGTTACAAACATGGAATTTCGTAATGCGATCCAGTTGTTGGCTCAGACTGTAGCCAATCAGGCTAATCAGCAGGCCCCAGTCCCTACAAACCAAATAGTGGATCAGCTGCAGCCTGGGTTCAAGATTTTGTTTGCATAAATCTGCCAGAGTTTCTAGGGTCAAGGGTTGGTAAAGACCCACAGAATTTCATTGATGAGATCAAGAAGATTCTTGAGGTAATGCAAGTGATTGGTATGGATAGTGTTGAGTTAGCATCCTATCAACTCAAGGATGTGACTCATATTTAGTTCACTCAGTAAAAATACAACAGAGGTATGAATGCAGCTACTGTGACATGGGATTGTTTTACTGGAGCTTTTCTGGACAGATTCTTTTCGAGGGAGCTGAGAGATGATAAAGCCCAAGAGTTTATGAATCTGAGATAGGGATCGATTTCGGTCCAAGAGTATGGGTTGAAGTTCACTCAGCTTTTCAGGTATGCCCCATCTATGGTGGCCGATCTGAGGGCACAAATGGGCAAGTTCTTGTATGGGGTATCCGATTTGGTGAAAATAGAGTGCAGGAATGCTATGTTATTGGGAGATATGGATATCTCTAGAGTGATGACCCATGCTCAAAAGGCTGATGAGGATAATCTTAAGGAGATGGCTAGGGATAACAAAAAGGCTAGGACAAGCAACTATGTATATTCTTAGTAGAGGTCGGGCAGTGGAAATCTCTCACAGTTTTAGCAGAGGTATTCAGCCCCAGCACCTTCACCAGCTAGTTCTCTGTCTCCCAGACCTCGATAGGACTAGAAAAAAAGAGCAACAGGATCTAAGTCACAAGGCAGTGTTCCAGGTAACCACACTTTTCCAGCCTACTCGAAGTGTGGTAAGAATCATCCAGGTGAGTGTTTGGCTGGCAGATAAGGGTGTTTTGGGTGTTGTCAGCTCGGCCATAGGTTGAAGGAGTTCCCTTCTTACAGGAAAGGATAGGGAGGTAACAGAGCTTAGTCCACCACTTCAGTAGCTCCACCAGGTCACACAGCTCAGCGAAGTACTATTTCTGGCACAGGTGGCGTTCAGCGTCAGAACTGTCTCTATTCCATGTGTTCACGCCAATATCAGAAGAGTTCACCAGACGTAGTCACTAGTATGTTATCAGTCTTCTCTCTTGATGTTTATGCATTGTTAGACCCAGGGGCTTCCCTATCTTTTGTAACCTCGTATGTTGCATGCAAATTCGGGGTTAGTCCTGAAAAACTCTTAGAGCCTATTCCAGTCTCCACTCCAGTTGGTGAGTCAGTCCTAGCTAAGAGGGTGTATAGAGATTGCCCAGTTTCAGTCCTTCATAAAGTCACCTCAGAAAATTTAGTAGAGTTAGACATGACTGACTTCGATATCATTCTTGGCATAAACTGGTTACATGCCTGTTATGCCTCAGTCAACTGCAGAACCAGAGTCGTGAAATTCCAGTTTCTAAATGAGCCTGTCTTAGAATGGAAGGGTAGTTCTCCAACATCAAAAGGTCATTTCATATCTTACCTCAAAGCTAGGAAAATAATCTCAAAGGGTTACATCTACCATATAGTCTGGGTTAAGGATTCTGAGTCTGAAACCCCACATTTCCAGTCAGTCCCGGTAGTTAGTGAGTTTCCAGAGGTGTTTCTTGAAGATCTGCCCGGAGTCCCTCCTGAGAGGGAAATTGACTTTGGGATAGACCTTCTCCTAGAAATGTAACATATATCTATTCCTCCTTATAGAATGGCTCCATCTGAGCTTAAGGAGTTGAAAGAACAGCTCAAGGACCTCCTAGATAAAGGTTTCATCAGACCTAGCATCTCTTCATGGGGTGCTTCAGTTTTCTTCGTGCGCAAGAAAGACGGTTCTCTTAGGATGTGTATAGATTACTATCAGTTGAACAAGGTCACAATCAAGAATAAGTATCAAATCCCCAAGATTGATGACTTATTCGACCAGCTTCAGGGTACCAGCTATTTCTCCAAGATTGACCTCAGATCCGGGTATCATCACCTCAGAGTTAGAGAGTGTGACATTCCGAAGATAGCCTTCAGAACTCGGTATAGTCACTATGAATTTGTGGTTATATCTTTTGGACTAATGAATGCTCCTGGACTTGATGAACATGGTTTTCATGAAGTATTTGTACATGTTCATTATTGTCTTTATAGATGATATTTTAGTCTACTCGCAGAGTGAGGAGGAGCATGATAATCATTTGAGAGTGGTGCTGCAAACTTTCAAGGATCGTCAGTTGTTTGCCAAATTTAGTAAGTGTGAGTTTTGGTTGCAGTCAGTCACTTTTCTGGGTCATATGGTAGCTAAGGAGGGCATCCGAGTGGATTCTCAGAAGATAGAGGCAGTAAGGAATTGGCCTAGACCCACTTCTCCGACAAACATTAAGACCTTTTTGGGTCTGGCTGGTAACTACAGGAGATTTGTTAAGGGGTTTTCATCCATAGATTCTCCTTTGACTAGGCTAACTCAGAAGAAGGTCAAGTTCCAGTGGTCAGATGAGTGTGAGATAACTTCCAAGAGTTGAAAACTAGGTTGACCACAGCCTCAATTTTGACTCTACCAGAGGGTTCAGATGGTTTTGTAGTATATTTTGATGCATCTAGAGTTGGCCTAGGTTGTGTTCTGATGCAGCATAGTAAAGTTATTGCATACTCCTCCAGACAACTTAAGACTCATGAGAAGAATTACCCGACTCATAATCTCGAGTTAGCGGAAGTGGTTTTTGCCTTGAAGATTTGGCGGCACTACTTGTATGGTGTCCATGTAGATGTGTTTACTGACCACAAGAGCCTTTAATATGTGTTCACTCAGAAAGAACTGAATCTTCGTCAGAGAAGGTGGCTAGAGCTTCTCAAGGACTATGACATGAGTGTGCTTTACCATCTGGGTAAGGACAATGTAGTAGCTGATGCACTTAGCAGGTTGTCCATGGGTAGTGTGTCACAAGTTGAGGAAGGAGAGAAGGAATTAGCCAAGGATGTTCACCGTCTTGCTCGGTTAGGGGTTTGCCTTACATATTCATCAAAAGGTGGTGTCATTGTTCATAATGGGTCAGAGTCTTCATTGGTAGCCGAGGTGAAGAAAAAGCAAGATAGTGATCCCATCTTACTCCAGCTAAAAAGTGTTGTCCAGCAGCAGAGAGTACAGGTCTTCTCCCAAGGGAGAGATAATGTACTTCGTTATCAGGGTCAGTTATGTGTTCCTAATGTAGGTTATTTGAGGCAGCAAATTTTGGCAGAAGCTCATAGATCCAGGTATTCCATCCATCCTGGTGCCACCAAGATGTACCGTGATCTAGGGGAAGTCTATTGGTGGAACGGTATGAGAGGGACATTGCTGATTTTGTGGCTAAGTGTCCCAACTGTCAGCAAGTGAAGGTAGAACATCAGCAAGTGGGTGGTATGACTCAGGAGATGGAATTTCCTACTTGCAAGTGGGAGGTCATCAATATGGACTTCATTACAGGTTTACCTCGTACTCACAGGCAGCATGATTCTATTTGGGTAATTGTAGATAGGGTGACTAAGTCAGCCCACTTCTTGGTTGTCAAGACTACCGATTAAGCAGAGGACTATGCCAAACTCTACATCTAGGAGATAGTCAGGTACCATTGAGTTCCCTTATCTATCATCTCAGATAGGGGTACTAATTTCACATCTCAGTTTTGGAGG
This sequence comes from Jaltomata sinuosa, assembly GCA_003996215.1. Lineage (NCBI taxonomy): Eukaryota > Viridiplantae > Streptophyta > Magnoliopsida > Solanales > Solanaceae > Jaltomata > Jaltomata sinuosa. Next base: position 289,446 of record QJPP01000441.1, read on the forward strand.
TCATTTCAGAAGGGTCTCTGTACTCAGGTTAATCTTAGCATAACTTTTCACCCGCAGACAGATGTTCAGGCAGAGTGTACCATTCAGACTTTAAAGAATATCTTGAGCTTGTATAATAGACTTTAACGGTAATTGGGATGAACCCTTACCTCTCATAGAGTTTGCCTATAATAGTAGTTTACACTCTAGCATCCAGATAGCTCTGTATAAGGCACTGAGAAGCAGCTTTGATAGGCCTAGATTCAGTCCATGAGACCATGGAGAAGGTCCAGCTTATTAGAGAAAGGTTGAAGGCGGCTCAAAGTCATCAAAAATCTTATGCAGATGTGAGAAGAAGGGAGCTAGAGTTTGAGGTTGATGATTGGGTTTTTCTGAAAATGTCACCCATGAAGGGTGTGATGAGATTCAATAAGATGGGGAAGCTTAGTCCCCGATATGTAGGCCTTTAGAAAGCATGGGTGAGAAGAATTGTCTTTCTTATGAAGAGGTTCTAGTTCAGATTCTTGATTGTCAGATTCGAAGGTTGAGAAACAAGGAAGTCACTTCAGTAAAAGTCCTTTGGAGGAACCAGTCAGTTGAGGGAGCTACTTGGGAAGCAGAGGCAGCCATGATGACCAAGTGCCCCTACCTTTTCTCTTTCGATCCAACTTCAGCTTGAGGTAACAGTTCCTCTTCAGGTTATCAGCCTTATCATGCATGTAGGTCTCATTGTTATGTTTCCTCAGCTATTCCTGCATTTTAGCATGTTTTCATGTCCTCAGAACTCAATGCAGTCAGATATCAGCTTCTAGTACTTAGTTGGTAGAGATTGCAGTTCTTTCCCCTCCCAAACTCAGCTTGTTAGTCTTAATTCGAGGATGAATGGTCCCAAGGGGGAGATATTGTAATACCCCAGAACATCCAAGCTTAGAACCACCTCAGAAAAACAAGAAAATAAATTTTCCAAGTCTCAGTCAGAACCACAGATAGTTTTCACGTACCGTGGAAAGGTCCACGAGTCGTGGAAAGCCTCCGTGGAACTCAGTCAGAGGCTAGAAACTTGGGGTCAGTTTCACGAGTTGGAACCAGACCGTGGAACAGTCCATGAGTCGTGGATTCCACTCGTGAAACTCAGACCTGAGGGTCATCAAATCCCTCAGGAACCACGAGAAGGTTCCACGAGCCGTGGATGGTTTCACAAGCTGTGAACCTGGATCATGGTTATCAGACCTGCAGTCATGAATAAAAGCTCAGGAACCACGATAGGGTTCCACGAGTCGTGGAGGGTTCCACGAGTCGTGAAAGCTTCCACGAACCGTCGAACCCAAGTCGCGAATTTTTTAGCAGCTTTTAATTCAGTTTCTCATGGGTATTTTAGACCTTTCCTTTTTATTTTAGCTCCGACTATAAATGATCTTAGGCTTATTTTATTAAGTTATTACCCAATTAAGTCAGTTTCTCTCATTCGATCGCCCAAGTCTCAGAAAAGAAAAGAACAGAAGCGATTATTCTCTCCATCCAGACCTAGGGCTTTCTCATCCGAGCTTCAAACTCCAGATTCTCTTCAAGGATTTTCTTCCACCAGGTATGTGGGTATTTAGTAAGGGCTTCGTTTTCCCTTACGCCCAAAAATCTCATCCTTTTACAGTGATCTTCATGAATTTAGAAGCAAGGGTTCTTACCCTTTTTGCAGATTATTACGAAAATCTATTCTCATGGTTCATATATGATTTCCTCATGTTTTAATGAATTATATGTTTTTTCATGGAATTGCACAAATTTTTACAAAATTTGAAGGGAATCAAGAATCTAGCCATAAATTGTAGGATTTCCTAAATTACTAGATTTTCTTCAAATTGCAAACTAGATTACCCGTATGAGTTTTAAAAAGCAAAAGTTAGCCAGTTTTCATTCTACTACAACATTTTAGAAAAATAGAGATTTCAGACTAGTCTAGTTCAGACTTAGAAATTCAGGACTCCAGTTTTAAAACAAGCTATGTGTATTCAATTCGGGAGTAGTGTTTAGCACCGAGTTAGACTAGGGTTCAGCGTACCCTTAAAGTCCCAGATGTACGTGCCACCATAGGTTATTTAGCCCTCAACTGGGCCTCAGAATTAGTGGTCACATCAGCCATGCCTTTATACCCTGGCAAAGTATTTTGGGTCCTCTCGATGGGGCATAAACATCGGACTCCACGTTTAGCTCACGTGGTTTATGTCGATTAATAGACTTTCCCACAGTATTAGTTCAGCAAAGTACCTCAGGCCCTCAGCTTATATTTATTACCATATTTTAGTATGTTTTCAGATTACTCTTGCATTTCAGTTCTTTTATGCATGACTATGTTTTGGGCCTATGTACTACAGTATAGTTCAGTTTTACAGCTTACCAGTATTTTAGCATGTTTACATATAGTCAGCTTGCATATCCCTCATGCTCAGTACATTCCAAGTACTGACGCATACTCTATATGTTGCATCATATTATGATGCACGTTCAGGTTCTTAGATTCAGCTGCGTGATTAGTTCGTCCCAGTGCCACCTCAGCAGCAGCCAGTGGTGAATTCTTATCCTCCGAGGACATATCTTTTACATGCTTTTTATGTTCGTCAGTTTGTCCTTATTTTCAGTATTTGGAGTTAGATTGGGTCTTATCCCAGTAGATCATCAGTATTAGAGGCTTTCAGACATAGTCAGACTCAGTTGATTTGGGTTGTGCTGCTTATCAGACAGTTATTTGTTAAGATATTCTCAGTTAAATTCTTTTTAGATTATATGCTTTATTCAGTTATGCTTCCATTTGTTTAGAGTTATTTCAGTATGCTTGTGATATGTCGATTCAGGTTTAGCTTGGGGTCACTTGAGACCCTAGGCCCTGTGTTACATCTAGGGGCTAGCCTCAGGGCATGACAATAATAGCATTAAAAAGGGATACAAAATAAGAAAAAATAGAACATGGATCAGGATAAGGTGCAAGATACTATCAAGGATAGGCAAACTAGTTCTGGTGATAACAAGGAATCCATAATGAGGCCTTTAGCTCTATGAACAACAAGGATGATCTTACCAAAAGGAATGAAGAGAAGAATAAGACCAAGAGGGATATGGAAGCATAAAACAAGAGAAAATTGGGATTGACAAAGAATATCTAGATTCTATAGTGTAACAAACTAAAACGACTAGGAAAAGAAAAAAGCAGAAGAGGAAGAAGATGCCCAAGAAGAAAATCAAAGTGGCCTTCAAACCTGCTATGTCTCTAGAAGGCCATAGAAATTAAGATTCAACAACCCCAAACACATTAGATTTGAGACTATGAATCCCTTTCTAACTAGACTATATCAAATACTTCAAGATTCCCCAGCTATGAAGGGGAGAATTCCAAGAAATAACAAAAAAGGAAAAAATTATGAATGAAAAGGATACACTGGAAAAAGGTGGTAAAGATAGTGTCGATAATATTGCTACCAACAGGATGAATACGGATGAGCAGAAAGCTAACACTTCTAATGAGATGGTCATAGGCCAATTTTCAAAGGTTGAGTTCTCATTTCAGGACAGTACATTGGATCAGCTATTAGAAATTTACTCTATTATACCTCACAGTCGACTTGGACTTAAGTCTCCCACAAATAAGGAGCAGCAGATTTCAAGTAAGATAGCCATCAAAAAATAGATATAAGATCTAACCTCCCAAATATCTAAAAGCTCCCAAGATAACATAGGCATACAACATGAAGAAGGCGAAGTCAACAAAGAAAAAGAAAATGGTACCCTTGGTAATAATGATCATGGACAAAACATCTCAACAAACCTCTAGCTATCCATTATTAGCTCAATAATATGGAATATTAGAGGCCTTAGATCCAAAAAAGTTGTTCAAAGGCTCAAAAAGCAAGTTAACATCAATAAAAATGACTTCGTAGCAATCTCAGAATCTTTCGCTAGTAGTAGCAAGATTGAGGGCTACAAGAGGTATCTTGATTTTCAATAATGTACTACTAATACTATTGGACAGATATGATATTTTTAAAAAGATTATATTCATGCCACCACTTTGACCTCTGATGATCAACAAATCACTTTAAAGATCTATGAAGATCAATGATAACATGAAAAACCACACTGTGCATATTACCTTTGTGTATGACAAATGCACTGTTATTTAGAGGAAGGACATGTCAGATAGCTTTTTTGACATTTCCAATAGCATTAATGGGACATGGTGAGACATTAACATTATCATGGACCCAGAGAATAAGAAAGGAGGCATACCTTATAGAGGTAATAATAGCTTTGATTTTATCAATAGCATGGAAGCTTGTGGGTTGGAAGACCTTGATTTTGTTGGTCCAAAATATACATGGTGTAATAATTGGAGGCTAAACAAAAGGGTGTGGAAGAAACTTGACAAAAATTTGCAAATGACCAATAGCTCCAGACCTTCCAGAATAACTATGTCAAACACCTTGGCAAATCAGGTTCAGACCATATACCTATGCTTATGAATGTCACAATCTGATTTTTTTCAATAGTATGCATAAAGCATAGATATAGGTGCAAGAAAATTCAATGTAAAAATTTAAATTAAAACTTCAAGCTACGAGTAAGAAACTGAGCTAGTGGTCCAAAGAAACTCTTAGGGATATCAATGAACAATTTTAAAGATGGGAAGCCAAAGTTCAATTGCTAAAGGAAATTGACAACCAAACCAACACTGAGCAGAGTAGACAGAAATTAAACAAGGCCAATGTTGAATACATAAGTTGATTGTGTACTAAGGAGAATATATTGAGGCAAAAAAGGTAATATCAAATGGTTCCAAGAAGGTGACTATAACAATAAGTATTTTCACAGTATTATGAGGAACAATAGAAGGAGACTGCACATGTCCAGAATTAAGAACCACATCGATGCTTAAGTTCAAGGAGATGATAATATTGACAAAGCTACCATCAAATATTTTGAGAGTATATTCAACCTTAAAGACCCTATTATCAACAAAAATATCTTCGATTGCATCCCTAGTGTTATAGAGGTAGAAGATAATGATATGCTATTTATGATATTTGATGAGATGTAGATTAAAGAGGCAACTTTTAATCTTAGTGCAGATAGTGCAGCAAGCTCGAATGGTTTTAATGGGACTTTTTTTCAATATTTCTGGGACATTATCAAAAGAGACATTAATGACTTTGTTTAGGAATTCTTTTGTAGAAAGAGTTTATAATTTCTTTTTTTCAGTTGAGTTTTTGAAAACGCTACGAATGATACAAATACGTCATATTGTGGTGTATTATTATCCATTTTTAATTGTATTATGCTTTCATAATATTAAACAGCTTATTAGATGCAAAGTCTACCACTACGAGGTCAAATATCGTACGACTTATTGGATTAACCGAATGCAAATGACACACAGCAAACGCCTCTAGGAATCAGAATCAAAACGTTATGTTTGGTTTGAAGAAAATAAATCACTTTGGCAATCAAATACCAAAAAATATATTTTCCATAAAAAAGAGAAGCGACTTTCATTACTTATATTTTTCTTCAATTGTCTCTTTGAAGTTGTTTTTAGATTTTAAAGTGTTGGAGAGTGACTGAAAATTTCGAGAAAATGAGATCTCTTGTATTCATACAATTTGAATAGAAGAATATGACCTTTATATATATCTTATGTGTAAAAATAAAAATCTTTTATATGTAGAATGAAGATCGCTTGTAAAAAAAAGACATAAAACTATAAAATAAAATAAAAATAAAAAATTGTAAATGACTACAAAATCTTTTCTCCTGAAAATTCCTTACTCAAAATATTTGGTCATCTAAATTGTTGTTTTCTAAAAAAATCAAATTGGATGGAAATTTTTTGGATATATTTATTTCAAAGAGATAATTTAAGAGACTACCTATAGCCTGTTTGGCCAAATTCCTTTTTGTGAAAATTACGTGGGTGAGTATTTTTTAATAAATAATTACGATTTATGACGACACTTTTTATTTATTACCATCTATAGCAATGTATAGCAATACTATGATAAATCTGCATTATGTATTAAAAATAAATTATGCATGCAATATATATGTATTATAAGTGTTTTTAAAATGTATTATGCTTGTTTGACAAGAAATTGACACAATATATTATAAGTGTATTAAAGTATATGATAAATGTATTATCCATAAATAAAATTTGTATTATATGTGTTTTATAAATTATTATCTGCAATATGTATTATAAGTGTTCAATATGTTATTGCTATAGATGGTAAATATTTTCTTACTATAGTATATCTATATAAGTTTCCCTTTATTTTTTGCCAAAAATGCTTCTTTTTTAAAAAAGTGCTTATTTTAAAAAAATCAAGGTGTTTGGCCCCATTTTTGAGAAAAATAAGTGTTTCTGGGGAGTAGCAAAATTGTTTTTGAGAAGCTAAAAAAAATAGTTTCTCCCTAAAAGCACTTTTGATAAAAATACACTTAAAAGCACTTTTAGAGAAGTTTGGTCAAACACTAATTGCTGCTCAAAAGTGTTTTTTAAATTTATTGACCAAACACAAATTGCTTCTGATTAAAAGTGTCTTTTTGAAAAGTACTTTTGAAATAAGCACTTTTCAAAATAAGCTGATTTTAAAAGCTTGGTCAAACAAGCTATAGTCTCACTTCTCTCTTATTTTAATTCTTTTGTAACATTTCTTTTTAACTATTTCTTATTAATGTAAATAAAATAGATTTGACAAATCTACCCTTTTAAAATAGTTAAATTTCTTCAATTAATTGTTTCTATCTAAATATCATATTTATCTATATCTATATCTATATTATTATAAAAGAATGAATATAAATATTGATTGACCAAAATATCCACTAAAAGTTGATTGACTTTTTGCCCCTTTTAAGTTGAAATTTCCTTCATCTGGAAAATTGCCTATGGATATAAATGTAATTTTGTCTTAGGACTAAACAAGACTTTTTTCTATTAGGACTAAATTCATTGCACGATACAAATCATTCTACTAATACTAGGAGCTTAACATTGACTCTGTTTCAAGTAAACTAGGAGTAGAAAATTTCTACACATTTAATAACATACAAAAATTTCATATTTGTATTAGTTATATATATTATTATCGTATATTTTTTTGTTAAGGGTACATATTATGCTAATAGATGTTAAATAATAGAACAAACTTGAAAAAAAAAAAAACATGTCAATTCAGCTCGAAAACTTGGAAGACAAGGTTTTGATGTTGATGGCATATTCCTTAATTAAAATTATTCTCATATCTTACAATGTTAATTATTAATCGTGTTTATTGTTAGAGACTATTGCTTACTTTATTTCATTTTATGTGTACACTTATTTTTCTATGATGACAATAAATTAGACATATGTTTAAACAGTCCTAAAAGTTGTACTATAGTAAAGGGAAGAAATGGATATAGGATTTAAGTTTTATACATTTAGCATTTAAGTGCAACTCTCTCAAATATTGATCGACGAAAATATCTCTCAAATATTAATCGATTTTTGTGACCTTAAAAAGATAAATTATTTATTTAAAGATATAATCCATATCAAATAAAATTGTCTCTTAGTTTTACCTAATACCTAGAATTTTCAACGCAACTAAAATACTATCTACTTGAATTTCGATCAATTAACTATAAATTTGATCCCAAATCAAATTGAACGTACGTCATAAGTCTGATATATGAAAGACACTAGTACTCCTATGATTGTCATGTTTATGAATGTATGAGATTTTAATTCATTTAAAGAACGACATGAATTGCTAGAGTTGGTTAGTTTGTAATTTTTAGAAATTATTTTTTTATTTTAATTATTTTTTATTGATATAAACATAAAAATCAACTTGAGATATGAAATGTTGATCAATTTTTTACCTTAAATATTTAGTAAGTCAAAGATAAAATTGTTATTATCATTAATATATTAACAACAACAATAACATACCCATTTCACAAAATTATTAATATATTAAATTTCTAATAAATTAGTAATATTTGGAATTGGAAGTCAAATATGAGTCTATTAGCTTTTCATCTTTCTTTAATAATTAGCGAAATGTATTCGTGCAATGCACGTACATAGAGACTAGTTATCTTAAAAGTGTGAAGACCCTTATAAATATTGATTGAACTTTTTGCTCTTCACTAAAAGTCTTTACTTTAGACAAAATCGTCTATTTACTATTTTTCTCCAATTATTTATTTTTATCTTTATAATATTGAATATTGACTATAATAAATATATAAATAAATAAATAAAAAGACTCCTAAATATATCAGTTTTCAGTTTTATGTCGGCTATATGGAGTTTGACTCCTAGCTATATATTACCCAATATTGAGTATAAGTGTAATATTTAGGACTTTTCCCCGCGACTTTGAAATCAATTAAAGTAGACAAAGGCTTACAAATCATGTACGAGTAGGAGTCACCAAACTTATACTGATTTCGCTAAGGAATTGTTTTGCTCAAACAATCTCAACTGAAAAATGATATAATTTCTTAGAGCATTAGTAATTTATTTAAATTTTAACATATATTTCGCTATATATCTTTTTTGGGGGTCTATTTTGATGAATTTCCAAAACCTGACTACCATATTTGGAAGTAGTAGTTCATCACATAGAAATTGCAATTCACTTTGTCATTAACGATACGGTAAGAATCTCTATTTCTCGTGTATATGAACCATGCCTGTTCACATATTGAAAGATTACTTTTTATTTTCATGTCAGGACAAGAAGAATGAAAGATCACTTATTATAATAAATTGTAACTTAGTTTTGATTATGTTATTTAATTATATTTTAGTATATTATGTGTTAGTAATATAGTTGAATCTTTAATTAAACTTATTTATTGAATTTGAAATATAAGGTTATAGTTAAGTGTTGGATCTTGATATGCAGAGCTTTTATTTGAATGACGAACATATAAATTTAGTGTTACGGTTGACTCTTTCAATTTGGGGCTTACTAATTAAATTTGAAGGTGTATCAAGTATGTAATTAGATGTAAATGACAATGATTTATTCTTTATTATATATATACGTATATATATATATATATATAGATATATATAATATATATATATATATATATATTATTATTAATTAACATGATACACACGTATAAAATAGTTACACTTAATTTGTTCTTTAATTACATGGAGTAATTGGGCCATTGGCAATTGGCCTCACTGGAGAGGAATAGGAAAAAAAATGTGAAACCGTATTTGCAGATAAAAAGTATTTTCGAGCAAAGGAATTATATTTCTTAAGAGAGAATTGCATATAAGTATAAGGGGGGAAAATCGTATTTATTATGAAATAATATAATAAGAACAAGAAGAAGAGAGAGAGAAGAGAGAGCTTCTTATTTATCTTGAGAGATTAACTGAGGGATGTAGGGATGAATTACAATGAAGGTAAACCCCTTTATTTATAGGAAAAAATTGACTTGGTCCCAAAATTAGAGTTCCTAACTTTTCTCCAAAGAAACATAAATATGGACATTCACTATAATAACAAATATATTTTTAACACTCCTCCTTGAATGTCTATTTGATAAATAATGTGCCTCGTTAAAACCTTACTTGATAAAATTCAGTGGAAAAAATTCTAGTGAAGAAAAAAAAGAGTACACATCTCTATAATACGCATTTTGGCTGCCTCATTAAAAACTTTACAAGAAAAATCCAGTGGGACAAAACCTTGTGAGGAAAAAAGAGTACAACGCGTATTAACTATCCCTGATGAGAACATCAATTCAATAGCTTGAATTTTCACACTCCAATCTTGTGCACCATCTTCTCAAAAATTGTAGTTGATTGAGACTTGGTGAATAAATCTTCCATACTCGAATAAATATGTTGAATGTTGATATCACCATTCTTTTGGAGATGTGTGAAGAAAAGCTTTGGTGAAATGTGATTCGTTGTATCTCCTTTTATAAATCCTCCTTTCAATTAGGTTATGCATGCTTAGCCACACATACTCTTGACTGCTTCATGAATAGCTATTATCTCAACATGATTTGATTGTCATGTAAAATAACATGGTATAATAGTAACTTTTCATGAAAATAGATAATATATCTATATCGAACTCTTATGTCGATCAAATGAACATCCTGTATATTTAAAAAATTGACAATAATTGTTAGGATAAACATATTCATATGAAGTTTTTCATTTGCAATATGCAATAATCTTGTTTCAGTATCTCCATATAGGAGTAAGACTATATCATATCCATAGTTATAGCAAGATTTATAATTGCACCAACTGCACAAAATATGGTACTTCAAGACCAATCCAATTTTGCAAGTTTTTCATTTCAGCAGATAATCTATTGCTTTTGAAAACTCTCCAAGAGTTTCAATTCAAGTCATCGACCTTGATTGATTTAATCCATATGAGGATTATAAATAAGTTTTTTCAAAAACTCGTATATGCTACATGCATTTTGAATCCTATAAGGATTTTCATCTCAAATTTGTTAAGTGACACAACGACATCTTCTAGTGTCTAGATTGCAAGTTAAATAAGCTTTACGCTTATCAAGATGCATCCTTTCATGTCACTTGAGAAATATTTCTACGCTAGCATGCTTTAATATACGTAAAATTCAGATCCTCATAATCTTTTACAATATTGCGCTATATTGTATCAAAAATATCATCAATGATATATCATTTCTATCGATTCGCAATGCGACATAACTTATTGAGATCTCGTCACTTCATTAGGTACCTAAACCTCTCATTAGGTTTCATGAAGTGTTATGTCGTAGGCTCTTCAAGGGCACATTGCCTCCTTGTTATGATCATTTGCTCCTCTACTAATTCACAGATTAATGCAATTGGAACCTATTAGTCTATCATGCTTCATGCATGCCATAGACTTTGTCCTTCAGGGACACTCAATAGGAGTTTTTGCAACTAAATATGAAATTAATTTTGGGTCAGCAAATGCTTCTAGCATTTGACTTGAATTATCTTTTGAATGAGTATTATACTGATGATAATTCACAACACATTTCATAGATGATTATTCTCTCCCCCTTATTTTAGAAAAGCTAACATATATCCTCTATCTTCTTTGAAGAATTCATCTTTGTGCATCATGGTATATTCATTAATCATATACCGCACATTAAAATCAATTAGATGAAAAATATTGATTCCTGACCTTGAACCAATTGAGAGGGGAATTAATCATAATTTATTGATCTCAATGCACACAAGTACTATTGTATACAATATATCATATTCCAGACTAATAAATAAAACTTTGTTCTCATAAGTAATGGTTTAACTATTTATCTGAGGCATTTAAGACCAAACCAGCTTGAATATTGATCAACATTATCAAGATTAATTATCTTGATTTCATAATCTGAAAGTTGTGCTTTTAACTCAACTATTTTGCACAAGTAATTTTGTGAATGTTATACTGCAGGTTGACTATAAATGCATATGTGATCATCTTATAGATGCATCTATTTAACATATCACATGACAGGTGAATGGGCCATATTCACCTTTTATACTTTTCAGATTTTGTGGGATCCAATCCCAACATTAGCTGATCTAGTCAACTTATCATGAGAACAAAAAACATAAACAATTCTTGAAGAATCTTCTAGTTCTTCAATGTATGTTGAATACTTAATATGCACATCTCTGAGATGGCAAAATCATTCATGTCAACAGCTAAAATTATCTGCATTAGTAACTTCAAGTTACTATGACATGTGCTATTTCCTTTAGTAAACTTCAAATTTACTATGACATAAATTTTATATCAATAAACTTCTAATTTATTGTGGCATGTGATCTCATCATGCTTGGATAACTTTTCACATACGTGTTACTATAGTAACTTTGGAGATATTCAATCTTTCAATTATTCTACTTCTTCTGGAGGTGGACTGTGATATAGTCACAACCAAGTGCACGTCTGCATTTATGTGCATTACTAAATATTATCACATTCACTTCAGGGGAATGGGTCTATATTTATATCAATCAAAATTCTCATTCTCCAGGAATGGAATATAATCGTGCTTTAAGCCTATCAAATTATGATAGCTCATAACCTTTTTCAAGATATTGCTACTTCAGGAGCAAATTGAGGCATACATATGATGTAGAGAATCTTTCTCTAACATATCTTTTAGAGTATACCAAATCTCAAAACAATTATTGTTTAACCACTTGCCTTCTTTCAGACTTCTTATACTTTGCTACCACATTCACATCATGGAATGGAGCAAATCAATAGGACGGATTTAATGACTTTTGATCAAAAATATATTATATTGCCTTTTAGTCATCATTAGATCATCATTATGGTGCATTAGGGTTTAAACCTAATGTCTTAGTCATATAAAAATATTTTAGACCATAAATCGATGGAGCATGAACCCAACATTTTATCATCATAGTGCATCGAAACTCTAACTCAATGTCTTACCTATCGTCTTTAAAATAATACCACCTTTAGTGGTTACCAATGATCACCATATTTACTCATGATGAGCCACTGAAAATATACTGAGCATATAGCTTATGATAGTGACCAAACACAGTTTAGCGATTCATCCATTTAAAGGTACACAAATTGTGAACACCGTGCAAAAACTTAAGTTTTCAAATAAAGTTTTAGATGATATCTATTATTAAAGGTGTCAAATGAGCGGGTTGGGCTGAAAATAGAATGATTTAAATGGGTTGAATTTTAATTGGGTTGGGTCATAACCCGTCCAAATTTACTTTGGGTTGAATTAGATTGGGTTAAATTGACCTAAAAATTGAGTTGGATCATGACCCGCCCAATTTGACCCGTTTAATCTAACCAGTACTACTACTTATATTAACATACTTTTGTACTTTGGTACCCCCACCCCATCCCCCACCCCCACCCAAAACTCAATCTTTTAATTTTTATTTTAAAAAAAAAATTAAAAAAAAGTAATATTTTTGGTACACCCTCTCCCCCAGCCCACCCCACACCCCCCAATCCTCCTACCCCCACCACGTCCACCCCATCAAAACTCAATTTTTCAATTTTTATTTTTTTAAAAAAATGAAAAAAAGTAATACTTTTGGTACACCCACACCCCTCCCCCAGCCGCCTACCCACCACACCCAGCCCCCCGAAACTCAATTTTTTATTTTTTATTTTAAAATAAAAAAAAGTAATATTTTTGGTACCTACTCCCCCCCGCCCCCCAAGCCCCCTACCCCCCACCCCCTACACCCCCCACACCACCTCCACCCCACCAAAACTCAGTTTTTTTTAATTTTTATCTTTAAAAAAATAATAATTGGTACCTCCCCCCTACCCCACCCCACCCCTACCCCCACCAACCTCACCCACAAAACTCCAATTTTAAATTTTTTTTTAAACAAAATAAAAAAAGTAATATTTTGGTACCACCCAGCCCCCTTTTACCCCCCCCCCCATCCCACACACCTCCACCCCCACAAAACTCAATTTTTTATTTTATTTAAAAAAAAAAAAAAAAATTGGTAACCCTCCCCGCAGCCCCTACCCCTTACCCTACCCCACACCTCCACCCCACCAAAACTCATTTTTTAAATTTTTATTTAAAAAAAAATAAAAAAATATGGTAACCCCCCCCCACCTCCACCCCACCCCCTCCAGCCCCTTAGAAAATATTTTCTACTCTCTAATCAAAAATAAAAAAAAATAAAAAATAAAATGTGTTCTCACTCGTCAATCAAATAGTAGAAAATATTTTTCAAAAAAGAAGCGGGTTGAAGTTGAGATACAATTGGGCTCAACTCAAGATTATTTTAAATGGGTTGAAAGTTGACTCAATATCAAATTATCTTGAACACAACTCATAAGATTCTGGGCAAATTAGACGAGTTATGTATTATTGGGTTCATTTTGACACCCCTACCTATTATCTATCATATTTAGATCTTCATAAAGCAATACTACTTGATGCCTTTTCTTCTCAATATAAAAAATAATGTGTCAACAACAAGAGTTAGAAGACATGCCAGAACACTCCAAAGTAAACATAACTTACTGATATGTTATTGTCGATCAATACAAATTAAGCCTTGAGGAAAGACTTCTTCTAAAACTTTTAAGAGTATTAGCATCGTAATATTATTTTAGAGATTCGTGTTGATAACGTGTTATGAAATAATATAATAAGAACAAGAAGAATAGAGAGGGAGAAGAGAGAGCTTCTTATTTCTCTTGAGAGATTAATTGAGGGATGTAGGGATGAATTACAATGAAGGTAAACCCCTTTATTTATAGGGGAAAACTGGCTTGATTCCAAAGTTGGGGTTCCTAACTTTTCCTCTAAAAAAACATAAATATGGACATTCACGGTAATAAAAAATATATTTTTAACAGTATTTATATTAAATAAGAAATCTATTTACAAGATATAGCAATACCTATTATTTATCATGTATAGCAGTAGTTTTCTTATAATATATATATATATATATATATATATAATCAGTTAAACTAAAAGGCAGTGAATAAATCACACTAAATAAATTAGGTTCATGGAAATAACTTAAATAAACTGACATTTTTTTATTTTCTTCTCTTTTACTTCTCTCCCCATCCAAAAATAAGAGAGTGTTTTTTATTTTCTCCACCTTTTGCTGAAAGAGTACATTCTAATTGTTAGACCTCTCATTCAAAATTAATACACAATTAATTTTCGATATTGTTTTCTATTTTTTAAATTTTCTTAATACAACTTATTGTTTAATTTGATCAACTCAATCAAATAAAACAAAGAAAAAGTTAAAAAGAAAAGGGAAGAATTACTTACATATAAACGTGAAAATTGGTAAACTTAATATCATAGCTGATGATCTGAATAGAGAAAGCGCTCATAAGATGTGACAGTAGAGTTAGTAAGAAGGATAATTAGTGATCCCACAAGGCAACAAAATGCAAAGAATCTCATCACCAACATTATTATTCTTCCCATCTTCTTACACCTTAATTACTGTGCCTCATAATTATTAACACTTCATATATACATGACCTTTCTAACGCATATTCAGTCGTATTGGCATGGTCCCGCTGATTTATTTTCGATCGGAACATCAAGCAGCGCAACTCAATTCTACTTGACTAAATCCGTGCTCCTCCAAGGAGAGAGCTGACTTTACCCAACTTCCTTTTTGATAACAAGGCAGAAATATATATATATATATATAACACTCAATTTTTCTAGTCCTCACATTGATTTATTTTATCTATTTTGCCCCTAGTTAAAGTTTTAATAACCTTGAAAGCTCTCACCTATTTTGATAAATTTGAATAATTATACAGGCCTTCTTAAATTCTATACAAAAAGTGATAAGTTATAAAAAAAAAAAATGTGATAGTGACACCACAAAAGGTCTAATTATCCAACTATATTAAAAATTAATTCAAAAATATGTTATCTTCTTTTATGTGAAAATAGATATAAGAGAGAACACTCAATTTTTGTAGTCCTCACAAGAAATTATTTTGTCCATTTTATCTTTAATTGGAGCTTTAATAACCTTATAAATTTAACAAATTAAAGAAACATCTACAAATGTATTTTGTTGAATCAAGACTTTTAATTATTTAATTTAAATGCTATTTTTTTTTATAAATTAACTTTATTGACGTGATCATATAATACTTTGTAGCATCAAATCTTTTTTCATATTACTTAAATGTTGTACTTTTTAAAAAAAGAATGGGTTAGCTAATATAAGTTTAATTGAGAAAAAAATAATGAAGTTAATTCAATATAAGGCAAAAATCAATTTAGATCATTACGAACTTTAATTTAAAAAACTTTCAGTAAAATAAAAAGGAGAAGAGTTTTAGTGCATGCATTTGTTTGAAAATTAAGAGAAAGGCTGAAATATAGTCTAAGAAAAATATTGTCTTTTAACTTACAAGAACTTTTATTCCTTTCGTTTTAATTTGTTTGTCTGATTTTGACTTAGCACGAAGTTCAAAAAAGTAAGAAAGATTTTTTAATTTTATGATCTTAAACTAAAGATATGTAGAAATATCTTTTGATCTTGTGGTTATGAACATGCCGCGTGAAAAATTAAAATTAAAAAGTTCTTGAAAAAGGAAAGAGATATTCTCCTTGAAATGAACTAAAAAAGAAAGTAGGACAAACAAAATTGAAACAAATATATAATTTAATATTTCAGAAATACTAAAAAATTATCGAACTACATTTAACTAATATAATATTACAAAAACAAACAAAAAGCAAGAGTAGCAAAAAAACAGAAAAAAATTACAAATATAAATATTAACATAGTTTGGGCCCAAACTTAACACGAATCAGTTAAAATTAGTATATATATATATATATATATATATATATATATATGTATGTATCCCTTTCTTATTCCTCTAGAGGAAAAAAAAACTTATCAAACATTTGACTTGAGAATTGAGAATAATTCCTCCTCATTATCTTTTTGTTCTGACTTAAATTTATTACTAAATAATTTTTATAATAAATTATCTATTTTATTTGACACTATCAAAAAAAGTAAAATTTAGCCACAGAGAAATTTTATAGTTAAACAGAAAAATTTATCGCTAATTCTATTTAGCGATGGATTATCAAAAAAAATTGTTAGCTATAAACAAATTAACGATGAAATTTGTAGCTAATTTTAATTTATTTTATAGTGATCTACTCGCACGCTAAACTATTTTTTGCCTCTCTTCCGGATCCAGAATATGCATTAAGTTTCATCTTAACATTGGGTTTCTGGAAACGCTACTGATGATATAGATACTTCATACCATGATATATTACTTTTCATTTTTAATTAAATTTTGCTTTCATTAATCTATAAGATCATTAATCCATTCAATTATTGACATAGCATTCATATTGTTAATATCATTTTGTGAGATAAAGTTGTTCTATATCATTTTAGACTAGGGCTGTCAAATTGAGCCCAATAATTAAGAATCCATTTAACTTGCCCATTATTTTATAAGTTGGATACAAGATAATTTAAGATGAGTCAGTTTTCAATTCATTACAACTTAACCCGATTAAAAATAATCACAGAAAGCCAAATTCATTTCCACATCAACCCATCCATATCCTAAAGTTCAGAATGAAGTATACCGCAGCTACAAGTCGCGAGTTTCACAGCTACAAGTCACAGGTTCATCGGTAAGAATTCAAGCCCTTCTCATCTTCTTTCTCTCTTCTTGTAGTGAGAGTTCAAGCTGCTCTTCCCAGGTTCTGATCATTTTCTTCTCTAAGAAACTGATTTTTCAAATCAAGATACACTTTTTAAGAATTTTTTCTTTTGTATTTTCAAGGGCTCAATGAGATTTAGCTGATTTCTTGTCACTTCTATGTTAATTAGAGGTTTGTTTACTGTTGATTTTGATTAATTTCAATCTGGATTTTGGTTTTTTCGCTGGGTATAAAGTTTGGGACTGAGTTATTTCTACTTTGACATGAAAATATGTTTGTGGAATCCGGGATTGTTTATATTCCAGGTTATTGTGTAACAAAATTACTTATGTGATTTTATGTCCTCTTTTGTAGGGTTTAGCACTTGTTATGGATCATAACGATAAAACCTCTTTCAGAGAGATTCAAGAGAGATTTACAAGTTCATCAAAGCGAAGAAAAAAAGATTTGAAGTGTGGAAATTTTATGAGTGACTACCACGAAATGTGAATGAACGTAATAGGTTACGGGTAAAATGTAAAAAATGTGGACTTGTCATGTTGGCCGACTCAACTTTGAGAACTTCAAATTTGATTGTCAAGGCAAGTTTGAAGACAATTGAAACTGCAATATCTAATTAACATTAGAAAAAACATAAAATATGTTAAAGGTTCTGAGGCAAGAAAAATAAAGCTTGTAGAGTGTATTAAGAACCTTGGCTTAAAGTTGAAGGAGAAGGTGCGTCAAGATGTACCGACGAGATAAAATTACACATTCTTGATGCTTGATAGTGCTATTTCATATCGTTGAGCATTTTGTGATTTTAAAGTATTTGATACTGAGTTTCAATGTTGTTCTTCTGAAGATGATTGGGTTAAAGCTAAAAGGATTGCTAAGTTTTTAAAGTCTTTCTATGAAGTCACTAGTTTATGGTCAGGGAATTACTATCTTACTTCTAATGTATATTTTCATCAAGTTTAAAAAATTCATATGATAATAATAGAAGAGAAGCACAACGAGGATCCTAATACAAGGCAATGACAATGAAAATGGAAACCAAGTTCAAAAAATATTGGCAGGAAGACTATAGTTCGATTGCTTCAATGGCGATAGTCCTTGATCCTCGATACAAGTTAAAATTTATAAAAATTTTCTTCATCAAACTTGATCAACTCACTTGCAATGAAAAGGTAAAAGTTGTTGAGGATAATATGCATACATTGGTTAGACAGCACTTGAAAAAATAATTATTGATGTTAATATAGTGGAAAGTAGTAATAGTAGAGGTGATGTAGAAATGGTGGATGAAATGCCGGATGAAAGTATGATATTTTTGAAAGTCAACCAGTACTTAATTCAGGAAAGACACAGCTACATTTCTACTTGGAAGAACTAGTGTTGATTCGCAAAGGAAATGAAGATTTAGATGTGCTTAAATTTTGAAGAGATAATAGGATTAAATATCCCAAACTCTCATTGATGGCACGTGATTTATTAAGTATTTCTATTATCACTATTGCATCTGAGTCTGCTTTCAATATTGGAGGTCGTGTTATTGGTAGATATCAAAGTTTAATTTTACCTGAGAATGCAGAAACAAAGTTGTGTTTGCGAGATTGGCTCTATGGTCATCAAGATAAAATATTATCAAATCATGTCAATTATTTAATAAAAATATTCTTGTATCTCGATAATTTATGTCTAATCTTTATATTTTTTTAGCTTCTGATGACTCCAAAGAGAAGAATGACATTGCAATAGACGTGGATGAAATTGCTACTCAAATATTTAATTAGCTTGTGATGTGTCCATGTATATGTGTAATTTCTTCCTTCTTGTGATCCTTTTCTACTTCTCTATCTGTGTCTCTGAGAAATTTGTCATTTATCTGTTGGCTGCCTGACTTCTTTGTGAATGGCATCTACTTTGATACTCGCTGGTAATAAGTCTGAAGGATACAAATTTAGGTGTGTCTGTTAGTTTCTTTATATATTAATTGATTGTCTGTCAATTTTTAAATGTAGGAACTAGAAACAAGTTGAAAAACACAAGATTTTTTATTAAGGGTATGTGTCAAAGTTAACTGCTTTAGTGTTTCAGCTAGCCAAGAATCTTGATTTAAGAAGTTTTTGTGTTAAAAAATAAGTATTTGAACACCCAGTTCAAGATTCTTGCTTTTTTTTCAGTTCTGATATTTTGCTCAGTAAGTAGAAAAAAAATTAAAAAGACAAGATTTTTTATTAAGGGTATGTGTCAAAGTTAACTTCTTCAGTGTTTCATCTAGCCATGAATCTTTATTTAAGAAGCTTTTGTGTTAAAAAGTCAAAGCTCTTGATTTGAAAAGCTTTTGTGCTTTTCATGGAATTTGACAAATTCTAGTGTACTTTTTTTTATTCACCAGTCATCTGCAGAAAGTTTATGATAACTTATTAGGAATTCTTTTGAGATTTTTTTGGCTTCTCTGCATAATAAAATTTTATGATCAGTGGTTTAAAAGGCGGAGACGTGAGGTGAGGCGTTTTACGTATCATGGGGCGAGACGTAAGTTTTGAGACACGAGACGTAAGTCTCATGGATCTACGGGGCGTATATCTCATGTACTTCAATTTTATAATTTTATTACTAACAAAAAATGTAAAAGTAATAATTTTTCAATAATTCTGCAAATAAATTTAAATAAATCACCAATAATATAAAAAATAATATTATAATTATTATTTGAGAAAGGTAACAATACAAAAAATGATAATACCCGAGATAATCTTTAAAATGAAATCATCATCCATCTTCATATCTACTATATATTCCTACCCTCAGCTAATATTTGCACTGATTATTGTCTATGTATTTCAAAAGAGAAAGATAAAAAGTGTAAGAGCAATGACAAAAATGGATAAAGTTGTCTGAGGAACATAAAAAATCACTACAACATGAAAACATGATAGAATAATGTATAAATATTATTACACCAATAATTGTCACGACTCGATTTCTCGGTCATGATGGCACCTACAACCCCCCAGTAGGCGAACCAATCCCCGTAGCCCGAAACAATTAGTAATGGGCTACTACCTAACAATCCAAGCAGAAGAACAGTTTAATAAGCGGAAGCAAAGGAACATGATGAAGAAAATAGATAACATGAGTAATATATACAATGCGAAAGCTAAACCAAACCCAAAACCTGGTATCATAGCTTATAAGAGCCGGATCTACATAAGGAGTACAAGGGTCTAAAACAATATATACAAAGCTGTCTCCGAGTAGAAATAGAGTACATAATCAAAGATAACTAAAAGCTAAGCTCCGGTCACCAAGAGCTCACCCTCAGTCCAGAATATAACCAAAAATAGCACCTCGCACGAGTCTCCATGAACTTACGGCGATGACCCACACTAGGATCTGCACCAGAAGATGCAGAGTGTAGTATGAGCACCCAATGCGAAACATAGGTACCCAGTAGGTATCATAGGCCGCCTAGGCACATATAAGATAAAAGCGTAGTAACAGACAGAATAGAAGCAAGTAGTCACGGAAATCAACAACAAAGTACACAGGAACTAGCCCAGAGGGAAGACAACAGGAACAACATGCAAGGCTAGCAAGTAGAATATATACACAACAGGCATAGGTCATAGTAAGAGACGACGCACCTGGGATCCTTACAAAACACTATATATATACAATTGTTAAGAAGTGGACGGTATACCGGTAACCTCAAGCATAAGGAATGGGAGAGAAGAGTAAAGATAGACATGCTCAAATACAGGGATCAATAACCAACTAATCATATCACTCTCAAACTAGAACCAACAACGTTACATTATAATATCTCAATATCATAACCGTGACAGGGAACCGTATCAAGAGAAAGTAACAAGAATCTACCTACAGTCCCCCGACCTCCCATACAACCGAGGAACGCAATCAAGTGAAAACAAACCCTCCGACATCCTATACTACCATAGCGTACAATCAACAAATAGCAAACAAGGATGGTACCTCACACAGATAAATGATATGATGCCATGCTAAGTCAAGAGTGAAAGTAGTACCGTATGTTACCTGCTTTCGGCGACCTATAAGGCCCAGAAGATAGGATCCATGGAAGGTCACACCCATATAATCCTACTACAATGTATACCCTCCTCCAGCACCCGCGGCTCGCAACCTCTGATCCGGAATAGCAAGGTCCATGGAGGCTCCCGACCAACATACTAGATGCCCCGCAATATCAAATCAATACCTAAGTAAAGCTGTCTGGAGGGTATCCAGGTCTGAAACAGTAAGTCCAATAGTTCTAGCTCACGGCCTCGCCTAGTCCAGCATCACCCCGGAAGCTGTAGTAAGTAAGTCTAGCACTCAACCCCATCGAGTCCAGTATAAGTGGAGCTAGTGATAAAATATCCTTTGAAACTCCCTTACCCCAAGAAGACCCATCAAAGCATTAACAAACCCCTTCTAGATTATTTTTACCAAAAACAGGCCCTACAGGCCATGCAAGGTTTAGAAAAATAGTCCAGTAGGTCCAAAGCCAAAATCATAGAATAAATCTGGAAGAAATCCCCTCTATATATATGCATGGTGGATGGAATACACAATCACAACAGTGACCCCCAACCCACAAATAACCTATCGGCCCTAGACAGGCTCCAATCGCTCTACAACATAGATAGCCAGTATAATATCACGATAACGATGCCCGGGACTCACGGGCACCCTTGAATAACCCACCGTCTATGTTTCAAAATCAAAACAAGGTCACACAGGACCATAAGGGTGATAACATCAACTACTAAGAATACTACACACAACGGAAAAAAGAAACGGAGTGAATCATGGAAAAGCGGTCAGGGTCTGTGGTACCAACCTAATAACCCAACCCAAGAATGCCAGCTAGTGCAATTTTATCCGATATATGCTAAGTCTAGGGATTTTAGATCATAACCTACCTGTTGTCTGATGAAAAGCTGCTTGAACAACAAAATTCAAGCTCAAATAGCTCCGAGAAACCCCGAACGATGATTAAACTATCAAAAACATAAATAATATGTTAAAATAAGTCTAACGATACCCATATCACAAAAATTATAGCCGAGTCAAAATTCGAATCAAAAGGGGCCCCACAGGGCCCACACCCCAAAACCAAAAACAAAAAAGAGCACGATGATCACCACCCTCCAAGGTGCGCATGCTCAAATTTTTGAGGGAACTTAGCACAGAAATTGGCCCAAACCAGCCAGCCAACTAAAAGGAACAATGAAGAACCAAAAGAGAGAATTTGACGGATTAAAGCGGATAAAATTTACCAATTATGATGGAGGGACGATCACAAGCAAGAATTAGGTACCTCGACACCAAGAATTGATCAGAAACCGAGTTTAGGCAAGTTTGGAGCTGTCAACAATGGAGAAAAGAGATTTTGAATGGAAGAGACAAAGTGAGGAAACTTAAATACTGCTCAGGGGTCCTTCATCGCGATCGTGAAGGGACCCCTAGCGATCGCGAGGACCACACTAGCTAGACCATCGCGATCGCGAAGGCTAGCCACGCTGTCACGAAGAATAGAGAAGGAGGGACTTCATCGAGATCACGCGATCGCAAAGAACACGGTGCCAGACGCCTCATCGCGGTCACAAAGGGTGAAGCTCGCGTTCGCAATAGAGGCTTGATTCCTGCACCTGTAACAGGAAAAAGTCTGCAACTTTTCAAAACTTGACGGGGCATTCCGGGCATAATCAGAAGCCGATATTCAAAAACCAATAATGCTTATAGAGTAGAAACGACGTTCCGGACTCAATGAAATCGATGAAACCTCCATACGAGGTCATTTTGGAGAAATGTTGACTCAAGTCAACACTAACAAATAGGAACCCAAGGGATCGAAATGAGTCTGGCTCACCCGGAACCCGAACCAACCACCCTTCCATCCCAAACTCAACATTCTGGAGCTGATGGAATCATCGGATTTTGAATCCGACACTTTGATCATCGAAAGTCACCCAAAGTTACACTTTCAACTCCAAATGGCCTGAAAACAGAGAAAGCAAAACCAAACCCACACCGGAAGTTCTCAGGCCTCAACTGAAGGTCCAACTAGACCAAACTCAACATTCCGAAGCTAACAGAACTGTCAAAATTCAATTCCGAGCACGTTAGCTAAGAATGTTGACTAAAGTCAATGATGTTCTAAGTTAAAGCTCTAAAATAGGAAAAATGGCAAAACAATCAAATGAACAATTAGGGCACCGAACTACCAGTCCCAGCAAGCCATAAATTTGGGGCCGCTACAGGAAAGCTCTAACAGTACAATGAATGCGTAAATACGAAGATGACTGGAAGGGTCATCATAACATCCACTACTAAAAGGACTTTTGTCCTCGAAAGTCAAGAAGAAAGGAGTACCTGAAGGCTCGAACAACTGCGGATACAGAGCACACAACTCACTCTCGGTCTCCCAAGTAGCCTCCTCGATCGGATGATGCCTCCTCCAAACTTTCACAACCGGAATCTCCCTAGATCTCAACCTCTTGATATCTCCGGCCAGAATAGCTATCGGCTCCTCAACATATGACAAACTCTCGTCTAACTTAACCGAATCCCAATGCAACACATGAGACTCATCTGGCACATACCGGCGTAACATCAAAACATGAAAAATTGGGTGAACTGTTGAAAACATCAGAGGCAAAGCTAACATGTAGGCAACACTCCCAACCCTCTGTAGAATCTCAAATGGCCCAATAAACCTGGGGTTAAGCTTGCCCCGCCGACCAAATCTCATCACGCCCTTCATGGGCGATACTCAAAGGAAAACCAAGTCACCAACACTAAACTCCAAGGCACGAAGTCTACGATCAGCGTAGCTCTTCTGCCTACTCTGGACTGCTCTAAGTCTGTCCTAAATCAAACGGACTCAGTCCAAGGAATCTGTAAGCAAATATGTACTCTCCGGTCTAGACTCTAACTCATCAAACCAACCAATCGGCGACATGCAATGCCTACCATACAAGGCCTTGAAAGGTGCCATGCCGATGCTCAAATGGAAACTATTATTATAAGCAAACTCGGCCAAAGGCACAAACTGATCCCATGAACCTCCAAAGTCAAGTACACAACCCCGAAGCATGTCCTCTAGGACCTAAATAGTCCTCTCGGACTGGCCATCTGTCTTAGGATGGAAAGCGGTACTAAGATAAACCTCCATACCCAAATTCCTCTATATAGCTCTCTAGAACTGAGATGTGAACTGTGTGCCGCGGTCTGAAATGATAGAAGATGGGACCCCGTGTAATTGAATAACCTCGCGAATGTAGATCTGAGCTAACCTCTCAGCACCGTAGGTAGTCTGAACCGGTAAAAAGTGGGCCGACTTAGTCAGTCGATCCACAATCACCCAAATGGAATCAAAACCCCAAGAAATACGAGGCAAACCAACAATGAAGTCCATAGTAATACCTTCCCACTTCCACTCAGGAATGGAAAGTCGTTGCATCAAGCCACCCGATCTCATGTGCTCGAATTTCACCTGCTGACAGTTCAAGCACCGAGATACAAACTCCACTACGTCCCGCTTCATACCACACCACCAGTAAAGCTGTCTCAAATCTCTATACATCTTCACAACACCAGGATGAATGGAGTATCTAGAACAATGTGCCTCATGGAGTATCAACTGAATGAAATCACCAACCCTCGGAACACGGAGTAGACCATCAAACCTCAGAATACTATCAGAACCCAAAGTATCCCAGTTGGACTCACCCCGAACTACCTGATCATGAAGGTCGCACAAACTCTGATCCTCAAATTGTCGGCTCTGAATCTGATCAACTAGAGTAGAACGGACCTCAACACTAGCAAAAACTCTGCTAGGATCTGACAATTCAAGCCTAACCAATCGGTTAGCCAAGGACTGGATTTCCAAGGCCAACGACCGCTCAGAAACTGAAAGTGAAGCTAGGCTGCCCATACTCACCGCCTTCCAACTCATGGCATCCACTACTACATTTGACTTGCCCGGATGGTATAGAATAGTGAAATCGCAGTCCTTTAGTAGCTCAATCCATCTCCTCTGCCTCGAGTTCATCTCCCGCTGACTCGTAATGTACTGAAGACTATGGTGATCAATGAATATCTCACAGTGAACTCCATATAAGTAGTGCCTCCAGATCTTGAGCGCGAAGACTACCGCCGCTAACTCTTAAGTCATGAGTGAGGTAGTTGCGCTCGTGAACCTTCAGCTGTCTCGACGCATATGATATCACTTGACCCTAATGCATTAACACACAACCAAGACTGACCCCTAAAGCATCACAATACACGAAGAAACTCTGACCCTCAACTGGCAAAGTCAGAACTGGAGCTGAAGTTAATAAGGCCTTAAGCCTCTGAAAGCTATCCTCGCACTGATCCGACCACTGAAATGGAATATCCTTCCTAGTCAGCCTAGTCAAGGGTGCTGCTATGGAAGAAAATCCCTTAATGAACCGTCTGTAGTACCCGGCTAAACCAACAAAGCTGCAAACCTCGGTAGGAGTAATAGGTCTCGGCCAATCACAAACCGCAGAAATCTTACCCGGATCAACTCTAATCCCATCCTTAGACACCACGTGTCCTAGGAATGCAACTGACTCAAGCCAAAACTCACACTTTGAGAACTTAGCATAAAGTCGATGATCTCTCAAAGTCTGAAGTACAGTCCTCAAGTGTTGCTCATGCTCATCCCTAATCCTCGAGTATATCAAAATTTCATCAATGAAGACTATCACGAACATATCCAAGTACGGGCTAAGCACTCTATGCATCAAATCCATAAAGGCTGCGGGGGCATTAGTCAACCCAAAAGACATCACCAGGAACTCATAGTGGCCATAATGCGTCCTGAATGTTGTCTTAGGGATGTCCTCTGCCCTAATCCTCAACTGATGGTAGCCAGACCTCAAATCAATCTTTGAAAACATGGCTGAACCCTGGAGCTGATCAAATAAATCATCAATCCTCGGTATCTTATACCTATTTTTCACTGTCACCTTATTCAACTGTCGATAGTCAATACACATCCGCATCGACCCATCCTTCTTCTTCACAAAGAGAACAGGAGCACCCCAAGGAGACAAATTCGGTCTAATGAACCCCTTGGCTAAAAAAATCCTGGAGCTGCTCCTTAAGCTCTCTCAACTCAGCAGGAGACATACGGTAAGGAGGAATAGAAATGGTCCTGGTGCCCGGCTCTAACTCAGTGGAAAAATCAACATCTCTCTCAGGTGGAAGGCCTAACAGGTTGGTAGGAAATACATCTAGGAAGTCTCTAACCACAAGAACAGACTCAGGAGATGAAGGGTCAGCACTAGTATCTCGGACATATGCTAGATAAGCTAGACACTCACGGGAAATCAACTTCCTAGCTCGAAGACAAGAGATGATCCTAGATGGTGCATGGCTAACAGAACCTGCCACACAACTGGGGATACACTAGGCACGACTATAGTAACGGTCTTGGCATAACAATCCAAAACCGTACGGTGAGGGGATAACCAGTCCATGCCCAGTATCACATCAAAATCTAACATATCAAGGATCATCAAATCACCCCAAGTCTCCAAATCACCAACAGATATCACACAGGATCTCACAATCCGATCCACTACAAAAGAATCTCCTACTGGGGTCAAAACAGAAACAGGAACAGACAATGACTCACTAGCCAACCCTAAACAAGGCAGAAAGTAGGAAGATACATATGAACAAGTGGATCCAGGATCAAATAAAGCCATAGCAGACTGATGGCATACAGAAATCGTACCTATAATCACAGCATCCGAGGCCTCTGCCTCCAGTCTCCCAGGGACCGCATAGAACTGACAACGACCTCCACCTTTCTGACTGCCATCCCTACCACCTGCTCTGCCACGCGGAGCACCACCTCTACCCTGACCACTGCCTTCTCGAGCCGGTGGCTGAACGGAGTGAATGTGATGAACTATACCCCGCTGGGGGCAATCTCTAGCAAAATGGCCGC
Source organism: Jaltomata sinuosa (assembly GCA_003996215.1). Taxonomy (NCBI): domain Eukaryota; kingdom Viridiplantae; phylum Streptophyta; class Magnoliopsida; order Solanales; family Solanaceae; genus Jaltomata; species Jaltomata sinuosa. The sequence continues at coordinate 316,701 of QJPP01000441.1, forward strand.
TAACTCTGCACTCATAACAGGCTGTACCCCGCTGGGGGAAATCTCTGGCAAAATGACCATTGACTCCACACTCATAGCACGGCCCTGACGGCCTACCCTGTCAAGATGAACCCGTTGAACCCGTTGAACCCGTGTGGCCACCTCAGCTTGATGCCCCAAAAGTAGTACCTCTCGTAGACTAACCACTGTAACCACGCTGACTGCTCTGACCCTGCTCAAACTGAGAACCAGAAGCCTGAAGTGATGCTTGAACTGGTCGACTAGTCTGACCCTGATGCTGTTGTGGCCTATAACCCCGACCCCACTAGCCTGAACCTCTACCACTGTGTCTGGAAAACTGCAGCCACCCTGATGTCGATCCCTCTTATCTATGGCCCCCTGATCATGTCGCTGTAAGTCCTCCATAGTACGGGCATAGTTTACGATGGCCTGAAAGGACCGACCATGGGCAACCAATATCAGCTAGCTGCCTAATCTCTGGCCTCAAACCCTATACAAATCTGTGAATCCTATCTGCCTCGGTAAGAATGATCATAGCCCCAAATGGTGCTAGCTGGTGAAAATAGGTCTCATACTCTGAGACAGTCATAGAATCCTACATAAGTCGGGTAAACTGCTCCCTGCACCGCTCATGATCACTCTGAGGCAGGAACTTGGCCATAAAGACCTCATAGAACTCAGACCAGGTCAAAGGAGGCGATGTAGAAGATCTTCAAGCAACATGTGCCCTCCACCATAACTTCACTGGACTCTCCAGCTGATAGGTGGTGTAACCGAATCCATGAGTCTCCAACAAACCCAGATGGTGCAATATCTCCTCACATGTAGTAATAAATTCATACGGGTCCTGACCCGGCGTACCAACAAATCTTGGTGGTGCCAACCTCAAGAACTTACACAACGATTTCTGCTCCCCATTTGTCATAGATGGGCGAGGAGCAAGAGGCTGTGCCACTAAAGGAATTGGAACAAACTCGGCACGAGGAGCCGCAGTAGCAGGCTGCGCTCTTGAACTCTAAACACCCAGGGTTGCCCCCTGAGCGGGTATCCGTGCTACCTCTGAAGGCTCTCCCCAATCATACCCAAAAGATGAACAAGTAAACCCCTAATATCCGAAGACTGAGCTGGGGATAAAGCTGGCACAGAAACGGGTGTTGGAACTGGTACTGGAGATGGTAGTACCTGGGATGCCCCCGGGTCCACATGCTACTACTCTAGAGTGAACTCTGGCTCGTAGTCATACTCGGGCTCTACCTCAACTCTAGCAGCCTTAGTTGGTGCCGCTGCTCTGGGGCATCCACGACCCCTACCTCTACCCTTGCGACCACCCTGACCCCTAGTTGGAGTCGGAGGTGTAGGGGTAGGAGGCTCTCCTCTGCCAGAAGATGAAGATCTCATACGAACCATCTGCGAAAGAGTGAACCAGAGTAAGTGAGATTTCCAGAAACTTTCAAGGATACCACACACGAGATAGAAATAAGAAAAGTCCAATTTTTCCTAATATGTCACTATAGCCTCCCGAGGATTGAGTACGGACGTCTCCGCCCCGATCCGCAGGACTCTACTAGATATTGGATACTATACTAATGACACCGGTGAACCTAGCGCTCTGATACCAAGCTGTCAGGGCCCGATTTCTTGGTCATGATGGCACCTACAACCCCCTAGTAGGCGAACTAATCCTTGTAGCCCGGAACGGTTAGTAATGGGATACTACCTAACAATCCAAGTGGAAGAACAGTTTAATAAGCGAAAGCAAAGGAACATGATGAAAAAAATAGATAACAGGAGTAATACATACAATGCGGAAGCTAAACCAAACCCAAAACCTGGTATTATAGCGTATAAGAGTCGGATCTACATAAGGAGTACAAGGGTCCAAAATAATATATACAAAGTTGTCTCCGAGTAGAAATAGAGTACATAATCAAAGATAACTAAAAGCTAAGCTCTGGTCGTCAAGAGCTCACCCTCAGTCCAGAATATCACCAAAAATAGCACCTCGCACGAGTCTCCATGAGCTAACGGTGATGGCCCACACTAGGATCTACACCAGAAGATGCAGAGTGTAGTATGAGCACCCAATGCGAAGCATAAGGTATCCAGTAGGTATCATAGGCCGACTGTCACATATAAGATAAAAGCGTAGGAACAGATAAAATAGAGGCAAGTAGTCACGAAAATCAATACAAAGTACACAGGAACTAGCCCAGAAGGAAGACAATAGGAACAACATGCAAGGCTAGCAAATAGAATATATACACAACAGGCACAAGTCATAGTAAGAGACGATGCACCTAGGATCCTTGCAAAATAATATATATATATATATATATATATGATACACCCAAATTACACCTCTAAAAGAAGCGCAAACGGTCGCTGTTCAAATAAAGAACCCAACTAAAGGTTGGGGTCGATCCCACAGGGAATATGGTAGGATTATGGTTGATTAGTGTTTACTTCAAGCTTTTAGTCAATTATTTCCCGTGAAGGGAGGGTTTTGTAGTAATAAATAATTAATGTAACAAAAACGTATCAAGTAACCAGTGTCAATTTCAAGAATTATTATCAATAAGAGAAGTGACTAGGGCAATGGTCCTTATGAAGTCATAACTTAGTAAGGCTTTCATACTTGGTTCACTAGTTTGGTGCTTAGCATGCAGAATCGGTAAGTTATGTTCACCTAATTTCTTGGTTCGGCAACTAGGTGAATTTCACCACACGCCTTGGTCCGGCCGCGGGTGTCGCTTTACTAACCCTTACCCTTGATCCCAGATTAGCTATTTCCGGACAAGGTCAAGCTATTAGATGAGGGTTGGTAGCCTCAAATCTCATTGTTTACAACCCTTTTCCCATCCGTTCCTCTTTGGTCTGGCAAGTAAGGATAAGGCGAGTTCTAACATTCGCAACCGTTAAAAAGCAATCAAAGCGAAGGGAAGAACAATACATGAATGAATACCTCCCTAGAACACCTACGTACTTAGCCTACTTCGTTAATCCTTCATGGTTTCCACAACCCTAGTTGTGGATTTAGCTACTCATGTTCATAAGCATGCAATCAATGTTTGTTTGAGCAATCATCAAGAGATACTTACAAAGAAGAATAAATAAAACCAGAATCTTGAAGAATAATCTCAAGAACACTTCGAATTACCAAGAACTAAGCTTTGAATTCAACACCAAAATAAATTAACAACTATCCGAAAAATTGCTCAAAAGTACCGTGTAACAACCGTAAATAAAAACTTAGAGGAAAGTATTTATAGACAAAAATAAATCCTTTCCTAATACAACTGGGAAACTGGAGTCGGCAGCTTTCACGAGACCATTTCACGACTCGTGGGAGCTTCTACGACTTGTGGACAGTACTCGTGCAACTCAGGCAACTTTGTTCTTTTGCGGGTTCCTTTCCACGACAGCAGTCTACGACTCGTAGGATGGATCAAGGCTCGTGGAGTTGGGTTGTAGGACTCAGACTCTTTTCCCCTTCTCTGATCAGGTTCCACGAGCATGGATCACGATTCGTGAACAAAATCACGACTCGTGGGAACCATCCATAGAACACAGGCTGTTTTGTTCCTCTTCTGATCTTCTTTCACGACCAAGGTTCACGACTCGTGGACCTGTCCACGATTCATGGAATCTCTTCGTAGAACTCAAGCCACAGCTCATGCTTTAGTAATGTCTCCACAACTGACTCCCACGACTCATGGTTATGAGTCATGGAAGTCAGCTTCAGCCCAATTATCAGTCTTTTTCTGCACACTGTCTCCGAAACCTATTTTCCTGCGCAAGACTCCAAAACACATCAAATCTTACTAAAAAATCACTAAAGGACATGCTCAAATTCCAAGTTTTAAGCGTCGAAAGTGCTGCAAAGCCACAACACATCAACACCCTCAACTTAAAGTCGTTGCTTGTCCTCAAGTGACGAAATAAAACTATCCTAGAACGACTCTATCGCAAAAGGAAACTAGGAACTACAGCAGTCATATGATTTTGCGATTTAGTTCATAACAAGTATCCCCCCTCCCTTTTCAATACAAAACCAGTGCATGTGTTCTGACTATCAAGACAACACAAGAGGATCCATGAATGACATTATACTATCAACAGATGAAGTAGCATACACATATGAGACTTACGTTAACAGTTAGCATTCAAAGTTTCTCTAGTGCCCTCACCGCAAAGAAGTCCCATTCGTACAATAGCACAATTATATATCAGGGACTGAGCTAAAACACTCACTCTTACAATAGATGTTCAAGCGATGCATGCACAATACCATAGGCTTGCCCTTATTCTCTATGCCTCAGTTTTCGAACAGTTGGGTTAGGATCACTATAGGACTTCATTCGGCTTGTAACGTAGGCTTGGGGACAGGTATGGTAGATATGGAAATCAGTGACTAAGCCCTCCTTGACACTACGCTATTTTTTTTTCTCTACTTATCGGACCAACTCTATTCTTTTCCTCCTTTTTCTCCCTTTTTATTTTTCAACAAGTGACAGGTGCGGCTTTTGGTTCAAATTCAACTCTTTTTCACATTTTATTTTTCTTTCTTTCTTTTCTTTTCTTTTTCTTTGTTTTTCTCTTACTTTTTCTTTTCTTTAACATGCCTGCCGCACCCGTTATTTCCCTTTTTCATTACTAACCTTCTCTTTTCATACCCCTAGTCCTCACTCACTTCTACAGTAGCCACCCTCAACTTAGGCGATTTGCCTGAGTTGAGGTACATGATGTCTAAGGAGGGACCAGGGCCAAATTAAAGGTTTTGAAAAAAAGACGGGGAAGGTGATTAGGCTAAACAACAAAATGGGTCAATTTAGGCTCTAAATCAGGGATCAAAGGATATTTACTTCATTTGGATTAAGTGAACTAATTCAAAAATGGCCTATGATCCTTTCCCAACCAACCATCCTAAAACCTAAGAAAGACTAACCGGGCAAGTTTTAGATTGGCACACAACGCAAGAACAAGTCAAAATAAGCTCACACACTCATGGCACAGAGTCAAACAATTACATGCTAACTATCAGGTTCATGCTCTAGCTTAATCCATTCATCAGGTCGATTACATTACAATGTCATGCATAGATCCATAACGGTTAGTCTATCAAGAACAAATACTACTATGTCACACAAAATTTGGAGGGGTTCTCCATTTTTTCAAAAAAATCTAGTTCCAAAAATCACATCACAGATTGCGCAAAGTTCCTTTTCTTTTTCTACTACATACAACCTATACTAAATGTGCCGGTTCAACAGAAATAAAAATCCTTAGGGAAAGAACACAGGCAAGAAAACCCTAAGGACTCGGGTACCTTTTGAGTACCCTCATGGGTTACCTCCCATGTAGCGCCTGATTTAACATCGCGGTACGACGCGGGTCTTTTGGCTACTCAGACTTTGACAAAAGACCCATCAAAATACGGACATTTGCTTCCCCCACCCTACCAAAAGGTAATGTGCATTGTCCTCAATGCATCAAGAAAAGTAGAATCATAAGGAGGCAAGAACATACATGTGGCGCCTAAGCGCCGGCGTTCGATGAAGTGTACAGAGCTGGTGAAGCGGGTGAACAGTAAAAATAATTCAAAACTTACCTGGGTTCCAGAGTCCTGTTCACAAATCGTGGAACAAACCACGACTTGTAGAAGGGTCTCGTGGAACACGTCCTGCCACCCAAGTTTGCTCTGATTTCCAGGACTGCCAATCACGATTTGTGATTGTGTTCACGACTCATAGAGCCAGTTCGTGGAAGTTATTCTGCACTTGGCCATTATCACCTGAGTTCCACGAGTTGGTTCAACGACTCGTGGAATAGTCCACAATCCGTGAACCATACTCGTGGACCATGACTTACCTATTTTCTGAGTTTGATTTTCTCCAGCACTTTTCCTCCACCTATTTCTGCACATATAGCAGACGTTTAGACTTGGGTTTCCTCCCAAGCAGCTCCTGATTTAACGTCGCGGCATGACACAAGTGTTTTTGCTACTCAGACTTCACCAAAACACTCTATAGTCTTTACACTACAACTAACATAAAGTAAATCAGAGCCAAATTACAACATCATGGGTTGCCTCCCATGTAGCGCTTGATTTAGCGTCGCGGCACGATGCAAGTTGCTTGATTACTCAGACTTCATCAAGCTCCTTGGGTGGAATGAACTCATCTATGCTCCAAGCTTCAATTGTCTTGACTTCCTCTGCTGTGCCAAAATACGCTTTGATCCGCTACCCATTTCCTTTGAACCTTTTCCCTTCAAGGTTTTCAAGTTCAAAAGCTCCATGAGGGAAACCTTGCACCACCTTGAAGGGTCCAATCCACTTGGACTTCAACTTGCCAAGAAACAAGCAAAGTTTAGAGTTGAAAAGCAGGACCAAGTCACCTGGCTGAAAATCTCTCTTCTCTATCTTTCGGTCATGATATAGCTTCATCCTCTCCTTATACAGGGCTGAACTTTCATATGCATTCAATCGGAACTCGTCCAACTCATTCAGCTGCCCTAACCTTTGAAGTGATATTGCACCCCAATCTAAGTTCAGCTTCTTCAAAGCCCACATGGCCTTGTGCTCTAATTCAATCGGAAGATGACAAGCCTTACCAAACACAAGCTGATACGGAGACATGCCTATTGGAGTCTTATACGCAGTTCGGTATGCCCATAATGCATCCTCAAGCTTCCGCGACCAATCCTTTAGGTTTGCATTGACATTCTTGGATAGGATTGACTTGATTTCTCTATTGGAGACCTCCACTTTCCCACTCGTATGTGGATGATAAGGGGTTGCAACTCTGTGTTTCACTGCATATTTCTCAAGCAAAGCATGAAACAACTTGTTGCAAAAGTGAGAGACTTCATCGCTAATAATGGCCCTTGGCGTATCGAATCTGAAGAAGATGTTCTTTTTCAAGAACGCGGTGACACATTTACCTTCATTACTTGGAAGCGCAACCGCCTCCACCCACTTGGACACATAGTCAACAGCCACCAATATATACCTGTTCCCACCAGACAGTACTAACGGGCCCATGAAGTCAATCCCCAAATATCAAAAAGCTCAATCACAAGGATGGGATTCATAGGAAGCTCCTACCTCCTTGATATACCTCCTTCCCTCTGACACCTGCTACAAGCTTTTGCAAACTCATGGGCATCTTTATGAATAGTCAGCCAATAATAGCCGCATTGTAAAATCTTATGGGCGGTCCGGGTACCACTATGATGCCCTCCAACAGGGGATGAATGGCATGCTTCCAATATCTACATCATATCAGCTTCTGGAACACATCTCCGTATCATGGTGTCAGCACAGATGCGAAACAAGAAGGGCTCTTCCCAAAAGTATTTCTTCACATCAGACATAAACTTTCTCCTTTGGTGAACGGACATATCATCAGGCACTAAGTCACTTGCCAAGTAGTTGGCAATATCCGCGAACCATGGGATCAAGTCCTGAGAAGCAGCCAATACCCGTTCGTCAGGAAACCAATCATCAATCTTGAGCTCATCAGCCAGCTTCACCATAGCTTCTTCTTCCAACCTAGACAAATGATCTGACACCTGATTTTCTGTACCCTTGCGGTCTTTAACCTCGAAGTCGAACTCTTATAGCAATAGCACCCATCTAATCAACCTTGGTTTTGCGTCCTTCTTCGCCATGAGATGACGAAGAGATGAATGGTCAGTATGCACCACCACCTTAGTGCCAAGCAAATAAGATCTGAATTTCTCGAAAGCAAAGACCACAACAAGAAGTTCCTGTTCGGTCACAATATAATTTTTTTGAGCTGGATTAAGTGCTTTGCTAGCATAGTAAATTGGATGAAGAATCTTCTCGCACCTTTGGCCTAGGAATGCTCTTAACGCCATCCCACTAGCATCACATATAACCTCGAACGGTTGCGACCAATCAGGATTAATAATGATAGGAGCTGTAACCAACTTCTCTTTGAGGCACTCGAATGCCTTGAGACAAGCATCATCAAAAACAAATTTTACCTCTTTCTCCAATAGCTTGCACAATGGATTTGCAATCTTGGAGAAGTCCTTGATAAATCGCCGATAAAACCCTGCATGACCCAAGAAACTCCGGATACCTTTCACAAAAATTGGTGGGGGCAATTTTTAAATCACCTCAATCTTTGCTCTATCAACTTCTATGCCCTTCTTCGAAATTCGGTGACCAAGCACGATGCCCTCTTTGACCATGAAGTGACACTTCTCCCAATTCAGCACTAGGTTGCACTCTTCACACCATTTCAGCACATAACTATAATGATCTAGACAATCTTCAAATGAGTCACCTACCACCGAAAAGTCATCCATGAATACCTCAATAGTATCCTCCACCATATCTGAAAATATCAACATCATGCAACACTGAAAAGTTGATGGCGCATTGCAAAGACCGAACGACATCCTCTTGAATGCAAAAGTCCTATATGAGCATGTGAATGTAGTTTTCTCTTGGTCTTCGGGGGCAATAGAGATCTGATTATACCCCGAATAACCATCAAGAAAACAATACCAACCTCTACCTGGAAGATGGTCTAGCATCTGATCCATGAATGGCATTGGAAAATGGTCCTTCTCAGTACACGCATTCAACTTTCTGTAGTCCATGCATATGTGTCAGCCTGTCACTGGCCTCATCAAAATCATCTCATTCTTAGCATTAGGGACAACAATAATCCCTCTTTTCTTTGGTACGCACTGAACCGGGTTCACCCACTTGCTGTCAGAAATTGGGTAAACCACACCTGCGTCCAACCACTTTATGATCTCCTTCTTGATGACTTCTTGCATAGGCTGATTCAACCTACGCTGGTTCTTAATAGAAGGAACACAATTAGGCTCGAGCTGGATTTTGTGAGTACAGATCCCAGGTGGGATTCCAAAATATCTGCAATCGTCCACTCAATAGCTCTCTTGAATTTTCGCAATACTGAAACCAGAGCTTCAACCTGCATTTCACCTAGATCTGCTGCAATAATGATCGGCAAAGTCTGATTATCTCCCAAGAATACATACCTAAGATGGGATGGCAGTGCTTTAAGCTCCAAGACTGGAGGCTCCTCAATAGATGGACGAGTCGGTGGTGTTGTCCTATTCTTCAAGTCCAAGTCCAACTTATTTGGTGCGTAAGAGTAAGACCCCAAGCATGTAAGTGCTGCAACCATATCATCATATTCATCAATATCATCTCCATCAAAATTCATAATGACTGCTGCAAGGTCTTTGACACCAAGTCTCTCTTCAATTGGAACTACAAGTTGGTCCTCATCAACCACATCTATCACTAACACCACTCTCATATCGTCATGGTGATTCATAGACTTACACACATTAAAGGTCATTTCCTCATCGTTCAGCCTAAATTTTATCTGACCTGTTTCCAAGTCAACCAAAGCACGCCCAGTAGCCAAGAATGGTCGCCCCAAGATGATGGGCACCTCAAAGTTAACCTCGCAATCTAAAATGACAAAATCTGCAAGAAATATAAACATGTCAACCTTGACCAGTACATCATACAGAATACCCATAGGCCTCTTCACTGTGAGATCAACCATAAGTAGTCGCATTATAGTCGGAGAGGGGGCTCCCAATCCCAACTGATTATAAACTACTAGCGGCATCATATTGATACTAGCACCCAGATCGCACAACGCCTTTGTGAAGTAGAACGCTCCAATAGTGCATGGAATGGTGAATGCTCCCGGATGTTTCTTTTTCTGTACCATAGAATGGGATGCTATTGCACTACAATGGTGCAAGTTATTTGCTGGATCAAAACTGACCGTTCTCTTCCTCGTCATCAAATCCTTCATAAACTTCGCGTAACCAAGCATCTACTCTAATGCTTCCACCAGAGGAATATTTACCAGACAGCTGCTTCAGCATAGATATAAACTTATGAAATTTGCCATCTTCAACCTCTATGGATAAGGTGGAGGAGGCAATGGTATAGGCTTCAGGACCGGTGCAACCTCCTTGATTTTACCCTTCTACTCAGATGACTGCCTCTCAGACGGACCTTCAACACTATCTTTCTCTACATACTCGGCTAAAATATCCTTTGAAACTCCCTTACCCTAAGAAGACCCATCAAAGCATTACCAAACCCTTTCTAGATAATTTTTACCGAAAATGGGCCCCACAGGCCATGCAAGGTTTAGAAAAACAGTCCCAGTAGGCCCGAAGCCAAGACCATAGTAAAAATCAAGAAAATCCCCTCTATCTATATGCATGGTCGATGGAATACACAATCACAACAGTGGCCCCCGACCCACAAATAACCTATCGGCCCTACACAGGCTCCAATCGCTATACAACACAGATAGCTAGTATAATATCATGATAACGATGCCCGAGACTCACCGGAACCCCCGAATAACCCACCGTCTATGTTCCATAGTCAAACCAAGGCCACACAGGACCATAAGGGTGATAACATCAACTACTAAGAATACTACACACAACGGAGAAAAGAAACGGGGTGAATCGTGGAAAAGCGGTCAGGGTCTGTGGTACCAACCTAATAACCCAACACAAGGATACCAGCTAGTACAATTTTATCCAATATATGCTAAGTCTAGGGAGTTTAGACTATAACCTACCTGTCGTCCGATGACAAGATGCTGGAACAACGAAATCCAAGCTCGAATCGCTCTGAGAAACCCCGAATGATGATCAAACAATCAAAAACATAAATAATATGTTAAAACGAGTCTAACGATACCCATATCACTACAATTGTAGTCAGGTTGAAATTTGGGTATAAAGCAGGCTCGTGGGGCCCAAAATCCAAAACCAAAAACGAAAAAGAGCACGATGATCACCACCCTCCAAGGTGCGCATGCTCAGATTTTTGAGGGAACTTAGCCAAGAAATTTGCCCAAACCAGCCAACCAACTAAAAGGAACAATGAAGAAACAAAAGAGAGAATTTGACGGATTAAAGCGGATAAAACTTACCAATTATGATGGAGGGATGATTACAAGCAAGAATTAGGTACCCCGACACCAAGAATTGATCAGAAATTGAGTTTAGGCGAGTTTGGAGCTGTCAACAATGGAGAAAAGGGATTTTGAATGGAAGAGATGAAGTGGGGAAGCTTAAATACTGCTCAAGGGTCCTTTATCGCTATCGCGAAGGGACCCCTCGCGGTTGCGAGGACCATGCTGGCTAGACCATCGCGATCACGAAGGCTAGCCACGCGGTTGGAAGAACAGAGAAGAAGGGACTTCATCGCGATCGCGACAGGCGATCACGCGATCTTGAAAAACACGGTGCCAGGCACTTCATCGCGGTCGCAAAGGGTGAGGCTCGCGATCGCGATAGAGGCTTGATGCCTGCACCTGCAACAGGAAAAAGTCTGCAACTTTCCAAAAATTGATGGGGCATTCCGGCCATAATCGGAAGTCGATATTCAAAAACCAATAATGCTAATAGAGTGTTAACGAAATAAACGAAACTTTCATACGAGGTCTTTTTGGAGAAATGTTGACTCAAGTCAACACTAACGAATAGGAATCTAAGGGCTCGAAATGAGTTCGGCTCACCCAAAACTCGAACCAACCACCCTTCCAACCCAAACTCAACATTCTGGAGCTGATAGAATTGTTGGATTTTGAATTCGACACTCCGATCATCGAAAGTCACCCAAAGTTACACTTTCAACTTCAAATGGCCTAAAAACAGAGAAAGCAACACCAAACCCACACCGAAAGTTCTCAGGCCTCAACTGAAGGTCCAACTAGACCAAACTCAACGTTCCAGAGCTAACAGAACTGTCAGAATTCAATTTCGAGCACGTTGGCTAAGAATGTTGACTAAAGTCAATGATGTTCTAAGTTAAAGCTCTAAAACAGGAAAAAGGGCAAAACAACCAAACGAACGACCAGGGCACTGAACTATCGGTCCCAGCAAGCCATAAATGACTTGAGGCCGCTAGAGGAAAGCTCTAATAGTATAATGAATGCACAAACGCGAAGATGACCGGAAGGGTCATCACAACAATAAAAATATGATTTATAGCAAAAATACTTTTAAAAATAATGAAAATCAAAATTAACGCCTGGGACTTACATTTTGCTCTCGAGACTTACAGTTTTGTGCCCGGGACTTACGCTCCAAATTATAGGGATTACTCCTTATAGATCTGCGATTTTAATTTACACTCTGAAGCGTTTTTGGTATGCCCCGCCCCAAGACTCGCCTAGGGACTCGCCCTGAAAACGTTTTTGAAAACCCTGTTTATGACCACGAAAGGGTGTATTTCTTTCACCCTTAACCAAAAATCTCGAGTCCGAGTCTTGGAAATGGGACACTGGATGTTTGATTGTTTTCTGGTAGTGAAATCTTTCATTACATGAATGATTTCTCTTATTTTGTGGGTTGCAAGCCTTTTATCTTCTCTTTCTATAGAAAGTAAATAGAGTTCTTAGTTTCAGAGTGAACTACTTTATATAATTCCTTTTCTTTTTTCTTCTGGTTAATTGAGAGTTAAAACAAGCGGTTCTCTAACAATATGTCCTTTCTTTTCAAGTATTCTGAATCTTAGGAGTTAAGGTTACTAATCAGTATAGTTGTTAGAGTGAGTTAGAGTCCCACATTTATTGAAGAATGGACTGGTGGTTTGTAGCTTTCGAGTGTAGAATTACTTTTGTGGTATAATGAAGTAAATGTCTAGCTTTTGTAGTTTACTAATGTAGAAAATACATGCTAAATAAGATATCGTATTCCTTGTTTGCTGACTTTAGACTATATGAAATATTGCTTTATAAATTTTTAGGAGGGGTATCTAAAGCTGATAATTTTCTTGAGGAGCATCTTTCTGTTTTTACATCATAGAAAGTTTCGTGATTTCCTTTCAAAATTACTACCATTCCGTGTAGAGTAGATAACTCTGAATGATCTTTCTGTTAATCTACAAAGTGATTTTGATTGCAGAAAATCTGATTTTGTGGTTGATTCTCCCAGTTCTCTTGAGCTTGTCGTGAGATAAATGTGAACGCATTGCACATAATCTGCCTATCGATCCAAAGTCCCCTCGAATATGAAGTTGCGCGCCATGATTGTCAATCATTTGGAAGTAATTTAGTTGATGCCGTCTTCTTGTTACACGTCAACTTTGTTGATGATAGATAATTTTGAAGATATAGTTTGAGTTTTTTAGTTCTCTATAGCATTTGGGGTGTCACCTTTTTTCTTTGTTTTTTTCCCTTTGATACTAAGAATTATTTTGAAGATAGCAGTGATTTATACATGTACTACTCATTCAGACTCAATTGAAATCCAATTATGTTATGATAGTGTCATTTTATTTTATTTATGATCCAATGGATCACTGAAGTGTTGGTACCCTTTGCTTTGCTTCTCAATTTGAAATATAGTGTACTGAGAATGCAAAATCTTTGTATGTTCAGTTAATGTTTGCTTGTGAAATATTTGAGTGTGAAATATTTGAGTATGCAAAACACTGATCTAGAGAAGTTATAGTTATAAAAGATAAAAAAAAATATGTTTGTATTATTTAGATTAAGCGGGTCAAATTGAGCAGATCATGATCCAATCCAGTTTTTATCCCAATTTAATCCAACACAATTCAGCCCAAAGTAAATTTGAGCGGGTCATAACCCAACCAATTATAATTTAACCTATTTTAATGTAATACCCCAGGTGTTTTAAGGTTAACCTTCGTCCCGTATAAAACGCTTGCGAGCCTAAATTTAAAAATATTTGATTTTAAAGTTGAATTTGCGAAAAAGTCATATTTTTATTGTCTTCTTTAACTATTTTAAATATTTATGAAAAATTCTTTTGTTACGATATATTTGTGTATATATTTATTTTACAAGAGTCTTATAATTTATTAATATTTTAATAGAGATAATAAATTTAATTATATTGATAAATTATTATTACATGAGGTAGTCTTTATTCAAAATGATTTTTTCATTAATTTTAATGTATGCAAAAAGTTGTATTTGTTATATTATTAAATTATCCACTAAATGGATAAGTTTGCAAGTTTAATGGATTTCCAAGTAAGTAGGTGGCCAATTTATGGTCATCGATTTCATTAACTACATTCCAAAATATATATTTTTACTTTAGTCTTAATATCTTTCAGTTACCATTTGTTTGTATTTTCTCCTCATTGTCTACTAATTTCTTCAATTTACATCATATTTTCCTCTCATTTTAGTGAAAGTAAGATTTGAAAAACGTGAGAATTTAGAGGTATCAAGGTAAAACTTGAATTATGTGGATCCAAATCATTTCTATCAATTGTTGATCATAGTTTGGTTACTGTAGTAATGAATTTTTATCGGTTTGGCTTTAAGTTTCGTTTGAAAGTTTTGACTTTTGGTCTTGGGTTATTCCATTTGTATTAGTATCTCGAGAAAGGTTGCAAAAACATTCCCTTGGGTTCTCTCTCTCCATATATCTTTAACATTCGCAAAGGGAGCTCTTTTCGGAGCTAAGCCTCGTGATTTCTCTGTTATTTCCTCAATTCTTATATCATGTGGATTTCAGAGTATAGCAAATCATAAGTTTTGATCAAGGAAAATGGGTAGACGGTATTGGTGGTAGCTTTGAGACACGAGCATCGAGGTATGTCAAAGTTATTCCTTTTCTTTTTGACATGATTCTTTACGATATAAAATCTTCGTGTCTAGTCCTCATAATGTCATGGGCTCCATCATGCTGAAAAGTCTCACGCCTTCTAGGTCATCGCGTAGATGTCTCTAAATTATTGTTGGTGTTATTCTTGTTAAGAACTCATATGTGGTGTTGTGATTTTAGTTTTAAGTTGGAAGGATGTGGTGGATATTTTTTGTTATCGGATGACGGTAATGGTCGAATTTGTTGTGGTGTTATGGTTGTGGTACGGAGGTGGTGCGGTGGTGCTTGGGTACTTGGGGCTACCTTAAAGCTTGTATGGTATTGTATTATGTGTTGCATATTTATTATATTTTTTATTGTGGTTGCCTAGAGGGCTAACAAAAACCTGTAAGGCGTGAGACCTGTTTGCATGGTTGAGCCCGTGGATCTGCGATGACCTAGAAGGCGTGAGACTTTTCTGCATGATAGAGCCCATGACATTATGAGGACCTGTAAGGCGTGAGTATTTTTCTGCATGGCCTCTCTTGTGTATTGCTCTCCCGTAAGGCGTGAGTTTATTCCGCAGGTTGAGCTTTTGTATTGTGTTATTTATCTCGTATTGCATTCATATGTTATGATTGTTGTGGTTAGCTGCATCTTGAGCTTCGGAGGCGATGAGTGGTCGAGGTTGTGGTTGTTGTGGCGACTGGAGTATGGGAAGGTAAGGTAGTGTTGGGATGACGTTGTGTCTGTGCTGGGTGTGCCTGGGATGTTGGTATCATTTCTATTTAAACTTCTTTCATATTTTGGTTTCAATTTCAGTTATGATGTTTCAGTTATTCTGTCGCCTTGCATATTCAGTACAATCTTTCGTACTGACGTCCCCATTGCTTGGGAAACGCTGCATTCATGCCTGCAGGTTATCAGGTAGACAGTGATCTTGATTGCGTGTGGTCGAGTTCAACTAAAGGTTGGTATGCTCCATTCTTTCTGGAGTTGCTGAGTCTAGAGTCTTCCTTAGCTTTATTTTTGTAATGAGTACGTCAGGGCCCTGTCCTGACTCGTGGTTAGTAGTATTTCATCTTAGAGGCTTGTAGACATCTGTTGTGGGACTGGAAGGTAGTTACAGCCTGACTGGCCTTGTATTATCCTTTTGTTAGATTCAAGTTCATTTCTTTTGCGTTTCTTTTGGTTTTCTTGACCTTAATGGCCTGTATGTATTGTTTGGTTTAGTTTCTATTAGTTCGCTCGATTAAGTGAGGCATTCAATTAAGTGAGGCATGAGGTGCCAGTCGCGCCTCCCTGGATTTGGAGCGTGACATTTAACCTCTTCAATTTCAGCCCAACCCGCCCATTTGACACCTCTGTTTTAAACTTTTGACATGCCATGATAATATGTAATGGGTCCTACACATCATCGTCACATCGCTCGCATTTCAATGACTCAATTATTCTCTTTTCCGAATCTAGCTCATCAACATATGTTTATTTTGTCTTATAAATCAAAGAAAATATTTTTCTGTTGAAACCAGTGTCATTCCATATGACTTGAGTATAAATTTCGTACAATTAATCCAAGAAATTTAGAGTATTGAATCAAACAAATGACACTTAGATGAGAATAATTATTTTAGATTAATGGTAAATATATTGCACGTTGTGATGCTCTATGGCCTGCTTTTCGGATGTGTCACATCTTTGCATTTGTAATAGGTATCTCCTACAATGGATTTTATTGATCTAACAGAAAATTTTAAAAGCATAACAAGAAATTTTAAAAGACTAGTACAATATTGAGTGTAAAAAAATAATTCCTTATATTTTTTTCTCTTCTTGTTTCTTTACGTGAAGTGGTGACTTTATTATATAGTCATGTCTTCTTTATTTAGTTAGGACTCAAAAAAATTCTAATGTATAGAGCGAAGTGAGATTAGACACGTGAACAAGTTAGACACAGACATGTGAAAGAACATGAATGCAACAATTATATATCGGAGGCAGAAAATGCAATCCATTTTAAAGGAGTAAAGGGGTAAGACTGGACCAAGGCGCTTGGACACCCAGGGGAAGGATCAACGTATGGTGCCAGCTGTTACGAAATCGTTCTGAAGGCAATGTCGGACGTTGCTCTTTTAACTCTTAAATGCCATTTAATTCATCATTCAACATGAGTTACGAGAGAATAATTCTTGACTATCAAATCCTTAGAATTCATCCTTATAAAAGCAATGGAATCTTCAAGTTCTAGATGATCAAATTTTGATTATTGAATACTTGAATTTCTCTCTAATAATATTTATCAAAAGCATTACATATTTTTCAGTCTTGGTACCGGGGTCATCTCCATCAAAAGATTTCACTGGAATCGGGCTAAAACAGGCTACAATTATTTAAATCTCTTAAATTTATTTGATTAGACTTAGCTTATTTCTTATTTACAGCTTTTCTAGCTTATACATTTCATTATCTCGATTGATTTAATATACATGTCCTTTAAACCTCACATATAAATTCAACTGTATGTTTTTGGGGTAAACAGTTTGGCACTCACCATGTGATACGTTCAAATTACACCCTTTAAAAAGTGTAAATGATCGTTATCAAATATAGTAACCCAACAACTAGGATGGAGTCAAATTCCACAGGGAATATGGTGAGAAATATAACACTTAAAAGACGTTTGTTCACTGCACTTTATGTCAAATCTTATCCCTTAACTAAATAAAAGTTGTTGTATTGAATTTTAAAATTGATGAGATGTAAATATTTAGAACTAACATGATTTATGAAATTCAGGATTGTTTCACCATACAGTAAAGGTCCTCTAAAGGTTACAAGCGTCAATATTGTCGATCCTAGGTTGATTTAGAGCGAACAATGATCAATAACCTACCAATTATTATCTTCCCAAATGAAATGAAGTGTAATATTAAAACGACCATAATAAGTTAAGTAGATGTAACAATCGGGTCCATCATTATGGGTAAACCATTCGTGTCAATTTTTAGAATTAGAATACTCCGGGTTTGAGAGTTTGAAATTCTAGGCTAGGCTAGTCTCGGTCGGTTTTGGAGCGAGGTATAGTCTAGGGAAATCCGGATAATGATTGGGGTAGATGTCTGGATTTGAGCTAGTTATCCTTGTAGCTAAGACATAAAGGAGTCTGGGGGACTTTTCAGAATCGAATTTGGGTAAGTAGAATTCCCGGAATCGAGGTTGACGTGAATGGGTTGTTTCGGGACGTCGGGGAAATAAGTGTGTTATTAAATAGACTACTTTTGGAGATTTTACGACTTTCTATCCCGTGTCAATCGATATGGCGGTTGACACTCCGCCATGGCGATCTTCGCTGTAGCGGAGAAATTACCGCTATAGCGAAAGTCAACGATGGTCAGCCTCCGTCATAGCGGACGACTCCGCTACGATGGTACCGCTATAGCGGAGCGTGACGGGATTTAATGCAGAAATTTCTCCAAAACAGTTCAGTTTTTCTTGAAACATTTTGGGAGAAAAAAGGGGCAATTTTGGGTGATTTTCATCCGTTTTCCATCATTTTTTATCCTAAAGGTAAGGATTCTACTCCCAAAATTCTGTGATATCTTTCCTATGATATAGAATTGCTAGGGGTGGACTTGGTGAAAGGCTGGGATGACCTAGAAATGGTAGAATCTGGGGGAAAATGGGATTCTAGGGTGCTAGAGTTCTTGGGTCTTGATTCTTGGTAATGAGTAATGATCACTTAGCCATAATTCTCTAAGGAAATCCATAAAAATGATGAATTTAGGTGAATTCATGGTGGGAGAGCCCAGGAATGGGTGGAATGATCATGGTTGGCCTGGGGCTTGGGATTTTTCATAATTTGGGTAAATTGTTGGCCATAAGTATTGATTTTTGGTTACTGTGTATTTGTTCTAGACCAAGAACAAGCAAGGGATCCTTAAAAAAAAAGACTCTAGCACTGTAGAGCTTGCTTACTCGAGGTAGGTGATGGTTATTACTTCCTGTATGCACGGTATGTTTGTGTATTTTGATCTAATTATTTGTATGGTTTGCATTGCTTATGGAATGATTTTGAATATTCAAAAGTCCTGTTTTCAGTCTTGTGAAATGAACTGGGTATATTGCTTATTGGTTTACAAATGTTGATTGTTCATTGTTTGTGACTGTGAATTTATGTGACATTCAGTTGGCTTGGGTACCACGCCTGGTACGGGATATACTAATGGTTGGCTCGGGTACCGCGCCTGGTACGGGATATACTAATGGTTGGCTCGGGTATAACGTCTGGTACTGGATATACTAACGGTTGGCTCGGGTACCACGCCTGGTATGGGATAATACTAACGGTTGGCTTGGGTACCACGTCTGGTATGAGATATACTAACGATTGGCTCGGGTACCACGCCTGGTATGGGATAATACTAACGGTTGGCTCGGGTACCACGCCTGGTACGGGTTTACTTTATTGTGTTGTTTCATCTTTATTTAATATTTCCATGAGTTGACCGGGTTGTGTTATGAATTGTGGTTGTGTATTTTGGTCCTTGAAAGGCCAGGTTGTTGTATTGTGATTATGAGTTTTGGTCTTGGTGTAGACCAGGTTGTATGTCTGACACTTAGGTGTTGTCTAGAGGGGATCCAGGATTGTACGAGATATAATTATTATTGTTGTGGGTTGTTGATCATAACTTTGAGGTGGTTTATATGTGGGACAAGTTAGGTAGAGACTTATAGTCTAGGAATACCTGTTGACTTGCCTATGTGTTTTTGTACTCTACTTGATTTTTGTACTACTCATACACTATTTATTTGGAACTGGCCGATGATGCTACCAGTACACGGTGATTGTGTATTGATACTGCACTTGCTTGTCTTTTTATGACTACAGAAAATCTTCCGGCGATTGACGCATGACCTCACTTGTAGGCTTGACACTTCGAGATATCAAGGGTGAGATGTTTGACAAAGCTGCCTTGATTTCCATATATTGAGTTGTAGCACATTTGTTTTGGGCTCAGACTATTTCTATTTTTGGGGTTGCATCCCCGTACTCTAGCTTTGGTAGATGTTTTTGGTACGATGACTTTCAGATTCTAGGGTGGGATTTTCGTAGGTTATATTTATTTCTATATAGTTTATTTTAGCATGATTAATTGCTAGTTTACATTTCTGCACACTGGTTTTAAGCTGTTAGGCTATGCTAAGAGTGAGACTCTATTGGTTCGCTCATCCGGGGGTTGGGTGGGTGCACTCACGGCGGTATGGGTCGTGACAAAGATGGTATCAGAGCCCTAGGTTCATTGATTTCGTCGTACCAAAATAGGTCTAGTAGAGTCTTATGGAACGGTGCGGAGACGTCCTTACTTTTCTTCGAGAGGCTATAGGACTTTAGGAAACTATCTCTTCTTTCTTCCATCGTGCTATAACTTGATTCCAATTGGTATCTGGTGATACAAATTAGTATCTGACTCTTTCACTCTTCTGTCCGCAGATGGTTAACACAAGGAACAATGGAGCCAGACCGGCGGTCCCAACAGTGGGCCCGACTGTCCGTGGTAGAGGCAGGGGAAGGGGCAGAGAACGAGGTAGCGCCATACCCGCCAGGAGTGGGGCTCAAGCTGCTACAGGAGCGCGAGAGGAAACCCCTCCCCCACCTCAGGAACAGGTTGTCAAAGATGTGGAAGTTGTTGTGGAGGATGAAGGGGCGCGGGCGGAGGTAGAGGTGGCACCGACTGGAGGTGCAGGCCTTCCCTCTATGACGCTCGAAGCCTTTCAGCAGGCTTGGAACTTCTTGAGTGGTTTGGTTGGTGCTGGAGCCATACCCGCGGGCGTTGCAAATCAGGATCTGGGCACTCAACCAACAGATCCTACATCTCCTAGGATGGATGCAGCTTCAGGCACAGGTGACTTCTTCAGGACAATGCTAGGCCCAGTGATGACAGGAAATGAACATGAGTTGCTGACCAAGTTTCTCAAGATGAAACCTCCTATGTTTCAGGGTATGGACATGGAAGATGCTTATGAGTTCATACTGGATTGTTATGAGAGGTTACACAAGCTGGGCATTGTGCAACAGTATGGGGTTGAGTTCATCACATTTCAGCTGCAGGGTGATGCCAAGCAGTGGTGGAGATCTCATGTGGAGTATGGGTCGTCTGTTTTACCTCCACTGACTTGGGAGCAGTTCCACTCTCTTTTCTTAGAGAAGTACGTACCCCGTACCTTGAGGGACCGGAAAAAGGATGAATTCTTGAATTTGGAGCAGGGTAGCATATCAGTCTCTGCTTATGAGGCAAAATTTCATGCCTTGTCTCATTTTGCTACACAGTTGCTGGGTTCCGAGGAGGAGCAGGTTCGGTTGTTTGTCAAGAGTTTGAATACTGAGTTTCAGGTATTGTCTGTGC
The DNA here is from genome assembly GCA_003996215.1 of Jaltomata sinuosa. Lineage (NCBI taxonomy): Eukaryota > Viridiplantae > Streptophyta > Magnoliopsida > Solanales > Solanaceae > Jaltomata > Jaltomata sinuosa. The sequence continues at coordinate 337,727 of QJPP01000441.1, forward strand.
ACATGACTTCTTCAGGGAAAGGCTTCAACGAAGTGACAGATTATGTGAAGAAACTTGAGGGAGTCAGGCAGGCGGGGTAGGCTAAAGTGTTAGCCAAGAAGCCCCGGAATAAGGGAAATTATGGTGGTTCATACTCCAGGGGTCAGAATCAGTAGGTATACTCATCCCGTCCTATTCAGTCAGCTCTGCCTGCTGCTACAGGTGGTCGTCCGGGAGCTAATCAGTAGTTTTCAGCTCCTAAGGGCCAGGGAACTTCTTATTCATCTGCTAGCAGGCCTGCACTTGATCATGGTTATTTCCATTGTGGTGATCTGGGATACTTTAAGGGGGAGTACCCTCACAGGCAGACCGGTAATCATGTTCAGCAGCAGCCCAAGGCTGTGGGCCCGGCAGGTAGAGGTGGTCATGCTAAAGGTCGTCCATAGGGTGGGCGAGGTAACTTTCAGGGAGGTCGGGGAGACGGAGGGAATGGTGGCGCGGGCAGAGGTGCAGCGCATCCGGCCAGGGAAGTTGCCTGGATTGATGATCGGGCTCACTGTTATGCATTTCCAGGGAGGATCGATGCTGAGGCATCAGATGCGGTGATCACAGGTACCATTCTCGTCTGTGATAAAATGGCTTTGGTATTATTTGACCCAGGTTCTACATATTCTTATGTTTCTGTGAGTTTTTCTTTGGGTCTGGACTTGATATGTGATATCCTTGATTCCCCTATCCATGTTTCCACCCCGGTTGGAGAGTCGGTGATCGTGATTCATGTTTATCGTAATTGCTCGGTTGTATTTATGGGGTTGCAAACTTGGGTAGACTTAGTAATTCTGGATATGGTTGACTTTGATATTATTTTGGGCCTGACCTAGTTATCCCCGTATGATGCTGTGTTTAACTGTAACACCAAGACTGTGGCTCTAGAGATTCTGGGTAAGGATAGGCCAGAGTGGGAAGGTGTGTACAGGTCTAAGCCGACCAAAATCATATCATTTTTTTGGGCTAGGAAGCTAGTGGGGAGAGGGTGTTTAGCCTTTATGTCTCATCTCCGGGACGATAGTGTGGAGTCCCCATCTATTGAGTCAGTTCCAGTTGTTTTAGAGTTTCGTGAGGTGTTTCCAGCGGATTTACCTGGCGTGCCTCCGGACACGGATATTGACTTTTGTATTGACTATGAGCCGGGCACACGTCCCATTTCCATTCCTCTGTATCATATGGCTCCGGCAGAGTTAAGGGAACTTAAGACTCAGCTTCACGAACTCCTAGATAAGGGATTTATCTTTCCCAGTGCTTCGCCTTGGGGTGCTCCGGTATTGTTTGTAAAGAAGAAGGATGGTAGTATGCGGATGTGCATAGATTACAAGCAATTAAACAAGGTTATCATCCGAAATAAGTACCCTCTACCCCGTATTGATGATCTGTTTGACCAGTTACAGGGTGCATCAGTGTTTTTGAAAATTGACTTGAGGTCAGGGTATCACCAGTTGAAAATTAGGCCCGAGGATGTTCCTAAGACTGCTTTTCAGACTCGGTATGGGCATTACAAGTTCTTAGTGATGTCGTTTGGGTTGACCAATGCGTCGGCGACATTCATGAGTCTGATGAATGGGGTGTTTAAATCTTACTTGGATTCGTTCGTCATCGATTTCATTGATGACATTTTGATCTACTCCAAGAATAGGGAGGAGCATGCTAAACATCTCCGTATAGTGTTGGACATTTTGAGACATCAAAAGCTCTATGCAAAGTTTTCCAAGTACAAATTTTGGTTGACTTCAGTTACGTTCTTGGGGCATGTAGTGTCAGAACAGGGGGTGATGGTAGATCCCCTGAAGATAGAGGCAGTCAAGAGTTGGGCCCGGCCTAGCTCTGTAACTGAGGTGAGGAGTTTTGTTGGGCTAGTAGGTTATTATCGGAGGTTTGTTAAAGATTTTGCATCCATTGTTACTCACCTGACAAGGCTAACACAGAAAGATATACCGTTTGTGTGGTCTGACAACTGCGAGGAGAGCTTCCAAAATCTTAAGACACTTCTGATCACGGCTCATATTTCGTCATTATCGATTGAAGGTAAAGACTTTATAGTTTACTGTGATGCTTCACATTTTGGTTTGGGTGCTGTGTTGATGCAGGATAGGAATGTGATAGCCTATGCTTCTAGGCAGTTGAAGGTGCATAAGAGAAACTACCCGACTCATAATTTAGAGTTGGCAGCGATGATTTTTGCACTCGAGATTTGGAGACACTATTTTTATGGTGTCAAGTGTGAGGTGTTCATTGATCACCGTAGTTTGCATCATGTTTTCACTCAAAAGGACTTGAATCTGAGGCAGAGAAGGTAGATGAAATTGTTGAAGGATTATGATGTGACTATTCTGTACCATCCGGGTAAGGATAATGTGGTGGCAGACGCATTAAGCCGGAAAACAGTTAGCATGGGCATTTTGGCTTGTTTGGGGGTGTCCAAACGACCACTAGCAAGGAAATTCAGGCATTGGAGTCCAAGTTCATGCACTTGGGTATTTCAGAACAAGGTGGAATATTTGCCAGTATTGAGGTCAAATCCACATGCATAGAGGAGATAAAGGCCAAAAAGTTTCAGGATTAGCAGTTGAGCAGGCTCCAGAGCAAGGCAATATCCAGAGATTCTGGGGATGCCTCGTTAGATTCTGGTGGTGTGTTAAATTTTAGAGGAAGGATTTGTGTTCCTCGGGTTGATGACATGATTCAAAAGGTGTTGGAAGAGGCTCATGGTTCGTGGTATTCAATTCATCCGGGTGTAACCAAGATATACAGGAATTTAAGGCAACTTTATTGGTGGCCTGGGATGAAAAGGGACATAGCTGATTTTGTGTCCAAATGTCAGAATTGCCAGCAGGTAAAGTATGAGCACCAAAGACCTGCAGGACTACGTCAGAGGATTCCCATTCCAGAGTGGAAGTGGTAGAGAATAGCCATGAATTTTGTGGTGGGTCTCCCGAAGACTTTGGGGAAGTATGACTCTATTTGGGTCATTGTTGACAGGCTGACCAAGTCAGCTCACTTTATTCCAGTCAGGGTGGATTATAATTTACAGCAATTGGCTAAGATCTACGTGAAGGAAATTGTGAGATTGCACGGGGTACCACTGTCCATTATCTTAGACAAGGGTACACAGTTTACTTCCAAGTTTTGGGGCAAGTTGCATGAGGAGTTGGGCACTCAACTCACTTTTAGTACAACCTTCCATCCTTAGACTGATGGTCAGTCGGACGATTTAGGTATTGAAGGACATGCTGAGAGCATGTGTGATTGACTTTGGGAGTCATTGGGACCAGTTTCTACCATTGTGTGAGTTCTCATACAATAATAGCCACCACTTCAGTATCGACATGGCACTGTTTGAGGCTCTATGTGGGAGGAGTTGTAGGTCACCGATTAGGTGGTTTGAGGAAGGCGATGTAAAGCCTTTGGGCGTAGACTTGGTAAGAGAAGAGCAAGAAAAGGTAAGTGGTATTCAGACCAAGTTACTAGCTGCCCAAAGCAGGCGAAAGGAATATGCGGATTGCAAGGTCCGGGACATGGAATTTCAGGTTGGTGAACATGTGTTATTGAAAGTGTCATCAATGAAGGGAGTTATGCATTTTGGTAAGAGGGCAAGCTCAGCCCCCGATTCATCGGACCATTTGAAGTTCTTGAGATCTTAGGGCCCATCGCTTACAGATTGGCCCTGCCGCCCAGTCTGTCGGGTGTCTATCCGGTGTTTCATGTATCCATGCTAAAGCGATACCATGGGGATGGGGACTACATTATCAAGTGGGATGAGGTGCTTTTTGATAAGGATCTTCGCTATGAAGAGGAACCGATTTTGATTCTTGATCGAGATGTCCAAAAATTGAGGACAAAGGTGATCAGTATGGTAAGGGTTCAATGGAATCATCATCCGGTTAAGGAAGCCACTTGGGAAACCAAGAAGGATATACGGTACAAGTACCCTCACTTGTTTGAAGATACAGGTACTACTCTTTCTTTCTTTACCTTTTCGTATTTTTGAGTTTGATCATTTGGGGATGAACGATGGATAAATTGGTATCTATTATAATGATTAGATCTATCATTATGGGTAAACCATTCGTGCTAATTTTTAGAGTTAGAAAACTCCGGGTTTGGGAGTTTGAAATTTTAGGCTAGGCTAGTCTCGACCGGTTTTGGAGTGAGGTATAGTCTAGGGCAATTCGGGTAAGGATTGGTGTAGATGTCTAGATTTGAGCTAGTTATCATTGTAGCTAACACATAAAGGAGTCTGGGGGACTTTTCATAATCGAATTTGGGTAAGTAGAACTCCCGGAATTGAGGTTGACGTGAATGGGTTATTCCGGGACGTCGGGGAAATAAGTGTGTTGTAAAATAGACTAGTTTTGGAGATTTTACAACTTTTTGACTCGTGTCAACCGCTACGGCGGTTGACATTCCACTATGGCAATCTCCACTATAGCGGAGAAATTACCGCTACAATGAAAGTCAACGATGGTCAGCCTCTGCTATAGCGGATGACTCCGCTACGGCGGTACCTCTATAGCGGAGAAGACCGCTATAGCAGAGCGTGATGAAATTTATTGTACAAATTTCCCCAAAATAGTTTAGTTTTTCTTGAAATGTTTTGGGAGAAGAAGGAGGTGATTTTGGGCGATTTTAATCCGTTTTCAACCATTTTTTGTCCTAATGGTAAGGATTCTACTCCTCTAACTCCATGATATCTTTTCTATGCTATAGAATTGTTAGGGGTGAACTTGGGGAAAGGTTGGGATGACCTAGGAATGGTAGAATCCGGGGAAAAAGGGGATTCTAGGGTGCTAGAGTTCTTGGGTCTTGATTCTTGGTAATGGGTAATGATCACTTAGCCATAATTCTCTAAGGGAATCCATAAAAATGATGAATTTAGGTGAATTAATGATGGGAGAGCCCGGGAATGGGTGGAATGGTCATGGTTGGCCTGGGCTTTAGGATTTTTCATAATCCAGGTAATTTGTAGGCCATAAGTATTGATTTTTAGTTACTGTGTATTTGTTCTAGACCAAGAACAGGCAAGGGATCCTGAAAAAGGGAAGGCTCTGGCACTGTAGAGCTTGCTTACTCGAGGTAGGTGATGGTTATTGCTTCATGTATGCACTGTATGTTTGTGTACTTTGGACTAAGTATTTGTATGGTTTGCATTGCTTAGGGAATGATTTAGAATGTCCAAAAGTCCTGTTTTTCAGTCTTGTGAAATGAACTAGGTGTATTGCTTGTTGGTTTACAAATGTTGATTGTTCATTGTTTGTGACTGTGGATTTATATGACATTTGGTTTGCTCGGGTACCACGCCTGGTACGGGATATACTAACGGTTGGCTCGAGTACCACGCCTAGTACAGGATATACTAACGGTTGGCTCGAGTACCACGCCTGTTACGAGATAATACTAACGGTTGGCTCGGGTACCACACTTGGTACGGGATTTACTAACAGTTGGCTCGGGTACCACGCCTGGTACAGGATAATACTAACGGTTAGCTCGGGTACCACGCCTGGTATGGGTTTACTTTATTGTGTTGTTGCATCTTTATTTAATGGTTCCTTGAGTCGACCGGGTTGTGTTATGAATTGTGGTTGTGTATTTTGTCCTTGAGAGGCCGGGTTGTTGTATTGTGATTATGAGTTTTGGTCTTGATGTAGACCGGGTTGTATGTCTGACACTTAGGTGTTGTCTAGAGGGGATCCAGGGTAGGTCCTGGATTGTACGAGGTATAATTGTTATTACGGTGGGTTGTTGATCATAACTGTGAGGTGGTTTACATGTGGGACAAGTTAGGTAGAGACTTGTAGTCTAGGAATACCTGTTGACTTGCCTATGTGTTTCTGTACTCTTACTTGATTTCTGTACTACTCATACACTGTTTATTTGGAACTGGCTGATGATCCTACCAGTAAACGTTGGTTGTGTACTGATACTGCACTTGCATATCTTTTTGTGAGTACAGAAGATCTTTCGGCGGTTGACGCACGACCTCACTTGTAGGCCTGACACTTCGAGATATCAAGGGTGAGTTGTTCGACCAAGCTGCCTTGATTTCCATCTAATGAGGTGTAGCCCATTTGTTTCGGGCTTAGACTATTTATATTTTTTGGGTTGCATCCCCGTACTCTAGCTTTGGTAGATGCTTTTGGTACGATGACTTTCAGATTCTAGAGTGGAATTTCCGCAGGTTATATTTATTTCTTTAGAGTTGATTTTAGTATGATTGATTGCTAGTTTACATTTTTGCACACTAGTTTTAAGCTGTTAGACTATGCTAAGAGTGGGACTCTATTGGTTCGCTCATCCGGGGGTTGGGTGGGTGCCACTCAAGGCGGTCTGGGTCGTGACAGTAGAATTATCGTATTCCTATGAAATCTCATTAAACAAGGATTAACTTCTTGAGTTCTTAGCCATTAACAATTTACAACCTAAATGAATCTTTTCGGAAAACACTAAGGCTTAAGGGCATTCATTTAACGTTTGCAATCGTTAATTTTCAATAATTTGATTGTTAACAACTCACCCACAATCTATTCAATTCTATAGTGACACTTTTGCCCTAAGATTCATTCGCTGCATAGATTCACAATCCCAGAATTGGAGTTTAGTTACCCATGCTATAAAGAAAAGCAATAACAATAATTGAAAGGAACATACCTACGAATGAAGTTGATTAGTAATAGAAACTTGTTCTTCACAAAAGAGCATTGAAAGTAGCGCTCAAACTTTCTTCAAAATTCCAAACTAAAGTAACGTAATATCTCTCCAAAAAGTGTGTAAAATATATGCTAAAAGAAGTGTCTGAAAAAATATCCAAGAAGTCCTATTTATAGCCAAGTACAAATCAAATCCGGATTAGTCTAGAAAAAAGAAAGACACGTTATTCTGCATGGAAGCCAAATGGTCTATTTCATTCCTTAACAGACCTTTTAGGTGACCATTGTAACTTCTTTAATTTAGTTGTATTCTAGTTCTTGAAACAGGAAAGGGAACAGACCGTTATTTATGAAAATGGTCCATTATGCCGATCGTTGTAACTTTTCTTTTTTCGCCAGATTCTGTCTTTGAGGTTGAATGCAACGGTTCATTTTAACTCAAAACAGTCAGTAAAGCTTTTTATTTTTGACACATCTACGACCTTTTATTGAATCAAGTCTATCTTTCCTAAAATACAACCAAAGCACAACAATTTGCATAGTACTTACTTGAAAACCACAAAACTTCTTCGTCGTTAAAAGCATAAAATGTGTCATAAAATCTAATCATATCACCATGCGACTAAGGTTAATTGTGGTGTTATTTTGATCTTGCTAAACTAATAATAACAAACTTTATATTTATGAACCTAAACAGTCGATTGACATAATGGATGGCACTGGTAACGCTGACCAGACCACGTTAATACCAACCCCCTCTTGAATGATCTCGCAGATAATGTAGTCAATCCTATAATTAGAGAGACACAAGTTATGAATGGGCATAGGACTTTTCTACAAGGATCTCAACAATCAAGAAACGCTTATACTCAAAAGACATCACCAGGAACTCATAGTGGCCATAACGTGTCCTGAATGCTGTCTTAGGGATGTCCTCCACCCTAACCCTCAAGTAGTGGTAGCCTGACCTCAAATCTATCTTCGAAAAAATGGTCGAACCCTGAAGTTCATCAAACAAATCATGTATGCGCAGCATTGGATACCCATTCCTTACAGTCACCCTATTCAGCTGTCGATAATCAATACACATCCGTATCGACCTATCCTTCTTCTTTGCAAATAGAACAGGAGCACCCCAAGGCGATACACTCGGCCTAATAAAACCTTTAGCTAACAAGTCTTGGAGCTGCTCCTTTAGCTCTCTCAACTCAGCTGGAGCCATACAGTAAGGAGAAATAGAAATGGGCCTGGGCCTGGCTCTAACTCAATAGTAAAGTTGATGTCTCTCTCAGGTGGAAAGCCTGAGGTTGGTAGGGAACACATCTAGGAAATCTCTAACCACCAGAACTGACTCAGGGGAAGAAGGGTCGGCACTAGCATCTCGGACATATGCTAGATAATCCAAACACCTGCGAAAAATCAACTTCCTAGCTCGAAGTCAAGAGATGATCCTCGATGGTGCACGACTGACAGAACGTTGCCATACAACTAGGGATATGCCGGGCACGGCTATGGTAATAGTTTTGGCATAACAATCTAAAACTGCACGATGAGGGGATAACCAGTCCATGCCCAGAATGACATCAAAGTCTAACATATCAAGAATCATCAAATCACCCCAAGTCTCTATATCTCCAATAGCAATCATACAGGATCTAGAAATCTGATCCACTACTAAAGAATCTCCTACCGAGGTCAAAAGAGATACATGTACAGATAACGGATCACTAGTCAAACCCAAGCAAGGTAAATAGTAGGCAGAAACATATAAGCAAGTAGATCCAGGATCAAATAAAGCCAAAGTTGACTGACGGCATACATAAATTGTACCTGTGATCACAGCATCCGAGGCCTCTGCCTCCAGACTCCCAAGGACCGCATAAAACTGATGACGACCACCACATGACTGACCGCCATCCCTGCCACCTCTCCTGCCATGCTGGGCACAAACTCTAGCCTGACCACCACTCTCTCTAGCCAGTGGATGTACTAGACGGATAGGCTGAGCCGGTTGAGCGGGTCGCTGAACTGTACCCCACTGGGGGCAATCTCTAGCAAAGTGCCCAATAACTCCGCACTCATAACAAGCCCCTAACATCCTATACTGTCAAGATGAACCAGCTGAATCTATATGGCCACCACAGCCTGATGCCCTAGAAGCGGTACCTTTAAAAGACTGACCACTATAGCCCTGCTGTCTACTCTGACCCTGCTCAAACTGAGACCCACCAGAACACTGAAGCGAAGCCTGAACTGGTCGACTAGACTGACCCTGGTGCTATTATGGCTGATAACCTTAGCCCCACTAGCCTGAACCTCTACTACCATGACGAGAACCACTATAGTTGCCCTAATATCGAGGCATCTTATCTCAGGCCCCGGAATCATGATGATGCAAATCCTCTATGGTACGAGCATAGTCTGCAATAGCCTGAAATGATCAACCACTAGCAACCAATATCTCAGCTGGATCTCTAAACTCTGTCCGCAACCCCCAAACAAACCTACAGACTCTGTCAGGCTCGGTAGGCATAATCATGGCCCTAAATGGAGCAAGATGATGGAAGCAAGTCTCATACTCAGATATGATCATAGAACCCAACATAAGTCTAGTGAACTGCTCCCTACGATGCTCCCTGTCACTCTGTGGTAAGAACTTGGCCATGAAAGCCTCATAGAACTCTGACCAAGATAACGGAGGACACGAAGATGGTCTGCAAGCAACCTGGGCCCTCCACCATAACTTAGTTGGGCCCTCTAGCTGATAAGTGGTATACCCAACGCCGTGAGTCTCCAATAATCCCAAATGGTGTAGCATTTCCTCACAAGTAGTAATGAAGTCATGTGGATCCTGACCAGAAGTACCAGCGAACCTCGGAGGTGCCAATCTCAAAAAAACCTACCCAATGCCTTCTGCTCTGTCTCTGTCATAGTTGGGCGAGGAGCAAGAGGTTGTGCAACAGATGGTACCGAAATAAACTCAGCACAAGGAGGCGCAGTATTAGCTTACGCTCCTGAACTCTGTGCACCTAGGGTTGCCCCCTGAGCGGATGTCTATGCTACCTCAGAAGGCCGCTCTCCAATTATACTCAAAAGTTGTAGAAGTAAACCCCGAACATCTGAAGACTGAGCTGGGGCTGGAGCTGGCACTGAAGCTGATACTAGAGCTAGCACTGGAGCTGGTGGCATCTGGGTTGTCCCCTGGTCCACATGCTACTTCTCGAGAACAAACTCGGGCTCAACCTCAACCCTCGGTGCTTTAACTGGTGCCGCTGCTCGAGCACATCCTATAGCTCTACCTCTGCGACCTCCCCAGCCCCTAGCTAGAGTCGAGGGTGTTGGAGTCAAAGGCTCGCCCCTGCCTGATATCGATGCTCTCGTACAAACCATCTGCGGAATAATGAACTAGAATAAGTGATATTTCTGGAAACCATGAAGGATAAGACACACGATATAGAAGCAATAAGAGAGTCATATTTCCTAAGATGCCACTGTAGCCTCTCAAAGATTGAGTACGGATGTCTCCGCCCCAATCTGCAGGACTCTACTAGATATTGGCTCCTATACTACCGGTGAAACCTAGTCTCTAATACCAAGTTGTCACGGCCTAATTTCTCGGTCATGATGGCACCTACAACCCCAAGTAGGCAAACCAATCCCCGTAGCCCAGATCAGTTAGTAATGGGCTACTACGAACCAATCAAGCGGGAGAACAGTATAAACATGCGAAAGCAAGGGAAATAAGTAAAGAAAAGGGACAACAGGAATATATATATACATAAATGAAAGCTAAACCAAACCTAAAACCTTGTATCATAGTATAAGAGCCAGAACTAAGTATAAGGAGTACAAGGAATCCAAAATAATATATACAAATTTGTCTCCGAATAACAAAAGAGAGTACAAGATACAAGGATGAGATAAGCAGCTAAACTACGGTCGCTAAGAGCTCACCCTCAGTCTTAAATGACTCAAAACACCTGGCACGGTTAGCAGCGAGAACTCACACTCGGATCTACACCTAAAAAGATGCAAAAGTGTAGTATGAGCATCAATTTCTAAGCAATGGGTACCTAGTAGGTATCATAGGCCGATTGGGCACATATAAGATATAAAAGTAATAATATAGCAGAAAGGAAACAAGTAGTCGCAGAACAACGAACAAGCACATAGAAGCTAGCACGAAAAGACTACAAGGAGAAAAAAATTATGCTAGGCTAGCTAATAGAGCTAACCATCACAGAACATGGGCGAAGGAAGAAGGAACGCACCTGGGGTCCATGCAATAATAATATATACAAGAGTTAAAGGAGAAGGTGGTATACCGGTAACCTCAAGTAAGTAGAGATGGAGGCAAGGAAAATAATGATAACACATTTCAAAGTCTACCTACAGTCCCACAGACACCCATACACCCGAGGAACATATACAAGTGAAAACAAACCCTTCAACATCCCATACTACCTGAGCATACACTGAGCAAACAGCAAACAGGGGTGGATCCGAACACAATATGCATGATATGATATGATATGCTGAACCAAGTGATGGTAGTGTCGTATGTTACCCCCTTCGGTACCTAGAAGGCCCAATAGAGGCAGGATCCGTGGAAGGTATTCCCTCGAGTACCTCAACTCCACTGTACACCCCTCCTCCGGTCACCCTAGGCCCGTAGCTCTTGGTCCGGAATGGCAGGGTCCATGGAGGTCTACTCGTAGACCACATACTAAAACTCAAGCCTCAATATAGCAGTCCAGAGTGCAACCAGATCCAAACTAGTAACCAAATCTCGAGAATGTATGTCTGGAGTCTATCCAGGTCTAAATCAGTGAATAAGTCTCAAAAATCCTACCAAGGGTGCCCGGACATAACCGGATCTAAAATAGTAGTAAAGCCAGTCTACTGCTCGATCCGACCGAGTCTAGTATAAGTATGAAAATAGTGGTAAAATCATCCTTTTTAACTCTTTCTTACCCCAAGAAGGTCTATGAAAACAATTCCAAACCTTTTATAACTATTTTACCAAAATCGAGCCCTCGAGCCATACTAGGTTTAGAAAACTAACAATAGTAGGCCTGAAGCCAAAGCCGTAGTAAATCATGAGAAAACCTCTTTGTATGTATGAGAATGGTATGCTCAATCACAACCAGTAGCCCAATGGCTCACAATCAATATATCGGTCATGCACAGGCTCCAATCGCTCTACATCAAGCATAACCAACTCTATAATAACGGTATCGATGTCCGGGACTCACGGACATTCCCAAATAACCCACCATCTATGGTCCAGAGTCAAAACAAGGCCACATAGGACCACAAGGGTGATATGTGAGAAATATAGGAGAAAAATATTATTGAATTGTGTCTATATTATTACACAGATTCTATATATAGACACTAGATAACAATCCTTTACCAAGTAGGATTCTATATACTATTCCTATTCCTACTCTAACTAGGATTCTAAATACTATTCCTATTCCTATTCTATCACTCCCCCTCAAGATGGTGTGTACAAGTCATGCGTACCTAGCTTGTTACAGATGTAATCAATACGAGGACCGGTGAGGGACTTGGTGAAGATATCTGCAAGTTAATCACTCGACTTCACAAATTTTGTAACAATATCACCTAAGAGTACCTTTTCTCTGATAAAGTGACAATCAATCTCAATGTGCTTAGTCCTCTCATGAAATAATGGATTTGATGCAATATGAAGAGCCATTTGATTATCACACACAAGTTCTATCTGACCGATTTCTCCAAATTTTAGTTCTCTCAGCAACTGTTTGATCCAAACTAGTTCAGAAGGTTCTACAACCATTGCTTGATATTTTTCTTCTACACTAGATCGAGCAACCACACTCTGTTTCTTACTCTTCCATGACACCAAGTTACCTCCTACTAAAACACAATATCCGAATGTAGAACGTCGTCTATCACTAGGTGATCCTGCCCAATCCGCGTCTGTATATCCAATGATTTGCTCATGACCTCAATCCTTGAAGAGTAGTCTTTTACCTGGAGATGACTTTATATATCGCAGAATGTGAACAACTGCATCCCAATGACTATCACAGGAAGAATCCATAAACTAACTTACAACACTTACAGGATAGGAAATGTCAGGTCTGGTCACTCTGAGATAATTCAACTTACCAACCAGATGCCTATATCTTCCAGGATCACTAAGTGGCTCCCCTTGTCCTTGTAGGAGTTTAGCATTCGGATCCATAGGAGTGTCAATGGGTCTACAAACCACTATTCTTGTCTCCTCAAGAATGTCTAAGGCATACTTGCGTTGCGGAATAACAATACCTGATCTGGACTGAGCAACCTCAATACCTACACCAATTGTTTGTCCGGTACTGCGATCATACATGATAAAAGAGTCCTTAAGAAATAGTATGTCATAATTTAGGGCACGAGTCAAATGACTGACAGGCGCAAGATTAAAAGGACAACCATGGACATAAAGAACAGAACTTAAAGTGACAGATAATAGGGGATTATCTTGTCCAACTCCTTTTGCTTTGGTTTGGTTCCCATTGGCTAAAGTAATAGTTGGAAGAGACTGTGAATAAATAATATTTGACAAAAGTAATTTATCGCTAGAAATATGGTCAAAAGCGCCAAAATCCATAACCCATGATCCAAAGGTAGAAGACTGTGCAGCTGAGGCTACTGGTAGAGATGTATGCTTACTTGCTCGATATCGAAGATACTCATTATATTCCTCTTCAGATAAATAAACCCATTTATTACTTGTGGTGTTAGGTTGAGCAACATGAACATCTTTAGATGGCCGACCATGCAAGGAATAGCATACTTCACGAGTGTGTCCAAGTTTATTACAGTAACTACACTTAGGTCGAGAAAAACATACTTCACGAGTGTGTCCAAGCCTATTACAATAGCTACACCTAGGTCGACATCTTCCAAAATAACCTCCCCCTCGTCGATTCTTCATGGATTGTGATGTTTGATAATCTGATATCCTCATTAAAGGTTCAGACTTAATCATAGGACTATAATAAAAAGTGACCGAATCTTGAAGAAAATGGTATGGGTCAGCTCGGAATCTCTGTGCGACACTGACAATAAAATATTTCTTCAATAAACGGCCCAAAAAAAAGTAGATTTCATCGCCCAAATCTGGTCAGAATCAGGAAACAAGTCACCGGAAACAAAGAGAAATCGCAGCAGCAACTCACATTTGCCAAAACCAGTCAGCACAAACTCAGATCTGCCAAAAAAGTAAGAAGTCGCTGGAAAATATTGTTTCTCACCGAAACTTGAAGAAAACTATCAGTTTGTTGTCGGATTAGTCAGGCGACCTAAGTGGAGAAAGAAATTCTTGAAAAAAGTGGCCGAAAAAAGGCTCACGCGCCCAGCGCATTATCTAGATCTTGCCGGAGATGTCTGCTCTGGTTGGCAGATGGCAGCGCATGGAGAGGCTTCTGTCAGTGAAAATTTAGGGTTATGGTCTCTGAAGGTGTGGGACCTCGTGGTGGTGTTGGTTTTTTGCATAACACTGATGAACACGGGGTGACACAACACAGCCCTAGCAAGTTGCCAGAATTTGACGCACGGCGACTGTTTTGTCATAATTTTCTTTCACCGATGTTTCTCACCAATGCTCTGATACCATGTCAGAAATATAGGAGAAAAATATTATTGAATTGTGTCTTCATTATTACACAAAGATTATATATATAGACACTAGACAATAATCCTTTACCAAGTAGGATTTTATATACTATTCCTATTCGTACTCTAACTAGGATTCTATATACTATTCCTATTCCTATTCTAACATATACTATCAACTATAATGAATACTACAATCAACGGAGCAAAAATAAGACGGACATGAAGAAGCTGACAAGGTCTGGGGTACCAAGCTAATAAATCCAACCCAAGGATGCTAATTAGTACAATTATATCCTATATATGTGGAGTCAAAAAGAGTTAAACCATAACCTACCTGTCATCCGACGACAAGCTGCTAGGACGACGATGTCTAAGCTCGAATCGCTCCGAGAAACTCCAAAATGAAATCAAGCTCAAATTTAGGCTTGAATAACTTGACGTAGATAATTGATTTTATTTCAAAAATTGAATAAATCAGCAAAATATATGTTTCTACTTAATACTCCCTCGGACAGTATACACATACATGTAGCAGTAGGTTAAACTTCACTTTGCAATGGAACCAAAAATAAATGAATGAAAAGTTTTCCTGTGAGTTTTTAAAGAAAATTTCATGTAAGGAATATTGTTGCTGAAGTTGAAATGGTTGATAAATATCACATATATACGACCACTTAAAAAAGAAAGGATAATTACTTGTTACGATCTGATTTCTCGATCATGATGGCACCTACAACCCCCCGGTAGGCGAATTAATCCCCGTAGCTCGGAACGGTTAGTAGTGGTCTACATTCTAACAATTTAAGCGGAAGAACAATTTAATAAGCAGAAGCAAGGGAACAAGATGAAGAAAAATAGATAACAGGAATATATACATATGCGGAAGCTAAACCAAACCCAAAACCTGGTATCATAGTATAGAGTCGGAACTACAAACAAGGAGTACGAAGCATACAAAATAATGTATACATAAATGTCTCCGAGTAGTAACAGAGTACATAAGCAAAAGATAAACTAATGGTGATGGCCCACACTAGGATCTACACCAGAGCTCACCCTCAGTCTGGAGAATCACAAAAGCAGCCCCTCGCACGAGTCTTCAACGAGCTAATGGTGATGGCCCACACTAGGATCTACACCAGAAGATGTAGTGTGTAGTGTGAGCATCAAATACGAAGCAAAAGGTACCCAGTAGGTATCATAGGCCGATTGGGCACATATAAGATAAAAGCGTAGTAACAGACAGAATAGAAGTAAGTAGTTATGGAGATCTACGAAAAATGCATAGGAACTAGCCCAGAGGGAAGACAACAGAAATAACATACAAGGCTAGCAAGTAGAGTATATATACACAATAGGCACAGGTGAAAGTAAGAAATGACGCACCTGGGATCCTTGCAACAACAGTATATACACAATAAGTTTTAGAAGTGGATGGTATACCAGTAACCTCAAGTACAAGGGAATGAAGAGGAGAGTAAAGATAGACATGCTCGGAAACATGAATCAATAACCAAACTAATCATACCAATCTCAAATCTAGAAAGTAACAACTTAGCAGTATACAAACTTATAAGTATAATCATAACAGGGTATAACACTACGATAAAGTAACAAGAGTCTACCTACAGTCCCCCGGCCGCCCATACAACTGAGGAACATAAAGAAGCAAAAACAAACCCTCCGGCCGCTCATACAATCAGAGCGTACACTCAACAAATAGAAAACAAGGGTGGAGCCTCAGACAATGAATGATATGATGTATGAAGATCTCAGGGTGGGATAGTAACTCTGTATGTACCTCCACCGGTGCCAATCGGGCCCAGTAGGTAGGTTCCATGAAAGGACACTGCCCGTATACCTTTACTTTGTAGTATACCCTTCCTCCGGCACACGCAGCCCCAAGCCCCAAGTCCGGAATGGCAAGGTCCATGGAGGTCCTGGAACCCATACTAAAACTCAGTATTGAAAACGTGTCATCTGGAAGCAAGTTCAGGTTCAAGCTAGAGACCCAGTCTCGAATATGCATGCCCAGACCCTGTCCAGGAATAAAGTAGTGGAAAAATGTCTCAAAAACACCTCCAAGGGTTCCCGAAGCGTAATCAGGTCTAAAACAGTAGAAAGTCAACTCAGATGCTCAGTCCGACCGAGGCTAAAGTCATCTCAAGTCAGTAAGAAAACTCATCTAGCACCCCGGACCTGCCGAGTCTAGCATTAATAGTGAAACTGGTAATAGAAATCACAATTTAACTTTCTTTTACCACAAGAAGATCCACAAGTTAAATCAAACCATTTCCAATTCATTTCCGTCGAAAATGGGCCCCCGGGGCCATGCAAAGTTAGAAAAACAGTTCCAGTAGGCCGAAGCCAAAACCGTAGTAAAACGTGGATAAATCCTCTTTATATGCATGGAAATGATATGATCAAACACAAATAGCCGCCCAGCAGCTCACAATCAACCTATCGGCCCTGCACAGGCTCCAATCACTCTACAACACAGATAGCCAGCATAGTATCATGACAACGATACCTGGGACTCACGAGCACCCTCGAATCACCCACCATCTATGTTCCAGAGTCAAAACAAGGCCACACAGGATCATAAGGGTGATAATATCAACTACGGAGAATACTACACACAACAGAGGAAAGAAACGAGGCGAATCATGGAAAGCGGTCAAGGTCTGTGGTACCAACCTAATAGCCCAACCCAAGGGTGCCAGCTAGTAAAATTTTATCCGATATATGCTAAGTCTAGGGAGTTTAGACCGTAACCTACCTGTCGTCCGACGACAAGCTGTTGGGACAATGAAATTTAAGCCTAAATCACTCTAAGAAACCCCGAACAATAATCAAACTATCAAAAACATAAATAATGCATCAAGGCGAGTCTAACGATACCCATATTGCTATAAAAATAGTCGGGCCAAAATTTTGGGTCAACGGCAGGCCCGTGGGCCCTGCAACCCAAAATAAAAAATGAAGACACACATTATGATCATCAAGATTGAGGGAGTGCATGCCCGAAAAATCAAGGAATTTGGGCAACAATCTCGGGCTAAAACAGCCCCTAAGTAAAGGAACCAACAATTGGAAATTAAGGAATAAATCGGAGATAGGCAAGAATCACTTACCAAAAGAGAGAATTAAGCCAAGGGATGTGAATTGAGTGAGTCCACGAGCATGTAACTCCAGACACGGACATATTCTACAATAAAAATTCGAGCTTGAGCAATTGGCAACAATGGTGAATTTTAATCAATGGAGAATACAAGTTGGGGAAAGAAGGAGACTCACCAATTAGTGACGGAGATGCCCACGGAGCTATGGTGTGATTTTCACAAGTATTTGAGTGCCAGAAGAGAAGTAGTTAGTGGTTTGATAGCTCTTAACAATGGAGGGACGTTTTTAGAATGAGGAGAAATAAAGGAGAATGATATTTTAAAAGCTGCCAGTAGACACCGCAAATGCGGTAGCTGTAATTGCGGCCAAGCACCGCAAATGCGGAACCCACATCATTAGCCCAACACTACAAATGCGGCGCTACACCGTAAATGTGGCCAAGCAACGCAAATACAGAACTAGCACCTTCGGCCAGACACCACAAAAATGGTGTTTTACCGCAAATGCGGTAGCCGCAATTGAGGACCCAACAGGTACAATAACTCAGCCAAAAACCAGCTAAGTTTAAAATGCACGATTGAACCCTCGGGAAGCATCTGGGGTCCCGCAGATACAATGATCTATGCTACTCAACTAAAAATAGTATTCTGGACTCAATGGAATCGATGAAAATACCAACGAAGGTCGATAGCACAAAAAGTGGGCCCCACGCCTAAGAACCAACTTTGGCCAAACTTTCCGAAATGGAACACCAAGGCCAAAAATGAGTCCAGAAGCGTCGAGACCCAAACCAAAGGTCCTTCCAGGGTCGTCATTCCAGAGCTAACAGCGTGGTCAGAAATTCCATCCGAGGCCGTCTTTTTCGAATGTTGACCAAAGTCAAACTTTCAAGTTCAACTTGGCTAAAACACAAAAACTAAGACAAAACAAAACTAAAAGCTCCCATAACCTGATCAAGGGTCCACCTAGACCAAAATCCACGCTCCGGAGCTAACGGAACTGTCATAATTTGATTTCGAGCATGTTTACCAAGAATGTTGACTAAAGTCAACAATATTCAAAGTTAAGGCTACAAAATAGGTAAACAGCCAAAACAACCAAACGAATGACCAGGGCATCAAACTACTGGTCCCAGCAAGCCATAAATGACTCGGGGTCGCTACAGGGAAGCTCTAACAACACAACCAATGCGTAAACGCGAAGATGATCGGAAGGGTCATCACAACATCCACTACTAAAAAGACTTTCATCCTCGAAAGTCAAGAAGGAAGGAGTACATGAAGGCTCGAACAACTGTGGATAATGAGCACGCAACTCACTCTCGGTCTCCCAAGTAGCCTCCTCGACCGGATGATGTTTCCACTGAACTTTCACAACTGGAATATCCCTAGATCTCAATCTTCTAATATCTCTGGCCAAAATAGCTATCGGCTCCTCAACAAAGGATAAACTCTCATCCAGCTGAACAAAATCCCAATGCAACACATAAGACTCATCTAGAATATACCGGCGCAACATCGAGACATGAAAAACTGGATGGACAGCCAAACACATCAGAGGTAAAGCTAACATGTAGGCAACACTGCCAACCCTCTGTAGAATCTCAAATGGCCCAATGAACCTGGGGCTAAGCTTTCCCCACCGACCAAATCTCATCACGCCCTTCACAAGCGATACTCGAAGGAAAACCAAGTCACCAACACTGAACTCTAAGGCACGAAGTCTACGATCAGCGTAGCTCTTCTGCCTACTCTGAGCTGCTCTAAGTCAATCTTGAATCAAACGAACTTGGTCTAAGGAATCTCTAAGCAAATTCGTACTCTGCGGTCTAGACACTAACCTATCAAACCAACCAATCGGCAATCTGCAACACCTACCATACAAAGCCTCGAAAGGTGCCATGTCGATGCTCGAATGAAAGTTATTATTTTAAGCAAACTCGTCCAAGGGCACAAAATGATCCCAAAAACCTCCAAAGTCAAGTACACAAGCCCGAAGCATGTCCTCTAAGACCTGAATAGTCCTCTCAGACTGGCCATCTGTCTGAGGGTGGAAAACAGTACTAAGCTAAACCACTGTACCCAAATCCCTCTGTATAGCTCTCCAGAACTGAGCTGTGAACTGAGCATCGCGGTCTGAAATGATAGAAGCTGGGACCCCATGCAACCGAACAACCTCACAAATGTAAATCTAAGCTAACTTCTTAGAACCATAGAAAGTCTGAACCGGCAAGAAGTGGGCTGACTTAGTCAGCCGATCCACAATCACCCAAATGGAATCAAAACCCCAAAAAGTACGAGGCAAACCAACAATGAAGTCCATAGTAATACCTTCCCACTTCCACTCAGGAATGGGAAGTCGCTGCATCAAACCACCCGATCTCATATGCTCGAACTTCACCTGTTGACGGTCCAAATACCAAGATAAGAACTATGCGACATCTCGCTTCATACCACTCCTAGTAGAGCTATCTCAAATCTCTATACATCTTCACCGTGCCAGGATGAATGGAGTATCTAGAACAATGCGCCTCAGGAAGTATCAGCTGAATCAAATCTCTAACCCTCGGAACACAAAGTCGACCACCAAACCTCAGAATACCATCAGAACCCAAAGTAGCCCGACTGGCCTTACCCCGAACTACCTGATCATGAAGGTCACACAAACTCTGATCCTCAAACTGTTGGCTCAGAATCTGATCTACTATAGTAGAACAAACCTCAATACTGGCAAGAATTTTGCTAGGATCCGACAAGTCAAGCCTAACCAAATGGTTGGCCAAGG
This sequence comes from Jaltomata sinuosa, assembly GCA_003996215.1. Lineage (NCBI taxonomy): Eukaryota > Viridiplantae > Streptophyta > Magnoliopsida > Solanales > Solanaceae > Jaltomata > Jaltomata sinuosa. The sequence goes on from QJPP01000441.1 coordinate 357,967, forward strand.
ACTGGATATCCAAGGCCAATGGTCGCTCAGAAGCTGAAAGCAAAGCTAGGCTTCCCATACTCACCGCCTTCAGACTCAAGGCATCCGCTACCACGTTTGCCTTGCCCAAATGGTATAGAATAGTGAAATCATAGTCCTTCAGCAACTCAATCCATCTCCTCTCCCTCGAGTTTAGCTCTCGCTGACTCGTAATATACTGAAGACTACGGTGATCGGTGAATATCTCACAATGGACTTCATACAAGTAGTGCCTCTAGATCTTTAGCGTGAAGACAACCACTGCAAACTCCAAGTCATGAGTGGGGTAGTTGCACTCGTGAACCTTCAGTTGTATCGATGCACATGCTATCACTCGGCCGTGCTATATCAACACACAACCAAGACCAACCTCGGACGCATCACAATATATGGCGAAACTCTAACCTTCGACCGGTAAAGTCAAAACTGGAGCTGAAGTCAATAAGGCCTTAAGCCTCTAGAAGCTATCCTCGCACTGGTCCGACCACTGAAATGGAACATCCTTCCTAGTCAGCATAGTCAAGGGTGCTGCTATGGAAAAAATTCCTCAATGACCCGTCTGTAGTACCCGGTAAACCAATAAAGTTGCGAACCTCGATAGGAGTAGTAGGTCTAGGCCAATCACGAACCGCAGAAATGTTACCCGGATTAACTCTAATCCCATCCTTAGACACCATGTATCCTAGGAATGCAACTGACTCAAGCCAAAACTCATACTTTGAGAACTTCGCATAAAGTCAATGATCTTTCAAAGTCTGAAGTACAGTCCTTAAGTTCTGCTCATGCTCGTCCCTACTCCGGGAGTATACAAGAATTTCATCTATGAAGACTATCACGAACATATCCAAGTACGGGCTAAGCACCCTGTGCATCAAGTCCATGAAAGCTACGTGGGAATTAGTCAACCCGAAAGACATCACCAGGAACTCATAATAGCCATAATGTGTCTTGAATGCTGTCTTAGGGATGTCCTCCAGCCTAATCCTTAACTGATGGTAGCCAGACCTCAAATCAGTCTTCAAAAACATGGCCAAACCCTGAAGCTGATCAAACAAATCATCAATCCTCGGCATCGGATACCTTTTCTTAACTGTCACCTTATTCAACTGCCGATAATCAATACACATCTGAATCGACCCATCATGCTTCTTCACAAAGAGAACAGAAGCACCCCAAGAAGATACACTCTGTCTAATGAACCCCTTCGCTAACAAGTCCTGGAGCTGCTTCTTAAGCTCCCTCAACTTAGGAGGAGCCATACGGTAAGGAGGAATAGAAATGGGCATGGTGCCTGGCTCTAACTCAATGATAAAATCAACATCTCTCTCAGGTAGAAGGCTTGGTAGGTCGGTAGGGAACACATCTAGGAAGTCTCTAACCACATGAACAGACTCAAGAGATGGAGGGTCACACTAGCATCTTGGACATATACTAGATAAGCTAAACACCTGCGAGAGATCAACTTTCTAACTCAAAGACAAGAGATGATCCCAGATGGTGTGCGACTGACAGAATTCTGCCACACAATCGGGGATACATCAGGCATGGCTATGGTAATAGTCTTGGCATAACAATCCAAAACCGCACGGTGAGAGGATAACCAGTTCATGACCAGTATCACACCAAAATCTAACATATCAAGAATCATCAAGTCCCCCCAAGTCTCCAAATCACCAGCAGATATCATGCAAGATCTCACAATCTGATCCACTACTAAAGAATCTCCTACTAGGGTCAAAACAGGTACAGGAACAGATAATGGCTCACTAGCCAACCCCAAACAAGGCAGAAAGTAGGCAGATACATATGAACAAGTGGATCCAGGATCAAATAAAGCCATAGCAGACTGATGGCATACAAAAATCGTACCTATAATCACGACATCCGAGGCCTTTTCCTTCGGTCTCCCAGGGACCACATAAAACTGGTGACGACTTCCACCTACTCGACTACCATCCCTACCACCAGCTCTGCCACGTGGAGCACCACTTCTACCCTGACCACCACCTCCTCGAGCCAATGGCTGAACTGAGTGAATAGGCTGAGCCGGCGGAGCGGCTGGCTGAACTGCACTCTGCTGGGGGCAATATCTAGCAAAATGACCAACAATACCACAGGTGAAACAAGCCCCTGATGACCTACTCGGTCGGGATGAACCAGCAAAACCTGTATGGCCACCACGACCTGATACTCCAGAAATTGTACCCCTCGAAGACATACCGTTGTAGCCTTGGTGGCAGGTCTAACCCTACTCAAATTGAGTACTACTGGAGGTCTAAAGTGAAGCCTGAACCAGCCGGCTGGACTGACCCTGGTGCTGTTGTGGCTGATAACCCCTGCCCCACTGGCCTGACCCTCTACCACCATGTCTAGACCCACTGTAGCTACCCTAATGTCGAGGCCTCTTATCTCTGGCCTCAGTGTCATGTCGACGTGAATCCTCTATAGTACGGGCATAGTCTGTAATAGCTTGGAAAAACTGATCACTAGCAACCAATATCTCTACAGGGTCTCTAAACTCCATTCGTATCCCCCAAATAAATCTACAGACCCTGTCAGCCTCAGTACGCATAATCATGTCCCCAAACGGAACAAGCTGATTGAAATGGGTCTCGTACTCTGAGGCGGTCATAGTATCCTGAGTAAATCTAGTGAACTTCTCTCTCCGATGCTCCTGGTCGCTCTGGGCTAAGAACTTGGTCATGAAGGCCTCATAAAACTTGGACCAAGACAAAGGAGGTAATGTAGGAGGTCGGCAAGCAACCTGTGCCCTTCACCAAAACTTAGCTGGACCCTCCAGCTGATATGCAGTATATCCAACTCTGTGAGTCTCTAGAAATCCCAGATGGTGTAATATCTCCTCACAAGTAGTAATGAAGTCATGTGGGTCCTGTCCTAATGTACCAGCAAATCTAGGCGGTGCCAATCTCAGAAATCTACTCAAGGCCTTCTGCTCCCCATCTGTCATAGTTGGGCGAGGAGCAAGTGGCTGTGCAACCGCTAGAACTGAAATAACCTCAGCGCGAGGAGACACAGTAGTAGGCTGCACTCCTAAACTATGGACACCCAGGGCTGCCCCCTGAGTAGATGTTTGTGCTACCTCAGAAGGTCTCTCCCCTATCGTACCCAATAGCTGAAGTAGTAAACCCCGAATATCTGAAGACTGAGCTGGGGATGAAGTTGGCACAGGAACTGGTACTGGAGATGCTGGTACTTGGGTTGTCCCCGGGTCTACAAGTTGCTGCTCAGGAGCAAGCTCTGGCTCATAATCAAACTCGGGCTCTATCTCGACTCTAGCAGCTCTAGCATGTGTCGCTGCTCCGGGATGACCTCGACCCCTACCTCTACCCTTGCGACCACCCCGGCCCCTAGCTGGAGTCGGAGGTGCAGGGGCAGGAGGCTCTCCTCCGCCAGAAGCCGAAGACCTCGTGTGAACCATCTGCGGGAGAGTGAACCAGAACAAGCGAGATTTCCAGAAACTTCCAAGGATAGTACGCAGGAGAGTGAAACAAGAAATGTCTGTTTTTCCCAAGATGTCACCATATCCTCCCGTAGATTGAGTACGGATGTCTCAGCCCCAATCCGCGAGACTCTACTAGATATTGGCTCATCATATACCGATGACACCGGTGAACCTAGGGCTCTGATACCAAGCTGTCACGACCCAATTTCTCGGTCATGATGGCACCTACAATCCCCCGTTAGGTGAACCAATCCATGTAGCCCATTACTAACTGTTCTAGGCTATGGGAATTGGTTCACCTATCGGGGGGTTGTAGGTGCCATCATGACCGAGAAATCGGGTCGTGACATTACTACCTATAATTATTTAATTAGGAAAGTTACTACATTAGAATTAAAATAGTGACACCACATTAGCACATTACTTGCTACATATTCCTCATTTGATCCACGTGGGGTGTGTGTCAACACCACCTCTTCTTGTCTAGTACGTATGTACTCGAATATTGCATAGGCTCGTAGTAAAATACATTTAACTTTTTGAATATATCATAATTAATAGAAAATTATCTTAAATAAAATTTACTATATTATAATATTAAGTTTCAACATAACTAAGTTTACTATCTCCATTAAAATATTACTAACTTATAAAACTCTTGTAAAATAAATACATACACAAAGATATCATAACGAAACTGTTTTTCATAAATATTTAAAATATTTTAGGAAGGCAATAAAAATATAACTTTTTACCACATTTAACTTTTAAATTAAATATTTTTAAATACGCGCGATGTTTATAAAATTCTCAAATTTAGGCTCGTAAGCCTTGTATACGGGACAGAAGGTTAAGGTCATACGATCGCAAATTACTATCGCACGATTTTGATAACTTAACTCTTAAGACTCAGCTCTAAAATAGGGAGATTACCATAAAGACCAAACGAACGACGAGGGTATCAAACCACCGGTCCCAGCACCCTGACATCATGACTGAGTTGCAACTAGCTGGGTGAGCATTTGGATTTCTCTTCTAAACTCAACATCTGAAGTGCTTGGCGGCCGTGGTGTAAACAACACAGGACCTCCCAGTGGGAATGATGTCAAAGGTGGAGATGAAGCTCTAGCATATTATCCAGAAGGGCAACCCAGGTATCTGGTCGGTACTCCACGAGTTGGAGGCAACATTTTTGTATTCACCTCATTAGCAACTCCAGCACTGGTGCTAGCCCTTTGGTTGGCAGTTGTCTTTCTCTTTGGAGGCATATTCTAAAATATGTAATATTGCATGAGTTAGAATCAGTTTTATAGAGTTCAACTCTATAGCACGAAGTCTACGATCAGCGTAGCTCTTCTGCCTACTCTGGACTGCTCTAATTCTATCTTGAATCAAATGGACTTGCTCTAAGGAATCTCTAAGCAAATCTGTACTCTGCGGTCTGGACTCTAACCCATCAAACCAACTAATCGGCAATCTGCAACACCTACCATAGAAAGCCTCGAAAGGTGCCATGCCGATGCTCGAATGAAAGCTATTATTTTAAGCAAACTCGTCCAAGGGCACAAACTGATCCCAAAAACCTCCAAAGTCAAGTACACAAGCCCGAAGCATGTCCTCCAAGACCTGAATAGTCCTCTCGGACTAGCCATCTATCTGAGGGTGGAAAGCAGTACTAAGCTGAACCTTTGTACCCAAATCCCTTTGTATAGCTCTCCAGAACTGAGATGTGAACTGAGCATCGCGGTCTGAAATGATAGAATCTGGGACCCTGTGCAACCGAACAACCTCACAAATGTAAATCTAATCTAACCTCTTAGTACCATAGAAAGTATGAACTGGCAAAAAGTGGGCTGACTTAGTCAGCCGATCCACAATCACCCAAATGGAATCAAAACCCCAAGAAGTACGAGGCAAACCAATAATGAAGTCCATAGTAATACTTTCCCACTTCCACTCAGGAATGGGAAGTCGCTGCATCAAACCACCCGGTCTTATATGCTCGAACTTCACCTGTTGACAGTCCAAACACCGAGATAAGAACTCTGCGACTTCTCGCTTCATACCACTCCACCAGTAGAGCTATCTCAAATCTCAATTAATCCTAACTTCTCCTTCTATGCTCCCTATTCATGTTTTGTTACTAACTTGCAGTAGTGTATATTCATCTTCCTACTATCCTAAAACCCTCTCCGGAAACGCTCCTCAAGTTTCAAACTTTTGGTTGGCACCCTGTTATTTAGAATACACTAAAATTTCATAGACTGTTTCAGCCTAATTGAACCTACTTGAGCTCGTGGGGTGGAAAATTTGTGTGGAAGAATTGATGAACAGATGACTTATGAAGTGAGGATAATGCCAGAACTGGATGTACTCACGGCGAGAGAAAAAGCGCTGTAGCAAACCCCCCACCCACCCCCTGACCCACCCCAAGACACGAAGTAGTTTCGCTGGTCCCTGCGGGGAGGCCCAAGGCGGAAGGGATCAGTAGACAGCAGACGGCACCCGGAGAAGCGACGGCTAAGCAGAAGTACGGAGGTGCTAGGAGGGCCGAGAGCAGAGAGTGGGAAGAGAAAAGGAACAGTCAGGAACATGACAGAGACGCGGGCAAGGCGAGCGGCCAAAGGAAAGGGCAAGAACGAAACAGGACAAGAAGGAGATGGCCACAGAAAAGAGCAAGCGGCACGAGGTGACCAACCAAGAGCACAAAGGCATAGAGTCAAAACGGAAAGGCACAGAAAACGGGCGAAACACGAGACTTGATAGAATAAACCAAACGAGTAAAAGCACTAAAAAAAGCACCAAGGCAAGCCTGGTCAAAGGCCAGAAAGTCCCCAGTAACTGGCGAAAATATCTGCCATACGGGGGAAAACATCAAAGACCACAATGTGAAGACGTCCACCGAGCATAGCAAGTACCCAAGGATGAATGGAGTTTCTAGAACAATGCGCCTCAAGAAGTACCAGCTAAATCAAATCTCTAACCCTCGGAACACAAAGTCGACCACCAAACCTCAGAATACCATCAAAACCCAAAGTAGCCCAGCTGGCCTCACCCCGAACTACCTGATCACGAAGGTCACACAAACTCTGATCCTCAAACTGTCGGCTCTGAATCTGATTTACTAGAGTAGAACAAACCTCAATACTGGCAAGAACTTTTCTAGGATCCAACAAGTCAAGCCTAACCAAATGGTTGGCCAAGGACTGGATATCCAAGGCCAATGGTCACTCAGAAGCTGAAAGCGAAGCTAGGCTTCCCATACTCACCGCCTTCAGACTCAAAGCATCCGCTACCATGTTTGCCTTGCCCGGATGGTATATAATAGTGAAATCATAGTCCTTCAGCAACTCAATCCATCTCCTCTCCCTCGAGTTCAGCTCTCGCTGACTCGTAATGTACTGAAGACTATGGTGATCGATGGATATCTCACAATGGACTTCATACAAGTAGTGCCTCTAGATCTTGAGCGTGAAGACTACCACTGCCAACTCCAAGTCATGAGTGGGGTAGTTGCACTCGTGAACCTTCAGTTGTATCGATGGATATGCTATCACTAGGCCCTGCTATATCAACACACTACCAAGACCAACCCCGGACGTATCACAATATATGGCGAAACTCTAACCTTCGGCCGGTATAGTCAAAACTGGAGCTGAAGTCAATAAGGCCTTAAGCCTCTAAAAGCTATCCTCGCACTAGTCTGACCACTGAACTGGAACATCCTTCCTAGTCAGCATAGTCAAGGGTGCTGCTATGGAAGAAAATTCCTCAATGAACCGTCTGTAGTACCTGGCTAAACCAATAAAGCTGCGAACCTCGATAGGAGTAGTAGGTCTAGGCCAATCACGAACCGCAGAAATCTTACCCGGATTAACTCTAATCCCATCCTTAGACACCACGTATCCTAGGAATGCAACTGACTCAAGCCAAAACTCATACTTTGAGAACTTCGCACAAAGTCAATGACCTCTCAAATTCTGAAGTACAATCCTTAAGTGCTGCTCATGCTCGTCCCTACTCCGGGAGTATACTAGAATATCATCTATGAAGACTATCACGAACATATCCAAGTACGGGCTAAGCACCCTGTGCATCAAGTCCATGAAAGCTGTGGGGGCATTAGTCAACCCGAAAGACATCACCAGGAACTCATAATGGCCATAATGTGTCCTGAATGCTATCTTAGGGATGTCCTCCGCCCTAATCCTCAACTGATGGTAGCCAGACCTCAAATCAGTCTTCAAAAACATTACCAAACCCTGAAGCTGATCAAACAAATCATCAATCCTCGACATCGGATACCTATTCTTAACTGTCACCTTATTCAACTGTCGATATTCAATACACATCTGCATCGACCCATCATTCTTCTTCACAAAGAGAACAGGAGCACCCCAAGAAGATACACTCAGTCTAATGAACCCCTTAACTAACAAGTCCTGGAGCTTCTCCTTAAGCTCCCTCAACTCAGCAGGAGTCATACGGTAAGGAGGAATAGAAATGGGCCTGGTGCCTGGCTCTAACTCAATGACAAAATCAACATCTCTCTCAGGTAGAAGGCTTGGTAGGTCGGTAGGGAACACATCTAGGAAGTCTCTAACCACATGAACAGACTCAAGAGATGGAGGGTCACACTAGCATCTTGGACATATACTAGATAAGCTAAACACCTGCGAGAGATCAACTTCCTAACTCAAAGACAAGAGATGATCCCAGATGGTGTGCGACTGACAGAATTCTGCCACACAATCGGGGATACATCAGGCACGGCTATGGTAATAGTCTTGGCATAACAATCCAAAACCGCACGGTGAGAGGATAACCAGTTCATGACCAGTATCACACCAAAATCTAACATATCAAGAATCATCAAGTCCCCCCAAGTCTCCAAATCACCAGCAGATATCATGCAAGATCTCACAATCTGATCCACTACTAAAGAATCTCCTACTAGGGTCAAAACAGATACAGGAACAGATAATGGCTCACTAGCCAACCCCAAACAAGGCAGAAAGTAGGCAGATACATATGAACAAGTGGATCCAGGATCAAATAAAGCCATAGAAGACTGATGGCATACAGAAATCGTACCTATAATCACGACATCCGAGGCCTTTTCCTTCGGTCTCCCAGGGACCATATAAAACTGGTGACGACTTCCACCTACTCGACTACCATCCCTACCACCAGCTCTGCCACGTGGAGCACCACTTCTACCCTGACCACCACCTCCTCGAGCCAATGGCTGAACTGAGTGAATAGGCTGAGCCGGTGGAGCGGCTGGCTGAACTGCACTCTGCTGGGGGCAATATCTAGCAAAATGACCAACAATACCACAGGTGAAACAAGCCCCTGATGACCTACTCGGCAGGATGAACCAGCAAAACCTGTATGGCCACCACGACCTGATACTCCAGAAATTGTACCCCTCGAAGACATACCGTTGTAGCCTTGGTGGCAGGTCTAACCCTACTCAAATTGAGTACTACTGGAGGTCTAAAGTGAAGCCTGAACCAGCCGGCTGGACTGACCCTGGTGCTGTTGTGGCTGATAACCCCTGCCCCACTGGCCTGACCCTCTACCACCATGTCTAGACCCATTGTAGCTACCCTAATGTCGAGGCCTCTTATCTCTGGCCTTAGTGTCATGTCGACGTGAATCCTCTATAGTACGGGTATAGTCTGTAATAGCTTGGAAAAACTGATCACTAGCAACCAATATCTCTACAGGGTCTCTAAACTCCATTCGTATCCCCCAAATAAATCTACGGACCCTGTCAGCCTCAGTACGCATAATCATAGCCCCAAACGGAACAAGCTGATTGAAATGGGTCTTGTACTCCGAGGCGGTCATAGTATCCTGAGTAAATCTAGTGAACTCCTCTCTCCGATGCTCCCGGTCGCTCTGGGGTAAGAACTTGGTCATGAAGGCTTGGTAGGTCGGTAGGGAACACATCTAGGAAGTCTCTAACCACATGAACAGACTCAAGAGATGGAGGGTCACACTAGCATCTTGGACATACACTAGATAAGCTAAACACCCGCGAGAGATCAACTTCCTAGCTCAAAGACAAGAGATGATCCCAGATGGTGTGTGACTGACAGAATTCTTCCACACAACCGGGGATACACCAGGCACGGCAATAGTAATTGTCTTGGCATAACAATCCAAAACCGCACGGTGAGAGAATAACCAGTTCATGACCAGTATCACACCAAAATCTAACATATCAAGAATCATCAAGTCCCCCCAAGTCTCCAAATCACCAGCAGATATCATGCAAGATCTCACAATCTAATCCACTATTAAAGAATCTCCTACTAGGGTCAAAACAGATACAGGAACAGATAATGGCTCACTAGCCAACCCCAAACAAGGCAGAAAGTAGGTAGACACATATGAACAAGTGGATCCAGGATCAAATAAAGCCATAGCAGACTGATGGCATACAAAAATCGTACCTATAATCACGACATCCGAGGCCTTTTCCTTCGGTCTCCCAGGGACCACATAAAACTGGTGACGACCTCCACCTGCCCGAACACCATCCCTACCACTTGCTCTGCCACGTGGAGCACCACCTCTACCCTGACCACCACCTCCTCGAGCTAATGGTTGAACTGAGTGAATAGGCTGAGTCGGCGGAGCGGCTGGCTAAATTGCACTCTGCTGGGGGTAATCTCTAGCAAAATGACCAATAATACTACATGTGAAACAAGCCCCTGATGACCTACTCGGTCGGGATGAACCAGCAGAACCTGTATGGCAACCACGACCTGATGCCCCAGAAGTTGTACCCTTCGAAGACTGACCATTTTAGCCATGGTGGCTACTCTGACCCTACTCAAACTGAGTACTACTGGAGGTCTAAAGTGAAGCCTGAACCGACCGGCTGGACTGACCCTGGTGCTACTGTGGCTGATAACCCCAGCCCCACTGGCTTGATCCTATACCACCTTATCTGGAACCACTGTAGCTACCCTGATGTCGAGGCCTCTTATCTCTGGCCACAGTGTCATGACGACATGAATCCTCTATAGTACGGGCATAGTCCGTAATAGCTTGGAAAAACTGACCACTAGCAACCAATATCTCTACAGGCTCTCTAAACTCCATTCGTATCCCCCAAATAAATCTACGGACCCTGTCAGCCTCAGTATGCATAATCATGGCCCCAAACGGAATAAGCTAATGGAAATGGGTCTCGTACTCTGAGACAGTCATAGTATCCTGAGCAAATCTAGTGAACTCCTCTCTCCGACGCTCTCGGTCGCTCTAGGGTAAGAACTTGGTCATGAAGGCCTCATAAAACTTGGACCATGTCAAAGGAGGTAATGTAGGAGGTCGTCAAGCAACCTGTGCGCTTCACCATAACTTAGCAGGACCCTCCAGCTGATATGCAATATATCCAACTCCGTGAGTCTCTAGCAATCCCAGATGGTGTAATATCTCCTCACAAGTAGTAATGAAGTCATGTGGGTCCTGTCCTGATGTACCAGCAAATCTAGGCGGTGCCAATCTCAAAAATCTACTCTAGGCCTTCTGCTCCCCATCTGTCATAGTTGGGCGAGGAGCAAGTGGCTGTGCAACCGCTGGAACTGAAATAACCTCAGCGCGAGGAGACACAGTAGTAGGCTGCGCTCCTAAACTATGGACACCCAGGGCTGCCCCCTGAGTAGATGTTTGTGCTACCTCAGAAGGTCTCTCCCTTATCGTACCCAATAGTTGAAGTAGTAAACCCCGAATATCTGAAGACTGAGCTGGGGATGAAGTTGGCACAGGAACTGGTACTGGATCTGCTGGTACTTGGGTTGTCCCCGGGTCTACAAGCTGCTGCTCAGGAGCAAGCTCTGGCTCATAATCAAACTCGGGATCTATCTCAACTCTAGTAGCTCTAGCAGGTGTCGCTGCTCTGGGATGACCTCGACCCCTACCTCTACCCTTGCGACCACCCCGACCCCTAGCTGGAGTCGGAGGTGCAGGGACAGGAGGCTCTTCTCCGCCAGAAGCCGAAGACCTCGTGTGAACCATCTGCGGGAGAGTGAACCAGAACAAGCGAGATTTCCAGAAACTTCCAAGGATAGTACTCAAGAGAGAGAAACAAGAAAAGTCTGTTTTTCCTAAGATGTCACCATAGCCTCCCGAAGATTGAGTACGGATGTCTCCGCCCCAATTCGCGGGACTCTACTAGATATTGGCTCATATACCGATGACACCGGTGAACCTAGGGCTCTGATACTAAGCTGTCACGACCCGATTTATCGGTCATGATGGCACCTACAATCCCCCTGTAGGCGAATCAATCCATGTAACCCATTACTAACCGTTCTAGGCTATGGGAATTAGTTCACCTATCGGGGGGTTGTAGGTGCCATCATGACCGAGAAATCGGGTCGTGACATTACTACCTATAATTATTTAATTAGGAAAGTTACTACTTTAGAATTAAAATATTGACACCACATTAGCACATTACTTGCTACATATTCCCCTTTGATCCACGTGGGGTGTGTGTCAACACCACATTTTCTTGTCTAGTACGTATGTACTCGAATATTGCATAGGCTCGTAGTAAAATACATTTAACTTTTTGAATATATCATAATTAATAGAAAATTATCTTAAATAAAATTTACTATATTATAATAATAAGTTTCAACATAACTAAGTTTACTATCTCCATTAAAATATTACTAACTTATAAAACTCTTGTTAAATAAATACATACACAAAGATATCATAACGAAACTATTTTTCATAAATATTGAAAATATTTTAGGAAGGCAATAAAAATATAACTTTTTACCACATTCAACTTTTAAATTAAATATTTTCAAATACGCGCGATGTTTATAAAATTTTCAAATTTAGGCTCGCAAGCCTTGTATACAGGACAGAAGGTTAAGGTCATACGATCGCAAATTACTATCGCACGATTTTGATAACTTAACTCTTAAGACTCATCTCTAAAATAGGAAAATGACCATAAAGACCAAACGAACGACCACGGTATCGAACCACTGGTCCCAGCAAGCCATGAATGACTTGGGGCCACTACAGGAAAGCTCAAATAGTACAAAAAAAGCGTAAACGCAAAAATGACCAGAAGGGTCATTACAACACTGAATGATAAAAATATATATAATGTGTATATATATAGTGTAAAAGTGTATTTACATACACACTGTGTATATAAAGTGTATAATATATATTTGTAAAAATTCCATGGAGTGTCCTATTTTGGTCGCCCCATTTAACTAATACATACTTTATTATTTTTGCATGAATACTTTGTATTAGATTTTAGGCAAAAATACATATTTCTTTTTTGCTTCTTCTGGTTTCTCTTATGCATTTTAGCCATTTTTATCATGTATTTCAGTCATATATGATTGAGCAAAGACATAGATGAAAAAAAATTAAAAGAGTGTTAAACGAGTTTGTTGGATTTGTTGTTATTTTAATAGATTGATGATTGAAGGTTGTTCTTTATAATAAATGGAATTTATGTTTCAAACTTGAACTTATTTTAAGTAGATTTAAGCGTGGAAATTTAAAAAAATAAAATTATTATTTTCTTGGCAAAAAATATTGTGCCCCGAGCCTACACCCTGCGCAAGACCGATACATAATGCCATTATTGGCCCGAGTATATACATAACATGGCATGAAACATGAGCATACACTATACATAAGCGAAACATGATTTAAAAGCATTCAAGAGATAAGTCTTATAAAAAAATATATTTCATAAAATATAATACCAAAATTCATGAAATATGACATGAAGGTTAAAACCTGAAATATGTAACTGACTGTCTATCTATCTATGAAGCCTCTAACCTGTCTAAGTAATGTCTACCAGGATAATGCTGCAGCATACTTTTAGCAAACTAGCATAAATTACTAAATTGTAGACTAAGCCTCGGGGAATAGCGAGGGGCTCACCAAAAGCAGACAGTAAATAGCCTAGCGAGCTTCCAGCTTACGTATTCGTGTACCTGAGTCTACATCAATAAAAAGATAATGTGTCATCGACAAAAAGGATGTGAGTACATGTAGATAAGTATTGTCTGTAAAATGGCAAAAATAAACCTAAATGTACATAACAAAGAGAAACATGGACAACTAACAGAGTCAATAATCAAGACATGAAAGGATTAACAAATCAAATTATTTAGGTTGTTTAACGCTAAGTCTTTCATCATGTTTTAGTTCAATGTGGGAGTCTAATAGTATAATTGACATAAATCACCGTGTAAGTACATGGAGTTTAATCTCGATCCGATCAGCTAAGCCATCTCACACTTTGTCGAGTATGAGATATACATACATATCATATGGATTAATAATAGCCCATACCAGGGGCATATAGAGGAGTTGCCAAACCAATGGTATCATCCATGATTTATGTCAGCAAACATAGTTTCATGCATTTTTCTTTTAGACTTATGCCTTCTCGATTAACTATTTAACTCCCTTAAGCTCATATGATCATAGATTAGTTCGAGGACTCATATTCATAAGTTCTTGTAATTCAAGTATCATAGCTTGAAGTTATGAAAAAGCATGTCATCATGCCATAATTCGTATTCAAAATAATTCGTGTCATAATATCATAAAAGTTACATTGTTAAAGAGATTTCATAGTTTAGAAGTTATAAAGATAATATCATATAAAGGTCATCAAAGAAACTATAAAGACCTAGTTTTCAAGAAAGATCATTCCATTTCATATTTATTCAATCATGGGTTCATGGAGGAGACTCATAATAATTCATAAAAGAGAGATAATATTGAGGAGATACAATATCATGGACATTTTTGAAGTTTCAAGACACCAAGAAAAGATCAAGACCTGAGAGTTTTGTTCTAACCTTAATAGTGTTCATAGAAGACATTAAAAATCATGAAAACGTAATTGAGGGGAAGAACAAGGTGTTCTCGCATGTAGAAGATAGTGTTACATACCTTAAATGCTCCAAATACCCTAAAAAAATCTGATCTTGGAAGGAGAAGGACCAAAAAAACCTTACTTGAATCTTAGAAATGGGTTTTCTTAAAAATCATTAGTGTTGAAGGGTGAAGAGAGGAGAGAAAATCATCTTAGGGTTGATGAGAATGAAAAATCTAGAAAAAAAGTGTGTTAAAAATTTTGTTGGGCGTTGTGCAATGCCAAAAGTGCGGTCGCATAACGGGAGTAGTCACTTTGGGTCGCACAATTAGAGAGTGAGCTGAAAGTTTTGGGGCTATTGTGAGGTGAAAAAGTATGGATCACACACCGTAGTGTGGATCACACTTTTGGAGTGTAGATTGAACTTCTATAGTGCAGTCGCACTTGCTGGTAGCACAATTTTCCTACTGTGCTACCTTTTGTTAAAATGATCATAACTTTTTACTATGAAGCCAAATTAATAAGCGGTTGGATGCGTTGAAAAGTAGATTGAAAGAACTTTAATTTGATATGTTATGAGTCACGTAACTCTTCATATTTTAAGAGATATACTTGTTTATAGTTGGAATTTGCACAAACTTATATGAAAAGCTTTACCGGTGGAGAGGCTTTCAACTCAACTTTGTTCTAGAAGTTTCTTAAAACCTTAAGTCACATTCAACATGCTTCCGCACTTAAGAATTGACCTCTTCATCTAGGTATAGTTGATTTCACTAGGTTCAAGTCTAATTTATGTGTAACAATCCAAATTAAAGCTCAAAGGTTCAAGGTGTTAAAATATCTCCCTTTTGAGATTATTCGTCCTCGAATGATGGTCATGGACCATAAAAAAAATATAAAGCATAATATAGCTCCATTGAGCTCTTAAGGCATGTAAATAAATTCTGTTAAAATTCACCCTTATCTCCTTCATTTCCATAGATATCATCGTAGTAAGGAATTTCATAACATTTCACGAAAAAGAACCTTTAAGCATGAGTCATAGGAGGCATGAGGCTTAGCATAGTGTGATGTATCATAGGTTCATCTAACATAGGGTCATGACATGAGACATGATTTCATGGTTCATAGACTATCGTAAGGCATAAATTTCATAAATCATGAACATTACAACATATGACGTGATTTCATAGTCTTAGAGAAAGAGTAGGATCATTACCGTAGGCACTTTTTTCTTGATTAGGGAATAAATTAGGGTACTTTGCTTTCATGTCATCTTCGGCTTTCTATGTAGACTCTTCAACATTGTGGTTCCTCCATAAAACTTTCGTTGACGCTATCTCTTTAGTCCTAACTTGCAAACTTAACAATCCAGGATTTCCACGGGAATTTCCTCCTAGGTCAGACCATCTTTCACATTGACAACCCCTATAGGGATAACATGAGAGGGGTCTTTGATACACTGCTTTAATATGGACACATGGAACACTGGATGTGCAGAGGCCAACTCTGAAGGCAACCCCAATTCATAGGCCACCTTCCCAATCCTTTTCAAAATTTGGTAAGGACTAATATAAAGGGGACTAAATTTCCCTTTTTCCCAAACTGCATAACACCCTTCATAGGAAAAACCTTCAAGAATACCTAGTCATCAATACTAAACTCTAAGTCCTTTACATGCACATCAGAATATGATTTTTGGCGGCTCTGAGTTATCCTCAGTCTCTCCTGATTGAGCTTAACTTTTTTCATAGCCTGGTGGACCAAGTTTGGCCCCAATAATTCAGTTTTACCAACCTCAAATCATCCAATCGGATATCTACACATTCACCTATACATGGCTTCAAATAGTGAGCAAACTCTGTGAGAGGCAAGTGATCATCCCAATTACCCTTGAAGTCTAGGACATAGACTTTTAACATATCTTCGAGCTTCTGAATAGTTCACTCAGCTTGACCATTTATCTGGGGTGGAGAGAAGTACTCAGGTTCATGTTTGTACCCAATCCTTTCTGAAATGACTTTCAAAAGTGAAAGTGAATTGAGTATCTCTGTCTGAGATGATGGGCACATGGACACTAGGGTCCTATGAAGCTTGATGATTTCCTGAATGTACAACTTAGCATAGTCCTCTGTGGAATCTGTGGTTCTGATAGGCAAAAAGTGAGCTGACTTTGTGAGTCGGTCTACAATTACCTTAACTGAGTCATATTATCGACGTGATTGTGGTAGACATGTTATGAAGTCTATATTGATCATCACTCATTTTCAAATGGGAAGAATTATATTCTGAGTCAAACCACCGGCTCTTTGGTGCTCAACCTTAATCTATTAACAATTCAAACACTTTTTCACAAAATCTGTGATATTTTTCTTCATATTGTTCCACCAATACACTTCCTTCAAGTCATTATACATTTTTTATGGAACTTGGATGAATAGAATAATTGGAATTGTGAGCTTCTGCCATGATTCTCTCTAGGAGCTTTGTTGCGTTCTAAAGCGCAAGTGTACGCGGTCGCACAAGTAACATAGGATTAAAAGTCCAGATATTATACCCACATGGACTTATCAATTAACTATTTTACTAACTAATATTAATTATCTATTCAAGCGTAAAAACCCAAAGATAAATTTATAGTTAACTAATCTAGAAATAAAAAGAAGTTAACTAATGAACAATCAATCAGCCGAAGTGGAGATTCTTACGTCATTAATATAGTGAAATCGATCTAGGATTATGGATTCGCTAACAATCATGTTGAGTAATCTATTTTATCGACTTGCTTGATTATTTAGTTATTGATTATGGGATTAATTATATGATTACAGTCTTTCCAACCTCTAATCGCCTATCCACATGCAAATCTATGTCTATATTTTTATGAGCAAGACTAGCATATAAATGAAGTAGCTACTCCCATTTTGAATCAAGCAAGGTGTTCTAGGCATATTTCTATCCTAGTCACAAATCCACTCTTTAAATTAACAAAAAGCGATCTTGCTCCCTATATTCTTCATTCTATCCTAATGATTCCTCTTTTGAGTTCACAATGAGAATATGTATTTATTTCAATGGTAGCTAACCATTAAAATAGTAAGCTCAAGAATATAAGAACAACTAATATGATAATCTTGCAAATCAAATCAAGAATCCACTACAACAATCATGAAGCCACCATAATATTAGAACGAAAAATTCAACTCCACATAGATATGGAAAATTTACAATAAATAGTCCTAAATAAAAATATAAAATAAATAATAAAGGAGAAGAAGAGATGAAACCAATTTTTTTCGGCTTCCACGACAGCTCCTAGCTCTTCCTTGGTCAAAAGTTATGTAAAAATTATTCTTATAGAATATTTATAGGTGTATGAAAAAGGCTCAAATAAAATAACTGAGTCCAAAATAAATTGGAAAAAACCATAATCTGACAAATTCTTCCTCCACATCGCCTTAAGCAATACAATAGTAGCCGATTTCCAAATTCACTGCTGCTTGGTGACACATGTGATGCTGGGCAGTGATTTTTAATTCAATTTAAACTTGATGCAAATTTATTATATTACTAGTATGGCGGCTCCTGTGCTAAGCACGGGCCTAATAATTTATTCTTATTTACTCCCTCCTCAACCAATATGGAACTTTTTTTCTTTTGATTTTATATTGTACTATTTGACTTGACACAAAGTTTAAGACAAATAGAATTTTTTTTTAAAATTTGTGATCTAAAATACTCTTTGACAATTTATGTGACTATATATTATTTAAGTAAGCGTAAACATCATTGAAAAGCAAAGAGTAGCAACTATTGTTTCATTTCAAACAAATTTCAAGTTATAAGCAATTTAATTGGAGAACTTTCATGAAACTAAAATGGAGCATATAATTTTTAGTAATTAATTTCACAATATTTTTTAATAAAATTAAATGTGTGAGTAAGAAAGATGAATGAAATCTGACGAAAGATGTCAAGGTACTGTTTTGTTATAAATAAAACAAAGCATGAAATAACATTGTTAAAGTAAGAAATTCATATGCTAACATGACGCATGCAAAAATAAATTTGACACAACTCAATCTAAAGAAGGACAAAATAGTGAAGATGTAAATATAATTATAAAATAGTTATAGTAAGATTTCTTCCTATCCAATCAAAAAATTTCATTAATAGTCAAATGACTTAATTACCCTTAATAAGCCTAATCAGGCATGTCGATGGGATGGTGCCTGCTTAGGCCTATTTCCTCTTATTAGTAAGTAATATTAATTTTGTTTTATTAAGTTGTCTGCTTGATTTCCTTACGTGATTTTCCATTTTTAATTCATTTCTTCTCTAGATTTCTTTACTTTTCATTGGTTTAATCCTACACATAAAAATACCCAACATAAGAACAATTCATAAAATCAACACAGAAAAACGATAATGAAAAGACTAAATGTGAGGCAAATAATAATTAAATATTTATACTTTTGTCCTCACATCAAGATCATCAACATATGGGACACATAATCCGCCTTGGTACCTCAAAGGTACCATCTCCACCTTCGAATGACATAGTCTTGTGCTTGTGGGCTCCTTCCTTCAGCTGAGCAACATGGAATTATTCTCTTGCATATCTTTAACTTCAATCTCTAAGGACAATTCAGCCTCGTTCTGGACGACCACACCACCATCCTCGAAGTCTAAGAGGCAAACTTCTAGGTTTGCAAGAAGATGGATGTCTTTTGTCAATTATTTATTTCCTCCATGAACATGAGCCCGACTTCTCATGGACAATCAACTAAGAGTATTGGCGACCCCATTCTCTTTCCTAGGTGGTAAAAGATGTCCATGTCATAATCTTTAAGTAACTCAAGACATCTTCGCATCCTGAGATTCAAATCTTTTTGCTTGAAGACATACTGCACGCTCTAGTGATTAGTGAAAACATCAATATGAATGCCATAGAGATAGTGATTCCATATATTCAAAGCAAACACTACCATTTCCAGCTCAAGGTCATGAGTCGAATAGTTCTTCTCGTATTTCTTAAGTTGTCCGGAGGCATAACAACTTTACTATGCTACATTAGAACACAATCAAGACCAATTCTTGAGGAGTCACAATATAAAACAAACTCATCATTTCCTTCGAGTAGGGTCTACACTGGAGTAGATGTCAGCCTCATTTTTTAGTTCCTGAACACTTTCCTCACAAGTGTTGGACCATTGAAACTTAGTCTTCTTCTAAGTTAACTTTATCAATGGGGTAGCACTAGAGTAGCGACCCTCTACAAACCTTCTGTAGCAGCCATCCAAACCCAAAAAACTCTAAATATCCATTAGGGTCATAGGTTCCGTCCAATTCTTCACTGCATCAATCTTTCGGGGATAAACTTTAATATTCTTGCTAGAAACAATGTGACCTAGGAAAGCCACAAACTTCAACAAAAATTCACATTAAGAAAACTTTGCATATAATTCACAGTACTTAAGTGTCTATAACACAATCCATAGGTGATTCACATGTTCTTCCTCACTACGAAAATAAATTAGGATATTATCAATGAAAATAATTACGAACATATATATCAAGATACTGCTTGAAAACCCTATTCATGAGATCCATAAAAATTGTTGGTGTATTAGTCAATCTAAAGGACATTACAAGAAATTCAAAGTGACCATACCGAGTCTGAAAGACTGTCTTTGGGATATCTTCCTCCCTAACTTTCACCTGATGATAACCGAATCTGAGATCAATCTTAGAGAAATAGTTGGAACCCTAAAGTTGGTCAAAATAAATAATTAATTTTAGGGAGTAGATACCTATTTTTGATGGTAAAGTTATTCAATTGACGATAGTTAATACACATCCTCAAATAATCATCTTTTTTATGAACTAATAGAATGTGAGTTTCCCAAGGAGAGACACTCGGCCTAATAAATTCTTTATCAAGGAGATCTCTCAACTTCTCCTTTAACTCTTTCAATTTATTTAGAGCCATTCTATATGAATAAATAGATATCAGTTGGATGTTGAGAAGGACATCAATTCCAAAGTCAATCTTCTTGTCGGGAGGGACTCCAGGAAGATCGTCAAAAACAACTTTGAGAAAATCATTGACAACTAACACAGACTAGAGGGTTGGGACTTTGGCATTGAAATTCCTAACTCAGACTAAGTGATAGATGTACTTTGGAAAACTACTTTTTTGGCCTTAAGGTACGAAATAAACTTACCCTTTGGTACTACTACACCTCTTTCCCATTCTAAGACCGGTTCATATAGAAATTGGAACTTCATAGTTCTAGTTTGATAATCAACTGTAGCATAACATGAATACAACCAATTCATGCCCATAATAACATCAAATGCCATAATAACTAGGTCGATCATGGTGTCTCTAAGATATACGATTATCGTGCAATTTTTATAGACTCGTCTAGCCATGACAAACTCACCAACAGGAGTAGGAACATCAAATGGTTCAAGAGGTGTTTGGGACATTCTAAACTTTTTAGCAACATAAGGGGTTACAAAAGATAACGTGGCTTCGAGGTTGAGTAAAGCATATACAACATGAGTAAAGACTTTTAACATACCCCTGACAATATCGAAGACGTTTTTATTTCCTAACAACTAGCTAAGGCAAACAAGCAGTTTTGACCCTCGCCTATCCCTGAAGTTGTGCTTTTTTGCGCACCTCGCCCTGCTGGGGATGCTAAATCCATGGAGTGGGATCTATTTCCCTCATAGATCTACTTTACTACTGGACAGTCTCTAAAAATGGCCCTGCTAGCCACACCTATAGCACACATCCATACTTATGCGACACTCTCCCAGATGTCTCTTACCATACTTATTGCAGGACAGATGCTGTGAAGTGGACCTCTGCAGTGGAGCACATGCTAAAGATAGAGCAGGTCATAGTGACCTCTTATGAAAGTGGGACCTGTTACTGTTCCCCTGATAGATAACATCATTATCAGCTGACTTGACCTTCTTATTTTGATTCTCTTCCCTGTCTTTCTATTTCATCTCTTCGGTCTATTATTCTTAGACCATCATCCTTGATATATTCATATCCTTATGCAACATATATATGACATACTCCTTAGTCAAGTGTCTTTCGAGATCAAACACAAATTTCCTCATCCTTGCCCTTATAGTAGACACCATTTCTAGAGCATATCGGGACAATTGTGTGAACTTGAGACTGTGATCCCTCACACTCATAGTTCATTGCTTGAGGTTCATGAACTCATCAACTTTAGCTTCCCTTGGCTCTAAAGGCAGAAAGTGATCGATAAAAGCATCCCAAATTATGGGAGTTGTATTATCACCTTGAGATAACTCCCACTGTTCATACCAAGTAATGGCGATATCCTTCAGCTGGTAAGAAGCAAGATCAACTCTTTCAGTCTCATTAACATGCATCATCCTAAGAATTTTTTGTATTTCATCAATGAAGTTCTTGGGGTCCTCTTCAACCTCAAACCTTGTGTAGACTGGTGGATTTATTCAAAGGAACTCACTGATTCTAGAAGTATCAGATAAGTCACGGGAGCTGGGATTGGTAGGGGTTGCACCCTGACATCATGACTGAGTTGCAACTAGCTGGGTGACCATTTGGATTTCTCCTCTAAACTCAGCATCTGAAGTGCTTGGCGGCCGCGGTGTAAACAACACAGGACCTCCCAGTAGGACTGATGTCAAAGGTGGAGATGAAGCTCTAGCATATCATCCAGAAGGGCAACCCAGGTATCTGGTCGGCACTCCACGAGTTGGAGGCAACTCGTTAGTATTCACCTCATTAGAAACTCCAGCACTGGTGCTAGCCCTTTGGTTGGCAGTTGTCTTTCTCTTTAGAGGCATATTCTAAAATATGTAATAATGCATGAGTTAGAATCAGTTTTATAGAGTTCAAGTCTATAGAACGAGCTAGAGTATGAAACAAGGGTATTATTTTCTAATATCCTGTAACTTTCCTAGTATAAGTGTGGCACTTTTCACACCCATAAGAAGAACTCTACTAGACGTACCTTCATAGATATCATAGGACACATGAACCTAGTGCTCTGATACTAGGTTTGTTACGCCCCGAGTCTACACACTAGGTAGAACCGACACCCTATGCCATTATTGGCTCAACGTACCCATAACATGGCATGAAGCATGAGCATACACTAAACATAAGCAGAACATTATTTAAAAACATTCAAGAAATAAGTCTTATAAAGAAATATTTTTCATAAAACATAGTACTGAAATTCATGAAAGATGACCTGAAGGTCAAAACTTGAAGTACATAACTGACTCTCTATTTATCAATGAAGCCTCTAACATGTCTGAGTACTACCTACCGGGTCAAGTCTCCCGACATACCTTTAGCAGACTAGCATAAATTACTAAATAGTAGACTAAGCCCCCGACAATAGAGAGGGGCTTACCAAAAGCAGAGTGAAAAGCTTAGCATTCTTTGGGTGCGTGTCTGTGTACCTAAGTCTGCATCAATAAACGGATCCAGCGCCCTCAGTAAAAGGGATATGAGTACATGTAGAATAGTATTGTATGTAAAATGGCTGAAAGAAACATAAACGTATATATCAAAGAGAAACAAGGACAACCAACAAAATCAATAATCAAGACATGAAAGGAGTAATAGATCAAATTATTTAGGTTGTCTTGATACTAAGTATTTCATCATATTTTAGTTCATTATGAGGGTTTAATAGTATAACCGACATGAACCACTATGTGAGCACATAGAGTGTGATCTCAACTTGATCATCTAAGTCATCTCATACTTTGCTTGGTGCGAGACATACATACATGTCATGTGAATCCAAATAGCCCATACCAGGGGCATAAAGAGGAGTCGTTCGAACTAATGGTACGATCCATAACCTATGTTGATAAACATAGTTTTGGGCGTTCATCATTTAGACTTATGCCTTCTCGGTTAACTATTTAACTTCCTTAAGCTCATATGATCATAAATTAGCCCGATGATTCATATTCATTAGTTATTGCAATTCAAGTATCATAGCTTGAAGTGATGAAAAAATATGTCATCATGTCATAATTCATAGTCAATAGATTTCATGTCATAATATCATAAATGTTACATTCTTGAAGAGATTTCATAGTTTAGAAGTCATAAAGATCATATCATATAAAAATCATCAAAGAAACCATAAAGATTTAGTTTTCAAGAAAGATCGTTCCTTTTCATATTTATTCAATCATGAGTTCATGGAGGAGACTCATAAGAATTCATGGAATAGAGATATTATTAAGGAAAAACAATATCATGGACATTCATGAAGTATCAAGGAATTAAGAAAAGAATCCTAATTCTAACATTGTTCATAGGAGGCATTCAAAATTATGAAAACATAATTGTGGGAAAGAACAAAGGTGTTCTCGCACATAGAGAATAACCTTGCATACCTTAATCGCTCCAAATACCCAAGAAAAATCTAGTCTTGGAAGGAGAAGGACCATAAAACCTTTTTTGAATCTCGAAGATGAGTTTTCTTGAAAACGCTTAGTGTTGGAGGGCGAGGAGAGAAGAGAAAATTGTCTTAGGGTTGATGAAAATGAAAAATCTGAAGAATTTTTTTTTGTATAAGTTCAGTCAGCCGTTGTCCGGTGCAGAAGTGCAGCCACACAACGAGAGTGTTGTAGGAAATTTGGGTCGCACAATTACACAGAGAGCTGAAAGTTTCGGGGCCACTGTGTGGTCAGAAAGTGCGGATCGCACACCAGGATTGCAAATAGCACTTCTGGGCACACAATTTCCCTGCTCTGCTACCTTTATCATAAATTTTTTACTCAGAAGTCGAATTGATGAGAGGTTAAATGCATTGACACCTAGACTCAAAGATCTTTAATTTGATAGGTTATGGGTCACACAACTCTTCATATTCTAAGAGATATGCTTGTTTGAAGTTGGACCTTGTGCAAACTTATATGAAAAACTTCGTCGGTAGGGAGACTTTCAACTCAACTTTGTTTTAAAGGTTCCTTAAAACCTTAATTCACATTCAACATGCTTCTCACACTTAAGAATTGACCTTTTCATCTAGGTACAGTTGATTTCACCGGATTCAGGTCTAATTTCACGCGTCAAATGATCCAAATCGTAGCCAAGAAGTATAAGGTGTTACAAAAAAATTTAGACGCACAAAAAATTTCAGACGCACAAGGGTGGAACAAAAGTCAATTTCACCGAAATCACTATTGGGATAATTTCAAATATGTACAATAAAGTAATTAGTTTACAATAAATATAGCCAAGTTTTCTTTATAAAAAAAGTAGCTCAAAAATCAACTAGCCACAAAAAAAAATTACAAAAAAATAGTTGCATGTATATGTAATGTATCGATAGTGTATAAAAGTTATGTAATGTATCAAAATTGTATAAATAGTGTATAAACGTGTATCAAAGTTATGTAATATATCAAAATTATATAAATAATGTATAAACGTGTATATATAACATATAATGTATGTATCCATATTGTATAATTAAAATTGATCGCATGTATATGTAATGTATCGATCGTGTATAATCTCAACCCTATCATTTAATAACCTATTAATAGGATCAAGATTTTTGGTTTACCCAACCCACAAATAAATTTGAATATGTCAATGAATTTAATGAAAACCCAATTGGCTTCATTTTAATAACCTTATGTTAAATCAAAATGTGAAGTGTGAATCGGAACATCAATAATTCTGTTGTAATTGATGTTGAATACTCTACAATCAGATTGTGACATTTTGTCGAACACTTGGAGTGCTTCTTTTACTAAACTTTTTTTCACGTAGTTTGATATATGAGTGCGATATACGAGTCGATTCTTACCAAAATATAGACTCCTCAAAAGCTAAAAGCATAGCCTTCGCTTCTTCCTCAACTCAATACACCAATATAAAGCTTCTAAATTGATTTTTTTTTAGTATTTCATGCACTTTGTGCTTAACAGAGAAGGGTTTTGGGGTGGGATGAGGATAGGAGAAACTGATTTTGGTGATGGAGAAGATAGAGGGAGAAAGAGAGAAATCCAAGTCTGAGGAAAATTTTGAAGATGCAACCCACATACAAAAAATCACAAACTTTCTAGTGGAGTCTTTCAATCCCGATCAACTCAAAATCTCTTCTAAACAGTCTCAAATTTTATATATGAGCTCGTCTCGATATTTTGAATCTTTCGATATATTATTCACTCAAAATGATTCACGTTTATGGCACGTCGAGTTTTAAAATCGAGCTTTTAAGAAGTTTAATTTTATCATCATTCACGGGCAATGTAATACCTATCAAATTCAAATCAAAACACAAGTAGCCGTACAACTATTCCACTATGTCACTATTGTAAATCCTCTTTTTTCTTTAGGGTAAATTGAGATTGGAGAATGAACTAAGATTAATAATAACAAAAATCACCAGTATACCTTCACTGTAACTCCAGTTGTCAACTAGAAGGAGGAGGAGGAGGAAGAAAGAAAGAAGAAGAAGAGTGAAGAAAAGGTTTGGAGAGAAACCATTAATCATTAACGAAAGAGAAAGGAACAAAAGAAGAAATAAGAAGGGAAAGTTGATCCATTCAGCCGAAGGGTCCATGTTGGAAAATAATATGGCTGAATGGCCAATTAATGTAATAAGCGGCTGATTTTTTTAAAGTGGGCTATTTTTTGTGTAAAACATTTAACCCAGTGGACATTTTATTTAATTTTGGAAAAATTACATAACACACCAACATTAGAGGTCTAATTACACCCCATGACTATAGTTTAAATCAATTACGCTCCTTGCCAATTAGTCAAAACTATTGGTATATAGCCTCTCTTTCTCCCATCTATTTCTCTCACCACTCTCCTCCCTCTCTCCCCAATCTCGCTCCCCTCTCTTCCCTCTCCCTGCCTCTCTTCCTCCCTCCATCTCTTTCTCTCCTTTTCTCTAAATACAATTCTCAATTGATATATTTGTATCGTATATAACATATATGTATAACACAAAGAGGAGAGAAAGAGAAATTATATTCATTGATACGAATTGTATTTTCTATTTATTGATACAAATTGCATTTATATTCGTTGATACAATTGAATACAAATTGTATTTCGTTGATACGAATTGTATTTGTATTTGTAATATATATAATACAAAGAGGAGCTAAAGAGAAATTGTATTCGTTGATACAAATTGTGTTTTCTATTTGTTGATATAAATTATATTTGTATTCGTTGATACAATTGAATACAAATTGTATTTCGCTTACGAATTGTATTTGTATTCATTGATACAATTGTATCCGAAAAAAGAAAAAGAGAGAGAGAGAGGAGGGGGGGAAGGGGAGGTAAAAATACATAATACAAAACACAAAAAGAAAGAGAGACAAAGAGAGAGAGAGAGGAGGGGGGGAAGGGGAGGTAAAAATACATAATACAAAACACAAAAAGAAAGAGAGACAAAGAGAGAGATAACGATACAAAATACAACGATGGAAAGAAAAAGTGAAAGAGAAAGGGAGAGAGACATAGAACGAGAGAGAAGTGTGAAAATACAAA
The DNA here is from genome assembly GCA_003996215.1 of Jaltomata sinuosa. Classification (NCBI taxonomy): domain Eukaryota; kingdom Viridiplantae; phylum Streptophyta; class Magnoliopsida; order Solanales; family Solanaceae; genus Jaltomata; species Jaltomata sinuosa. Next base: position 384,916 of record QJPP01000441.1, read on the forward strand.
ATACAAAGAGCGAGGTAAAAATATTAAATACAAAGAAAAAAGAAAAAGATAAAAGTATTAAATAGAAAGAAAAAAGAAAGAGAAAGAGAGAGGAAACAGAAAAAAGAAAGAAAAAGAGAGAGAAAAGCTAGAAAAAAAGAGGAGAGAGAAACATAAATAGAAAAACCGAAAAAGAGAGAATGAGTGATACGAGAGTTTTCCTCTTTTTTATTTGTTTTTTTTTTCTTGACATTCAAATAGTTGGTATGAATTATAATTAACGTAAGTGTTATAAAAACCCAATTAATTTTAATTGGACTGATATTTTTGAAATTTTCTCTTTAATTTTCCCATCACTATTTATGTACTTGCCCCAAAGTAGTTGGAACCAGAGAAGGCCAAACAAAGTGCAATAGAAGGATCCAACTATTGAATTTCTGAAATTTTGAAGAGAGAGAGAAAAAAAGAGTCCTTGGTAGTGGGTTTCCGAATTTGGTGGTAGCTTCCAACCCGACTTGTGTGTCCATTAATATACAAATCTTTAGATGTAAACAAGTGATTGCTTTGTTGTGCTCAGTGACATGCGTATCGGAGTGATTTAAGGGTTAAATGAATGAGAACCGACCCGCCTTCCCTTGTTTCTCTCGCTATTGACTCTGCCCTTCTTCATATCTCCTCCTATTCTGATCTCTCTTTCTTGCCTGAACACATTCTTCGTGACCTTTTCCTGGTAACCCCACTTCACTTTCTTCTTTTTATCTATCTTTCACTTTGGATTATCTTGTATGGTTATGGGCTCTTTTTTCTCTTAATATGATCTGATTCTTGATGCATTTCTGGGATTTTCTTTTGTCGGTACTTTTTGTAGTCAGTGCGAACTATCCAAATGTAAATTAAAGGAAATAGATTTGTGGCTTGCACTTGTTATGCATCTATGTATCTTTGAGATTTACACACTTGCAGCTATTTTGTTCTGTAATTTATGGGTTTTGCATTTTTCAATCTAGGGCATGTTTTAATCTTTTTGGATTTTTGAGTATACTTGTGTATTTTTCTGTGATGTGATCTGGTTTCTGCATTTTTTTGGGTTTTTCTTTCATGGGTTCCCCTTGTTATCCAGTTGTAAGTGGTGTTCAATTGTCATCAGTGCTGAAAGAATTTTATGGCTTTCGCGTGGCTGATTTGTAAAGACTTTTGAGTTTATTTCAGTTTAACTGTTATAATGTGATATATCAATCCAGACTGGAGAGAGAAAGTAAGTGGTGTTTTTATGTTTAAGCTTGTACTTGGGTAATTTTATCCGACTTTTTTTGCTTAACAAGTTTGTTGTTCAGACTTTGTCATGTAAGAGTACGAGAATTACCTTTTCTGCATTTTGACTTAACCCTACACAGAGGATTAATTAAATACTGGGGTGTGATAACTATTTTTGTAATTTTGTCTTGTCGTATCTAATGCTTAGCTAAAGAATGTAAGGGGTATTCTTTTGGCACTTCAATATGTCTAGTCTACGTGATTGCCCATATTGTGCAAAGTGAAAGGTAGAATAGAAATTGAATGATGAAAGGAGCTAAAAATTGACACTGATGGTTGTCTTTTCTTTCCTTTCCTTTTTTGGGATAGAAGACATTAACATTTATACCTTAACTTGAGTTTTATTTTTCTTGGGTGGGGTGGGAGGTGGAGGTGGAGGTGGGGTGAGTGCTCATTTTTAGCACCCAAGGGTGTGACCTAGTGGTCAATGAAGTGGGTTGAGAACCATGAGGTTTGAGGTTTAAATCCCAACAGAGACAAAAATATTTGGTGATTTCTTCTCATTTGTCGTAGCCTTGGTAGACAGAGTTACCTAGTACCTGTTGTTGATGGGAGGTGACAGGTATCCCGTGGAATTAGTCGAGGTGCACGCAAGGTGATCTAGACACCATGATTATCAACAACAACAACAACAAACCCAGTGTGTTCCTATAAGTGGGGTCTGGAGAGGGTAGAGTGTACGCAGACCTTACCCCTACTTTTTCTGAAGGTAGAGAGACTTTTTCCGAAAGACCCTCGGTTGAGAAAACAGTGAAAAATAGACAACAACAACAAGATAATAAGATACTGAAACAACATGTAATGATAGAAATCTAAAAATAAGGGAAAGAAACAAATAATACTAAAACTCGGGGAAATGGACGAAAAACGTCTGACTACTAACTAACCTTCTACCCTAATCCTCTACCTTCACACACCCTCCTATCAAGGGTCATGTCCTCAGTGAGCTGGAGCTGCATCTTATCCTGCCTAATCACCTCACCCCAATACCTCTTAGGCCTACCTCTCCTCCTCCTCAAGCCTACTATGACCAAACTCTCACACCTCCTAACCGTGGCATCTGCACCTTTCCTCTTCACATGCCCAAACCATCACATTCTTCCTGCATCTTATCTTCCACGAGAGCCACTCTTACCTTGTCCCAAGTGTCTTCATTCCTAATTTTATTTCTCCTGGTATGTCCACACACACATCCACCTCAGCATCCTCATCTCTGCCACTTGCATCTTTTGGACATGAGAGTTCCTTACCGGCCAACACTCCACCCTATAAAGCATAGTCGGTCTAGCCACCACTCGGTAGTACTTCCCTTTAAGTTTAGGAGGTACATTCTTGTCACACAGAACACCGGATGCTAGCCTCCATTTCATTAACCCTGCCCCAATACGTTGCGTGACATCCCCATCAATCTCCCCATTACCTTGGATCACTGACCCCGGGTACTTGATTATCAAAACAAAAATGTTTCTTTTAGGAAAAGGAGTCACTTGTAGAAACATTATATAAGCACTTTAGCAAATTCTGGAATTATTATTTTGTAAAAGACATGTTTAATTTAGTAAATTTACCTAAACAATTTACATATTGATTTGATATTTGGGGTAAATTATCTATAGAATTGATACTTAAGTTTTTAACAAGAGAATAGTTTCTTTGGCTCAGAGTTTGAGCTTTTCCAGAAGTGCTTCCTTTTTCGAGATTTCCACTAACATAAAGTATATTTAAACTTTATAGAAAACCATGTCCCCTTGTAAGGTTTTCTACTTTTGGTATACTTCTTGTATACGGGCAAGCTTTTTCCCTTTTCTAATGAAATTTATTACTTTATCAAAAAAAATTATTATCTAAACTTTATGAGAACCTGGAGGTTTTTTATTGGTAGAAATAGTCATTTGTCAAATATATAATATAACATTTTTGAAGTGATCATTAAAGAGCTTGATTGCGTTTATATTCTAAATGTATATGAGCTTGATTGCGTTTATATTCTGAATGTGTATGGTGTAGAAAAAGTAGCTTGCCCACTGCAAGATGGGCATGTATAATTTTATACAAATGTATGTGAACAAAACAGTTCCCATTAAGTCTCTTTCCATGTTATAATCTCTTAATCAAACATGTACTGACATGGTCATAGTTGTGTCACTGCTCCAATTTATCAGCTATGACCAAGTAACGGGAAATTATACCTGAACGTGACAACCAACTTTTAGCTCCAACTGTGGTATCAGGCTATCAGCAACTAAAGCAGGGCAACTTATACCTCTTCTTGTTTTGAGTCAGCATCTGGGAGACAAAAATAGTCTGGTCGTTAAAAGAAAGAAAGTTATCTCCCAGCCTCAGGATAGCTGATGGATGGGAAATAATAGTTGCATTAGTTGACTTGTCTGGATAAATTTTGCAGCATTTAGTTATACATAATTTTGACTCTGGTTGGTTTGGCATTCTCTTAAAATAGAGATGAGAAAGGATTTCTTTTCCCATCTTTGCCCTAAAAGGGCAGAACTCAAACAGTGATCCAATAAAAGAAATCAGACACCATCTGCATGGACCTTCCTATGAGCTGTTGCAGAAGTAGGCATCTGTAATGCACAAATTAAACATTGAGTAAGGTCTTAATTGTTGGAGTAGCTGATGTTTCTGAATTCTGAACTAGGCGAGTTTGATACACGTTTTATCCTTCTGCAGTTACTTGGCCATAGTTAGTTGTGTCACATCTCTACTTTAGTGCTACTCTTTACATGTTAGTACTTCAACCTGTAAATCTATGGCAGGTCATCTTTATGTATTCCAAGTTGTATTCACCAAGTGAAAAATTAGTAGGCATATCTCATACCTGCACTTCTTTCTGCATCTTAACAATATGGCACTGTCTGAACTTCTACAGCATACAGATTGTAGACTATACATATACTAGCTGTGGGCTATAAATGCAGTTACTGCTGCATATGTTCATTATTAAAATTATTAAATTCCCGAATGAGACCTAGCAAACCTCCCATTGGCAGATCTAATGATGATAAACTCTGTAAATTTTTGTGAACATCCGTCTACTCAATCATGTTGGAGTAGGTTCACATGTGATAACAGTCTTAATTTTCTGTTCTTGGCAGAGGACATTGAGAGCTGGGAAATTAAATGAAAAGATTTTGAAGCTGTTTATTGCAACTGGAAAAGAAGAAATCCTTTCACTAATTGACGCATTTAACATCCAATGTGTTCTTACTCCTGTGCTTCCTACTAGTAAGTTTTTTGTTTTTAAATCCTTCTGTAGCATCTAGTTACCAGTGTCAAAAAGAAAAAAGAAAAATCCTTCTGTAGCATTATGATTCATGATGTAATCTTTATAACTACTTTATTTCAGGATGCTCTGAGAAATTCTGATATTGTTTGGTAGCAAGCAATTATTTCAAAAGGCTCTTGTCATTTCTCAAGGCAATAAAGCCTGTTCTTGCTTTTGCTTATTTCTAGCCTTGTAAAAATGTCTCAAGTTAGCATCAGAGATGATGAAGTAGATATTGTGATAGCAGCAATTGAGCCAGATCTTACTTCGTTTCTGGAAGAATGGAGAGCAGTATTCTCCCGATTTCACCTGATAATTATCAAAGATCCTGACCTCAAAGAAGAACTTAAAATTCCAGGTGGATTTAATTATGATACCTATACAAAAGCTGATGTTCAACAAATTATTGGACCTTCAATGGCTGTAACTTTCTCTGGTTACTCGTGCCGATATTTTGGCTATCTCTTGTCAAAGAAGAAATATATTATCTCAATAGATGATGACTGCATTCCAGCTAAGGATAATGAGGGTATCCAAGTTGATGCCCTCGCCCAACATATCAATAACCTCTCGACTCCTGCCACCCCATTTTTCTTTAATACCCTCTACGATCCTTTCTGTAAAGGAGCTGATTTTGTTCGTGGCTACCCATTTAGCTTGCGAAGTGGTGTCTCGTGTGCTCTGTCATGTGGACTGTGGCTTAATTTAGCGGATCTTGATGCACCTACACAAGCCCTCAAGCCGGAGCTGAGGAACACTCGATATGTTGATGCTGTCCTCACTGTACCAGTTAGATCCATGATGCCTCTGAGCGGAATCAATATAGCTTTTGATCGTGAGTTGGTGGGACCTGCTTTGCTGCCATCTTTCAGGTTGGCAAAAGAAGGAAAGTTCAGGTGGGAAACTGTGGAGGATATATGGACCGGAATGTGTGTTAAGGTCGTATGTGATCACTTAGGATATGGTGTGAAAACTGGGCTTCCATACGTGTGGAGGAAAGAAAGAGGTGATGCCATAGAGAGTTTGAAGAAAGAGTGGGAGGGGGTGAAGCTGATGGAAGAAGTTGTTCCATTCTTCCAATCAATGAGATTGACTCCGGCAGCAAAAACAGCAGAAGATTGTGTGATTGAGATTGCAGCAGCTGTGAAGGAGCAGCTGGGACGAATAGATCCTGTCTTCACCAGAGCAGCTGATTCCATGGTTGAGTGGGTGCAGCTGTGGAAGACGGTCAAAACCCGAACATAATCCAGTCTTGCTTGGGGTGAAGTTCCCATATTATTCATTTTCTTCTAGATCCTTACAAAGGCATGTACATTTCTTCCAGACGGTTCTCTTAAAACCGATGCATAATATAGACAAGTTTTTGTTTTCAACTGTTACCTAGGGTGACCAAGAGTTGAAAATAACGTTTAGTGATTTCTCTTGATTAACATTCTGGTTTTTTAAATGCTTGGTTCATTTTATGTAAGACTCGACAAGAAAGGGGAAATAAATGGTGCAATGCTTGCTGCTTCTGTTTCCTTAGGTCTTGTAGAAGGTTGACATTTTTACTCCACAAATATGCTGTGTAAAAGCTGAAATCTTTGTATGCTTGCAGTACTATATTCTATGAATGGTTGATGTTAAAGATGATATGCATGGCTAAACTATGTGGTTGATGGTATGCAAAGCCGGGCCACTAAGGTAACAGATGAAATGTGTTTGGCTAACAAGTAGGGGAAATAAAAAAAATAGAATTCTCACAAGTTTGTGTTATTTTTTTACCGAGTTGGAAATTTGAAGGAAAGCTATTTCAGTCTACCCAACTCTGGCATTAACACCTCGTTTGGTTGGGAATAAGTTATCTCAAGATTAATTATTTCGGGATTAACTATTTTGAGATAAGTTATCCCATCACTATAATATAAATGGTGGGATAAGTTATTTCAAAAATCAAATTATTCCTGGACTATATTTTTATTCCAGGGATTAGCTAATAGTTCCTGTAGTTAAATGATTTTGTCTGAATATTTTAGGAAGAGAGAGAGAGTTGAAACTCTTGGTTTGCTAAATAAAAATATCTTTTTTCTAATCGCTTATTCTTGCCTCCACTGGGTCTCTAATGTCTTAATCGCTTAGATGAGGTAGCAAGACTTGAGAACATGACCTTTCCTCCCCGAGAAAGTAGGATTTCTTACCTTTTTATAATTTAAATAGAAAAAAGACCTTTTAAATATTTATGCATAAAAATGAAGATCTGTTATGTGTAAAAATAAAAATCTTTTGTAAAAAAGACATAAAACTAATTTATTTTTATTTTTTTGTATTGAAGAGTTCTTTGACGAGTCCTTTCTCATAATTATTGAAATATTTTTTGGTCAAATTAAAAGTTTTAGTCAACCAAGTAGGCAACTATACAGGGACCAATTTTACTGGACTCTAGTCCAGAGCATAGGAAAAATAAACATTTGACTCAACAAACTATCAAAGATTAAGAGATATATTCTGCACCTTGCTACCTTCTAGTCTAGGAAGAGAACAAGGCCAGCCAGAAACTCAAAATGCGGAAAATTTAACACAAGACTGATAAAGATGTATTTGGACCTATACATATATTTTAAGGGCATTTTTGGATTTATACGCATAATTTAAGGGTATATTTATTACAAGTTAGTTCCTAATTATAATTATGTAATAACTTGTGAAGTTGTATTTATTTTTATAAATTGTAGTGAATTTTCTCACTAATTTAAGACATTATATAGACATAATTAATCAATTTTTAAATAACTTTATGTTCCATTTTGTACAATTTAAATTAGAAATTCTTGGTAAAAACACAACAATCATCATATCTAATAAGAAGCAAAGCAGGCAGGTCTTCAACATCCCATGCCTGCTTTGGCATTAAGACCTGTCTGCTTTAGCATTTGTAAGGTAATTTGAACATTTCAACTTAAATGGAAAGATATTAGTGTCATTTAATAGTCTTCAAGTTTATGATTTCATGCTTATTGATGTTGTACTCAATGTTAAATTGAGTGTGTCTTTTTCTTATGGACTAAAAAGCACTGCTACTGTACTTTATCCCTTTAAAGTGGGCCCCACCTCTACTTATTTATTATTGTCATGTTTATTTAATTTCCCCTCCATTTTGACTTTTAGTTAAGTTCAATAATGCTTAAGTCTCTTTTTAATGTTTATAAAATAAGAGATTATTTTATTTATGGACTAATTATATTTTTGAAAGTAATTTAATTTATTTGAGAGGTGATTGTGATAAAATGAGATTTTCAAAATAAAATTTGAAATAAAATTTATACTTATCAAATTTAATGAAATATAAATTTATCTCAAAATTTAATTTTAAAGTTCATTTACAGCTTTATTTGTTCAATTTTAAAAATAAAGAAATAATTTATTATATTATATCCATTATATTCTAAAACGTTAAATTTATTATATTTTGCGATATGGTAAAATTATCATTTTATTTATTGTTCTTTAAGGTATGCATCAAGTCAATATTGGACAAGTAAATATTAACGAAGGGAGTTTTTGTTTCAAGTTGAAAATGATATTTGAAAATTAAAATTATGTTTGAATATAATTATAAAAATCAAGTAAATAAAACTTTTGAATCTTGTGATCTTAAATTAAAAATATGCAGGATATACTAAAATGTTCGTTAATATTGTGATCTTAAGCATGTCATGTGAAAAAATAAAATTAAAGAGTTGTAAAACAAAAGGGAAGAGATATTATTTTTTAAACGGACTAAAAAAATGAGACAAATAAATTGAAACAATATTTGTTGGGCTCGTGCCTAGCACGGGCGCTCTTTAACTAGTAGTTACATAAAACAAGAAAATTTATTATGTGTTATAAATACATTGTATTAGTAGATTGTCCATTTACTTAAGTACATGAACTACTTACATTCATGTATACATATTCCCTATTCCCTAGGTGATATGAATCTTTAGGATAGGAATGTACCCATTAATTTGGGTACTTAATATTGATGACTTTTGAAGTGATTTCTCAAACTATAAATAGAGATGTTATTCACCACTGTAATATACACTTGAATAGAAGAAAAGTTATCTCTTTTATCTACATATCTTGTCTTCTTATCTTTTTAGTTATATTGTTCTGAGCTTAGTTTTACAATACGTTATCACCACGAAACTCTAATCCATTTGATCATCTCTGAGTCGTGTTAATTTCTCTTCAGAACAAGGTGAGTATTAGTGGTACGGTTGCTAAATGATTCATAAACAGAATATATTTTCTATTTCGATAGTTAGTCACATGTTAGTTCACCTACACATGCATAAAGTTTACTATTTTTAGTTCATTAAGTTTTTGATACCTTATCTAACTTAATGGTACATTATTTTTGGTGGCTGTAACACTAGTTCATATAATCTTTTTGTTTACTAGGATATATAATATAGTAACTGTACATGCAATTTTTTTTTAATTTATAAACAGTTTTTTGTTGTTCCTGATTCACTTATTTTTCTTATAGTTTTATCATGTCGAATTTGTCAAAGCTTGAGTTTGTAGCACTTGATATCTCCGGGAAAAATTACCTATCATGGGTACTCGATGCTGAGATCCACTTAGCTGCTAAAGGTCTTGAAGCTACCATTACTCAGGATAATGAAGCATCCAGCCAGGACAAAGCGAAGGCTATGATTTTCCTTTGTCATCATCTGGATGAGGGCCTGAAAATTGAATATCTGACAGTAAAAGATCCACTTGAATTGTGGACTGATTTAAAGGGAAGGTATGACCATCTAAAGGCTACGGTATTGCCAAGAGCTCGTTACGAGTGGATGCACTTACGCTTCCAAGATTTTAAGATCGTAATTGAATATAATTATGTTGTATTCAGAATAACTTCCCAATTGAAACTTTGTAGGGAAACTATAAAAGATGAGGATATGTTGGAAAAGACACTTACTATTTTTCATGCCTCAAATGTGATATTGCAGCAGCAATACCGTGAAAAAAGTTTTCAGAAATACTCTGAACTGATCTCATGTCTTTTAGTGGCTGAGCAACATAATGCTCTTGTAAAAAAAATCATGAAGCCCATCCCACTGGAACTGCTTCGTTACTGGAAGCAAATATGGTAGAAGCACATGACCGATCTGAAACAAAAATAAATAATAATCGAGGCCGTAATAATGTGCGTGGACAAGGCAAGGGAAAGGAATAATACAACAATCGTCGTGGTGGTGGTCATCATAAAAGGGAGAACAACATGAGTTCTCAAAATAACCCTTCAAGAAATAACTGTCATCGTTGTGGTATGAAAGATCATTGGAAAGGTGAATGTCGTACACCTGAATATTTTGTCAGGCTCTATCAAAATTCCTTCAAAAGAAAAGGAAACAAAGGTGGTGCCTCTTCTTCCAATGCTCGAGCAGAGTCACATTTGACTCTTAAAAATGATGATCAGGCAAGGACTTCTCAAAAATATGTTGAGAATGTTGAAGCAAATTTGACTTTGAAGGATGATACTTTTGATGGCCTCGATGATATTATTCATATGGAAGTTGAAGGCTTCTTTGAAGATCGAAACTGAAGTTTGATCATTTAATTAGAGAATGCATTATATTGCTGTTTTTATCTATGTGTTTTTAATTATCATATGTTGAAGTACTTAAATTTCTATTGTTAATTTATTCCGTACTCCTTTTTGATGTATTTTTTCTTTTTATGAATATTAATAGAATTTTCAGTCCTCAATTTGATTATAGTGCTACAACTATAATCATACTATAGTAAAACTATAATCATTTTCAGTCCTCAATTTGATTATAGTGCTACAATTATAATCATTTAATTAGAGAATGCATTATATTTTTTTTTTAGTATAGTATGAGTTGTAGCACTATCAACTCATATTATACTAAAAAAAAGAAATACTTCTCCAATTTGATTATGAAAATGGCATATGTTAATACAATATCAGGTAGTTCAAATTTGATCGAGGGCTCTGGAAGAGCGGCCTTGTTACTACCTGGAGGGACAATATTGGCCATTAATAATGTATTGTATTGTAGTAAGTCTCAAATAAACTTATTAAGTTTCAAGGTTATTCTCCAAAATGGCTTTCATGTTGAGACTGCCAATGAAGGAAAGGTTGAGTACCTTTATATTACTACGATAAATGCAGAGAAGAAAATTGTGCATGAAAAATTACATGCACTTTCTTCTGGGTTGTACCATACACGTATTGGTACAGTTGAATCACATGCCATAGTAAACAAAAGGTTTACTAGTTATAATGATTTTATCATTTGGCATGATCGGTTGGGCCATCCCGATTTTAATATGATGCACAAAATAATTGAGAATTCACATGGGCACACTTTAAAGAACCTGAATGTTCTTCAATCAAAGAAATTATCTTATGCTGCTTGTTCTCAAGGAAAGTTGATTCTCAAACCATCAACAACTAAGATTGAGATTGAGTCCCCTGCATTTCTGGGACATATACAAGGTGATATATGTGGATCAATTCACCCTGCATGTGGACCATTTAGATATTATATGGTCTTGATAGATGCATCTACAAGATGGTCACATGTGTGCTTATTATCAACTCGTAACATGAATTTTGCGAGATTATTGGCTCAAATGATAAGGTCAAAAGAATAATTTTCAGATTATGCGATAAAGACAATTCGTCTTGATAATTCTGGCGAGTTTACATCTCAGGCATTTAATGATTATTGTATGTCCACTGGTATAACAGTTGAACATCTAGTTGCTCATGTTCATACTCAGAATGGTCTAGTAGAATCGTTGATTAAACATCTTCAATTGATAGCTAGACCATTGCTAATAAGGACAAAGTTACCTGTTTCTATGTGGGGACATGCTATTTTACATGCAGCAGCACTTGTGCGCATAAGGCCAACTAGTTATCATGAATTCTCTCCATTACAGTTGGTTTTTGGTCGTGAACCAAACGTTTCCCATCTTAGAATTTTTGGGTGGGCAGTATATGTTCCAATTGCTCCACCACAACGCACAAATATAGGTCCTCAAAGAAGGTTGGTGATATATGTTGGGTATGAATATCCTTCAATCATAAAATATTTGGAACCTATGACTGAAGATTTATTTACGGCAAGATTCGCTGATTGTCATTTTAATGAATCAGTATACCCAACATTAGGGGAAGAATATAAGCAGTTGGGAAAAGAGATAGATTGGAATTTATCATCACTATCTCATTTAGATCCTTGAACAAATTAATGTGAGCAAGAAGTTCAAAAGATGATTTATTTGTAGAATATTGCAAATCAACTGCCAGATGCATTTACTAACCTTCCAAGGGTTACTAAATCGCATATCCCAGCTATTAATATTTTAGTTTGAGTTGATGTCCCGATAGGACAAACTGTTAAGGCAAATGAGTCTAGGCCACGCTTAAAACGTGGTAGACCAATTGATTCCAAGGATAAAAATCCTCGAAAAAGAAAAGGAATAAATGATCATAATATGGAAGAGATTGCTCAAAAAGAGCCACGAGTCATAACAAATATTGAGACCATTGAGGAAGACCATAATGAAAATGAAGAAATCTCAATAAGTTATGTCTCAACAAGAAAAAGATGGAACCGAAATAATATTGTAATTGATAATATTTTTGCCTATAATATTGTTGCTGAAATAATGCAATAAGATGAGGATTTTGAGCTAAAATCTATCGATGAATGTAGACAAAGGAATGATTGGTCAAAATGGAAGGATGCAATTCAAGCAGAATTGACTTCACTTGAAAAACGTGTGAAGTTTTTGAATCAATTGTTCGAACACCTGAAGGTGTCAAGCCAGTGAGGTACAAATAGGTTTTCGTGCAAAAATGAAATGAAAAAGGTGAAGTCGTAAGATATAAAGAACGACTTGTGGCACAAGGATTTTTGCAAAGGCCTGACATTGATTATGTGGAGACCTATTCTCCTATGGTGTATGCAATTACCTTTAGGTATCTTATAAATCTGGCAGTTCATGAAAATCTTGAAATGCGCCTTATGGACGTTTTCACAGCCTATTTATATGGTTCATTAGACCACAACATCTTTATGAAAATCCCTGAAGCATATTAAGTGCCTGAAGCTTATCAAGGTTCGAAAGAATCTTGTTCAATAAAGCTTCAGAAATCCTTATATGGATTGAAACAATTAGGAAGAATGTGGTACAATCGTCTTAGCGAATATTTTCTCAAGGAAGGATACAAAAATGATTCTATTTGTCCTTGCATCTTTATAAGAAGGTCGGGATCTGAATTTGTTATAATAGTTGTGTATGTCGATGACTTGAACATCGTTGGCACCCCTAATGAGCTTTCAAAAGCTGTTGAGTGTTTGAAAAGGGAATTTGAAATGAAAGATCTTGGTAAGGCAAAATTTTGTCTTGGCCTACAGATTGAGTATTTGACAAATGGAATATTTGTCCACCAATCAACATACACTGAAAAGGTTTTGAAGCGATTTTACATGGATGGATCACATCCATTGAGTACCCCAATGGTCGTTAGATCGCTTGACATAAATAAAGATCCATTTTGACCTCAAGAGAAGGATGAAGAACTTCTTGGTGATGAAATGCCATATCTAAGTGCAATCGAGGCACTAATGTACCTTGCTAATTGTAACATCCCGTATTCTGCATATACTAGTCCTATTCATATATCACTTGATATAGCCTTGTCGTATAGGTGAGGGACCGAGTTTCTTATATAAGCAGTGATAGTTTAATGTGTATTGGGAGGTGCTGTAATGCACCATTCAGTTCAGCACGTAAACGGCCAAGTTAACCTCGACAAAAGTATTTAAACTCGAGATGGTAAGGTTGTATTTGAGTAAATATTTAGGGTGAAGTGTTAAGTTAAAGCAAAAGGGATTAAAAATTAGAAAATAGAATAAATTAAGTGAGGTGCTTGCTTGACTTAACTAAGCTAGTAGGTGATAAGTAGGTGCATCACCTACTTTGACTTATTGACCAGCCTAAAGAACTAGGTAGGTGCATCACCTACTAAGACTATTTTGACTAGCTTACAGGGCCAAGTACACCCATCACCCACTTGAATAAATTCTGGCCCAAAGAAGTGAAAGAAAGGGAAAGAATTGGCAGCCAAGGCCCAATAAGGTTAAGTCCAACAAAGCCCATGTAAAATGGCCAAGTAGGTGTATCACCTTCTTGACATTTTGTGGCTCAAAATGAGCAAGGAAAGTCGGCCAAAGCAGCCCCCCTTTAAAGGGGTTAAGACCAGCTCATTTCACTCATTTTAACTTGAAAAAAAATAGATCTTAGAAGTTCTTTCTTTCTCTCTCTCTTAGCTTCACATAGCAGCCATAAAATACCATTAGGGTTCTTAAGTATTCTCCCTCTTTTCAAGCTAAGTTGAAGGGGAGTTCAAGCTCTTGAAGAAGTACAAGTTAGGAGGACAGATTTTCAGAATTTAAGGTAAAGTTACTGCCTATTTTTACCTCTTTTTATATGCAAGTTTGATGGAGAATTCTGTATGTGTTTGTGTCAAGAACCATGGGGTAGTGATTGGAATCCTTGAGTTAAAATACTTTCTTATTATGTTGAAGGATGTTTGGGATTATTTTAGGAGCGGTTTTATGTGTATATATTTGGGACAGCTTGGTTGAACTTGTAAAAGGGTGTGTGAAGTTGTATTGAAGTATGGAAGGAGGGTGTGGTAATACACCACTTAATTGGGTGTTATGTTAACTTGCTGCCTGCACACCTTTGTATGTTGTTTGGTATATGTTGTGAAGTCGGAAGAGCTTCAAGGGACCTTATGAGAAGGTCGTACAGTATGTAGATATGTTTAGAGGAGAAGAGGTGAAAGGAACACTCTTGGTTTGATCAATTACGAGCTTACTGCCTAGTTACTGATTTAGTGGGATCAAGTAGCCCAAATTGGTTAACTAGCTACTAATACTAGTTTTGCCACGTATTTCATTGTAGATAAATAATCTGAAAGGGGGAAGCTTAATTCGTTGTAATATCCGAGTTACACAACAAGGTATGTAAGGTTTCTCAGTTTCATATTCCTTGGCATGAACTCTTATATTTGTGTTGTTACCAACGAAGTGAGTTTCCTAGTAAAGGTACTTTCAACAACAAGCTTTGTGAGTTATTCTCTAAGCCAAATGAGGTTCATTGTATCATATAAGCTCCTAAACAGTACGTTGATGTTACGTTTGCTCCTTATATCATTGTTACTGCCTTAAGTGTATGTTCACATGTCTTCTACTACTGGTCCATAGTTTTGAGCTCAATAAAGGTTACAACCACCAAAGTAATAATCTCAAAGATTAAAGAAACTAAATGAAGTAATCTGTATATGTGTGGGTGGCAGCCCAGGGGTGAAAGCCTAGCATGGGTCGATCCCTATTTGTGTACTTATGGGTGGCAGCCTAGGGGCGAAAGCCTAGCATGGGTCGATCCCAATTTGTATATTTATGAGGAAAGCATCCCAGGGGTTAAATTGCCTAGCATGGGACTCCTCTTCTACCACTGATCAGTTGGTCACGTGTATTACATGCCTTACAATGATCATAAAGCAAAGAAGAGTAACCAAAGAACGTAATATACATGATTTCACAAGTGTAAGCAAATGTGATCTTCTGTTCTTATTTACATGTTTATGCACTGATACCTGATTCTATTTGAGCTCTTGTTTACATATGGTTTACTTTATGCCTTACATATTCAGTACATTCTCTCGTACTGACGTCCCTCATGGGGACGCTGCATTTCATGCCGCAGGCACATGTACTCTGGATAGTAGACCTCCCCAGTAGGAGCACAGGACACTCGGCTGCTGTTGGTGAGCTCCAGGTTGATTCGGGGCTTTACCGAGTCTTTGGTATATATTTTGGGTATTGTATAGTTAAGGGTAAGGCCGGGCCCTGTCCCGACCTAAACTAAGTTTGTCTATCTTGTAGAGGCTTTGTAGACCAATGTTAAAGTAAAACTTAGTTATGTCTTTGCTCTTAACAGTTGTGGCCTCAATGGCCAGATCGTGTACATAAGTTTTGGGCCTATCTATGTTGGTCTTGTTATTCAGGCAGCTTATCTATAGTTAAAGCTTCTTAATTGTTATAGTTATATGCATGATGAATCAGAGGTTATAAGTTGGTTCTCTCGGGCCTTTAGGGCATCGAGTGCCTGTCCGTCTAAATGTAATTTGAGGCGTGACAAAAGTGGTATCAGAGCAGGTCATCCTAGGGAGTCTACAAAGCCGTGTCTATATAGAGTCTTGCTTATGGGTGTGTTGTGCACCACATCTATAAACAGGAGGCTACGGGACATTTAGGAGTTGTCTCTTTTTCTTCATCTCTTAGATCGTGCAATAGAGCCAATGTTATAGGTTTATCGTATCTAACTTTTAAATTGTTTTCATTATAGCAAAAATGTCGGTTACTAGGAAAAGTAAGAGTACTGGTAAGCAAGTAGATATGGCTACTGGAGAAGGGACCCGCAAATCACCACCTAGACGAGCTAATCAAAGCAAGGCTCAACTGTCTTCATCACGGACTTCCTCCACTCCTCCGTCTCCAGAAGAGCTAAGGAGGGCAGCAGCACCCCAAGAACCACCGGTTAATGCTACTGACCAAGATTTAAAGAATGCAGTCCAATTGTTGACTCGTATACTTGCTGGTCAAGGACAATGGCAAGCAGGTCCAATTGCAAGTACTAGTGGTGCAAATAGGGAAGCTAGTGTGCGGATACGTGATTTCCTTAATTTGGACCCTCCATCATTTACCAGGTCAGATCCTAATGAAGATCCGCAAGACTTTATTGATCAAATCCAAAGGACCTTAGATATTATGCATGTATCTGGTAAGGAAGCAGTTGAGTTAGCAACATATAGATTAAAAGGTGTGGCTATATTGTGGTACGAAGCTTGGAAATAATCTAGGGGTATAAATACACCTTCAGCTAAATGGAAAGAGTTTAAAAAGGCATTCCTTGACCATTATCTGCCATTGGAGATTCAGGAGGCCCGTGCAACTCAGTTCTTAAATCTTCACCAAGGGAATATGAGCGTGAGAGAGTATAGTCTCAAGTTTAATTCTTTGGCCAGGTATGCTCCTAATGTAGTAGCGACTATGGAGGATAGAGTTCATCGTTACGTGGATAGATTGGATTCATATCTGGTTAGGGATTGTACTATTGCTGCTTTGAACAAAGATATGGATATAGCAAGGATACAAGCTTTTGCACAAAAGATGGAGGATCAAAGGCAAAGGAGAAGGACACAAGAGTCGAAAAGAGGGCAGTCGAAGAGGGCCAGATCTATGGGCCAGTTTACGCCATCCCAAGGTGAGTTTAGGCCTCGGTTTTCTAATAGACTGCCTAGGCCATCATCTTCCTACTCTACAGCTAGCGCTCCACCTCGGTTTCAAGGGTCTAGAGCTAATCAATTTGGGCAAAGGAGTGAGAGTCAAGGCTCACAAGTAGCGGGGTACCAAGAACAGGGAAGTGCGACCCAACCAAGACCTCCTAGACAGTCTTGTAAACAATGTGGAAGAAATCATCCAGGTATATGTCGGCTTGGAACAAATGTTTGTTTTTGGTGTGGTACACCGGGACACATGATGAGAAATTGCCCTCAAAGGGGCATGGGTAACATGGCACAACCTACTAGATTGGTTGCTGCATCATCATCATCGGTGCCTTATTTAGGTAGGGGGCCACAGGTTCCTGCAGTCGTGGTAGAGGTGGTAGAGGAACTGCTAGTTCTAGTGGAGTTCAAAATTATACATATGCTCTAGCGGAACGACAGAATTTGGAGGCTTCACCTGATGTGGTTACAGGTACATTTTCCATCTTTTCATATAATGTATATGCATTAATTGATCCAGGCTCTACATTATCATATGTAACTCCATTGATTGCTGGAAAGTTTGAAGGAACGCCAGAATTATTGGTTAAACCATTTGAAGTATTTACACCAACTAGCGAGTCTATTATAGCTAGAAAAGTCTATCGTAATTGCATTGTAACTGTTTGTGACCGTAACACATTGGCTGACCTTGTTGAGCTAGATATGATAGATTTTGACGTTATAATGGGTATGGATTGGTTGGCTTCATGTTATGCCACGGTAGATTGCCGAGCTAAGAGGGTGAGTTTCCATTTTCCAAAAGAGGCAGTCCTTGAATGGAAAAGTAATGTTGGGACACCAAGAGGTAAGTTTATTTCTTATCTTAAGGCAAAAAAGATGATGTCCAAAGGGTACATATGTCATCTAGTGAGAGTGAGAGATATAGATGCGGAGCCACTAGATCTTCAGTCTATTCCAGTGGTAAATGAATTTTCTGATGTATTTCCCGAAGAGCTTCCAGGTTTGCCTCCAGAACGAGAGATAGAGTTTGGTATTGATGTGATTCCAGGTACTCAACCCATCTCCATCCCTCCATATAGGATGGCCCCGGCAGAATTACGAGAATTGAAGGAGCAATTAAAAGAATTGTTAGAAAAGGGATTCATAAAGCCTAGTATATCCCCTTGGGGAGCACCGGTTTTATTTGTACGTAAGAAAGATGGCTCATTGAGAATGTGTATTGACTATCGGCAGTTGAATAAGGTGACAATTAAGAACAAATATCCCCTTCCTAGGCTTGATGATTTGTTTGACCAGTTACAGGGTGCTAAGTGTTTCTCGAAGATTGATTTGAGGTCGGGTTATCATCAAGTAAAAGTCAAAGAGAAAGATATACCCAAGACAGCTTTCCGAACATGGTATGGTCATTTTGAATTTTTAGTTATGTCATTTGGGCTAACAAATGCACCAGCAACTTTTATGGATCTGATGAATAGGGTGTTCAAGCCATTCTTGGACGTGTTTGTGATTGTATTCATAGATGATATCTTGGTCTATTCAAGATCAAAGGAGGACCATGCTAATCACTTATGGTAGGTGTTACAGGTTCTTCGTAATCGTAAGCTATATGCAAAGTTTTCTAAATGTGATTTTTGGTTAAAATCTATGGCATTCTTGGGTCATATTGTCTCTGATGAAGGAATAAGGGTTGATACTCAAAATATAGAAGCCGTGAAGAACTGGCCAAGACCTACAACACCTACGGAGGTTCGTAGTTTCCTTGGGTTGGCAGGTTATTATAGAAGGTTCGTTGAGGGATTTTCCTCTATTTCTGCACCCTTAACAAAGCTAACACACAAGGCAGCCAAGTTCCAATGGAGCGATGCATGCGAAAGAAGCTTCCAAGAGCTGAAAAATAAGTTGACTTCTACACCTATATTGGTACTTCCAGAAGACATAGAAGGGTATGCAGTGTATTGTGATGCGTCGGGAGTGGGCTTAGGATGCGTATTGATGCAGCATGGTAAAGTAATAGCTTATGCCTCAAGACAGTTGCGGCCACATGAGAAAAATTATCCAACCCATGATCTAGAGCTAGCAGCGGTTGTATTTGCTTTAAAGATATGGCACCACTACTTGTATGGGGTTCATGTTGACATATATACGGACCATAAGAGCTTGCAATATATATTTAAGCAGAAGGATCTGAATCTGAGGCAGCGAAGATGGCTTGAGTTATTAAAAGATTATGATGTTGATATCTTGTATCATCCGGGGAAAGCAAATGTGGTGGCCGATGCTTTAAGTCGTAGGACAA